>OU015772.1:26288614-26888614 GCA_907173295.1 Fagus sylvatica
ATTACAATGGCTAAGCCTAAGACCCTGGCTGGGTGAACCATGTTTGGTCTTTGAATTTTACTAGTTTGAAATATGAACTGAGTTTAATTGGTAAGGTGCTAATTGTTGTTGTGAAGAAATATTTAATTAATTTATAAAGGTGCACTGTGTACATGTTATAGTTGCATGTCATGTTAGTTTTGGTATATTTCCTTAAATTAGGGATTATTGTTAAGACTTTCAGGGGAAAGATGATTTTTATGTTATAAGTTTGTTACTATCACACACATGACACATCCCTTATTGCTCAGTTAGCTTCAAAAAGAAAAAACCCCATTTATGCTATTTTCATAACCTTTCAATAGTTTTTTCCCCTTTTTATATATATATGTGTGTTTTGAACGACGTTTAATTACAACAAAATACAATTTATTAATCGATGAAAATATAATTCAACCCACATTCAAATTCAAAAAGACAAAAAACGTACGTCCTCTGCGTAGGGTTTTTTGCTGTGACGAATGTCATTTTCTCTGCCCTCTATGTAGGGTTTTGTATTCCTCTATGTAGGGTATTGTATCCCTTTTGTAGGGTTGTGTAATTTGCTTTATTTCAATAAAAGTTTACTATTTATCAAAAAAGACAAAAAAAGTACATGTAAGGCGACAAACTAGGCACAAACATAAATACAATAAAGAAAACAAATCTATTCTACTTGAATCTGCCTATCATAAAATACAATAAAGGAAACAAATATATTCTAATTGAATCTGCCTCTTTTACTAATGCTCCATATCTCAGAGTTTATTTGTCATACAAAAAACACAAATATTTATTCCTAAAAGAAGAAAAAAAAAAAAAAACATATTTATAACACATAACATTCAATCCCTCACTTCAACTTAAACATATTATATACAATGGAGAACACATGTTTTTATGGTGATAACAAAGATGATGATGATGACGACATTGACGACGAAGGAGAAGTCATATAGGACTGATCGGGTGAATTTCGGCAAAGAGGACAAGTTGCATTTAATTTTAGCCATGCATCTATGCAATCAGCATGGAAATAGTGATTGCACTCCGGTATAGTCCTTAGTGTCTCCTTAGGTTGGTACTCGGACAAACATATGGGGCAAGTGTTGTCATTGGGCTTGGGTAATCGTCGACTCTCACCAAGCAATGTCTTTGGATAGGATGCTATTGTAGGCCCATCTAGGCCCGTTAAAAAGACAGGTAGCTGTGGGGCTATTGAAGTAGAGAGTTGTGTGATGGGGTGGCGTCTACGTGTATAAACGTGAACTCGGCCACATAGGAAACATCCGAGCCCAATGAGGCACAACAATCCAGGTATTCCCACACCTATGACTATGCCATACTTGGCACTTCTTGGAAGACCTGAATGAGAAAAGAATCAATTATCTAGATGATCATCGACAAAGATATCAAAAAGTACTCCATCAATTGTTATTAAAAAAAAAGTTAGCTAAGAATTTAATAGAAGATAAATGCATAAGCACATATATATGTTTAATTGCCTGTATAAAACACTAGATTAATGACATAGTATGTTTCATTCGAGTTTGAATACCACCTAACATGTGAAAATTTGAACCATTCAAGCTTTTACAAATTAATTTGTTCCACACACCATTTTCCTTTTTAAAAAAAAAAAAAAAAAAATTCCTTCAAAGGCTTTCTCTAGAACGGGTGACATTTTCTACAAACCAATGGCCAAAATATAATCGCATTATACATTTAATTTTGCATGGATGATGTCAACGATCTTTAGTCTAATTGCCCCATCCCTTAAGAAAGAAAATAAGTAAAAGTTATAAAATTGAATGGGTACATAGAGGACCTCTTGATGGGTCATGGACTCATGGCTCATGAGACTGACCAAGGGACTAGTACTTGGAAAGAGGAATGAAAGGAATAAAATTAAAGAGTTGTGTGGGCTGGTTATTTTGTTTTTCAGAGTCAAACGCAAATTGTAGGCACAAGGGCATTGAAATTTCATGATGCAAGATTTGTAGTTTCACTATCAAACTCCGTGCTTGTTGATCACTCCAATACTCTTTATCTCTCATATTGACAACATCGAATGCCGACACCGCCAAATTTTGATTAATGAATACGAGCCTTTATAATATTCAATGGGTCCACCTTCTTCTTAAAGGGGGATTTGATAATGAATATTCTAATATGCATGATAGGCATACAGTGAAGATTTGTTCATGGTTGTTGAAGAAAGCGATTTCCCATCAGATAAAATTAAAATAGTGGATGAAGGATGGTGAAGGGGGAGTGCTTATCCGAGACTCGTTAGGTAATTTTTTTTTTATAAAAATTCATTAGGTAATTGGATTCTGGGATACTCTAGAATAATTGTAATTTTTTTTTTATAAGTCTCTAGAATAATTGTATTGGAAGATTGCAACAAGTGGAGTTGCATAATTATGAATTCCATGTGATAGGCTACTTTAGGCTAAGGAATTTAAAATTTTAGTGGAAATAGATGCCAAGGAAATTGTTAGTCTTGTTTGAGCATTCGCTCTCCTAATAAACTATTAAACAGTGGGATTAATTACTATATATCCCTCCCTCCAACTATTTTGACTTTATCAAAACGTTGAATTCGATCAAACCCACTACCCACCTTACTTTCTCTATGCGTGAAGTGCATGTTAGACTTATTGAAACAGAGTTAAATCCCCACCTATGCTCAGACAAATCGTTTCCAGCTCATTTGTCAGTCATTTTTTATTTGTAATTGTGAGTAATCTTTTTCGGTGAAACAAATAAACCATGTTTGCCTATGCATGTCCTTCCCTAGCAAAATCAATATTGATGCAACAATTAAACGTACCGGTTGTGGCAGTGCTTGGACTACTTGGAACATTAAAGCATCCAACATCCAGACTCGTATTACTCTCAAGCCCACAGTCTGCGCCACGCTCTTCACAGTCTTCACAGCTGGGCTCACTCCAAACCAACTTGACCCATCTTGGTGATAAGAGAGGAAGCATAGCACTCATCATAAGACTACACGAGTCCGGTATTAAAAAATTCTCACCATAAACACTAGGTGTCATCCACACCGAATAGTTATGGCCACTAACACAAGAAATTGGCCCAAACCCAAATAGGTTCTCGTTGGAGGAGCAATTATAGAAGGTGAAATTCCCAGTAGACTCTAGCTGGAAAGGAGAGCCCGATAGAGTGAAATTTTTTAGGTACCGTTTGGCAAAGCAGTTATCTGGGTCAGTGATAAACATGGCTTGGCTCAAGTAATTGATGTCTTGGACAACGAAGTCTCCGGAATAAGGTAGAGTGACAATTGTTTGGCCTATGTTGTTGCATGAGAGATTGAATTTTGGATAGCCACAACCTTTGGTTTGAGTGTTATTTAGTTGGAAAGGGAATTTGATAGATGGTGATCTGCTGCCACCGCAAGTTGAAGGTTTGCAAGTTGTTTGGCTTGTTGCTGTGTGAGGAAGGAAAAACAAGAACAAGAAGAAGAAGAGGAGGAAGGTGGAGAAGAAGAATTGAAAGGAAGCCATTTGTGCAAGTGGCAACTACAAAAAAGATTCCTCTTGTGGGGGATAGTTAGGCATTCAGGTTAATAGGCTACCTGGGTGGGAGAGAGAGACTCTTTAAAGTCAATTCAATAAGTCTATACTTTAATACTAATATATATTAGCTGAAATCCTGCAATGAGAAAGGTGACAGCTATGTGGGAATGAAGGAGAGTTGAATTTTGATTACATGAAGTCATTCTCTTCTTTTCTTTTCTTTTTTTCTTTTTTGTTAAAAAAATTATATACTTACAAATTAATGTGATAATAAATGTAATTTATTACCTATTAACAAATAAATTTCTTATTTACACTTATTTTGGATTAAAAAGTTAACAATGTGTTTATAGGGTTTATACATCAAATTGGTAGTATCCCTAAGGTATATGGTATTATTGAAAAAATAAATTTAATTAATATGTTGTTGGAATGATACTAATCATATTTATTGTCATGTTAATTTGTTAATTTATACTTTATAAACATTTTGTGGGGATGCTTTGGCTAGCTAGTTTGGGAAGATCTCAATTCTCAAGTGTGGATTTTGCTGTTTCTTTACCCCTGATTTAGTTCGGGGCTTTGTTGTATTGATAATTCAGAACACTTTTTACATCCAGCTTGTACCCAAAGCTTCTTAATTTATCTTTATCCTTAATTACCCAAATAAAAAATGAATATATCCATTTCGCAAAAATCTCTGTTTGTTAAATTGGAGTTGGAAAGACTTCTTCAAAGTTCAAAGTACCTTTTTTGTTAAAGTCATATGTCTTTTCCTCGTTGCTTTGCTCTTTGTATGTCTCTAAGGCCTAAGCTAGTGTATCAAGTCAAAACCGTGTAGATGCTGCGAAACAATGCTTCAAAAAATTTGCAAACTGTCAAGCAATCAATCGAGTAGTATTTTCTATTTCGCAGATGTGGAATGGTCAAGAAGAAATTCGAATAGCTTACATGGCCTCTGACTTTGACATAATGTGTAACGTGTTAGGAAATTTTTGAGAAATTATTCAATCCTTTCTAATAATAAAATTAGGTTAAAAATGTATTTTTAGTCTTTATATTTTGAAAGTGTTTTTATTTTGGTCTTTATATTTTATAATATTTAATTTTAATTCTTAGTTTTTTATATTATATTTGATGAGAAGATTTGAAATAAAATAAGAAAAATAAAGAGAGTAAGGACTAAAATGAAACATTATAAAACCTAGGGACTAAAAAGAAAACACCCCCAAAATATAAGGATCAAAAGTATTTTTGCCTAAAAATAAATTATATTTCTTATCAATTGTCAATTTTAATGAGTTTACTTTAAAATTCTCGTAATTTTAAAGTAAGCATTCAAAAGGTCAATTATTATGTTTTGTAGTCATTACCCATGTCTTAAGGCTATATAGATATGAGGAAAGATGTTTTGTCTTTAAGGCTATGTTTGTTTCGCTATAAAATATTTTTCGGAAAATATTTTCAGATTTACGGGTGTTTGTTTCGCTGTAAAATGGTGGTCAAATGGAAAATAATTTTTGTTGACCGAAAAATCCTTTGTTAAAATTTGGAAAATAGTTTACGAAAAAAAATTTCGTAACTATTTTCCAAAAACACACGCCTTACCCCCCACCCTTTCTGCTCTATCTTTCACACAACACTGTAAAATATTTTTCGGAGCATTTTCCAGAATGCAACCAAACATGGAAAAAAAAAATTCATTTTTCCTGAAATCATTTTCATCTAAAAACATTTTATAAAACCTAGCCTAAGGACTAAAAAGAAAACGTTTAGGAAACCCCCAAAATATAAGGATTCAAAGGAGGTGACTTAATGTAAGAAACCCTCGTGACTTGTCACACCTGCCTTAAAATATACCCCAATTATATCAAATTCATGTCAAATCAATTGTGAACGCAATCAACAAAAAAAAAAAAAAAAGTCAAAACCGTGTAGAGCACTAGAGCTGCGAAATAATTCCTTCAAAAAATTTGCAAACTGTCAGCCAATCACATCGAGTGTCATTTTTCTAGAGTCAAGAAGTGGGATTAAAAAAAATGGAGCATAATTAGAGTAATTGACAGTTTGACACAATGACAGACACCTTCTACCGCTTCCATACACTAGACTTACGTTTCCAGAATTTACCACCGAAGAAAAGAGATTCATGGTCTCTTTTGCTGTGTCAAACATATATATAGCATGTCACTATTTCAGTAAATTAAAAATCAACAATGCAATATTCAGATATTCTTCATTACTTGCGTTTTGGTTATAAGTTATATAAATGGAAAAGGCAAGCAATGTCGCCCTCTCTTTTTTTAGTAAGTTTTATTTTGATCTTTTAGTTAAATAGTAACAAGTAACAATTATTGTGGAGAAGACTCGTTGGTTCCTATTGCTTGGGCAGAACACAAATATAATAGTAATAATTAGCAGCTTTACTACAAATCTGTTCAGCAAGAGCCACTGTTTTCCCCAACCAAGCGTACTTAATTGAGATTGAAGCATTGCTGAACTGATGAGTGATGACATCTATTTTTGGGGGAAAATTAGTAAATCACATAAAAAGGTTTAGAATTTATATCATACTTATTTTAGATTAGATCTTCAGTTTTTAAGTTTTAGAATTCAATTAAAAAAATTACAAACCTGTGGTCCAAGCTAGAGCAATGTATAAACCTTAAGCCTTTTTATCTAATTTTCCCTATTTTTTTATATATTTTTTTAATTTTTATTTTTTAATTTAGTTATTATTATCGATACGGCATGAATGAGGTCTATGTCGCTTTTGCAGGTGAAGAACGCCACCAAACATGCCAAAAGCATCAATTTGAGTCATTTGGTCTGAAATTGACCTCATTGACAATAAGTTGCAGCCTTGTCAAGGCATTTTGGGATTGGGCAGCCATGCCATACAACCTATGAACCTCATTCACCCTTGTCCCCATTGATTTTGTCCGTGGAATCCACACCACAAGTTTATACACATTTGCAGCATAAATATCGTCCAAAGCAAGGGCCAACATTATCGGAGTTAGCGAGAATGAGCAGTCATATTAATTATTGGTCCCAAGTAAAGTGTGGTCCTTGTTGATGGTTCAATGATGACATTTTCAACCTAATATTGGACGGCAATTGATTATAGCAATTTTCAAACCCTTCGGTTTAAGTTTTTATGCGCTGCCTTTGTCTCCCACCTAACATGTTGTGATGTTTGGCTAATTAACCCAAAAAAAGAATAAATTTTTTTTATGATGTTTCAAGTTCCAGATTTGTCTTTCATGTAGCGTTGACTCTAAATTCTAACTATAAATGAGGTTGTATGTTTATTTTTAAATAAAAATAAAAATTGTTTTTAGATCAAATTACATTAATCATTCTTAAGCTTTAAAAAAATGATAATTATGTGGAAATTATAGTTCTCTTCTTCAATCTTATGATAAACATAACATAAATAATGAAAACCAAGTTTTGTTTCCTTAACTTACCTGATTAAGTATTCAAACTTGTATGTCAGTCCATAAACTGATAAAAGTAGGGAAGCTCAATGGGAATTTTTTTTTATAACAAGAATGAAATGTTTCTTGATGACTCTAGGTGTACAGGAACCGCGATAGCCGGAAGACTAACAATACTATTCCTACTTATTCTAAAAAAACTAAAATTCATAATCATTGACTCTTTTATTTAGCATGTAAACGTCTTCTATTAGAGGCTTCAAAACGTCTTCATTGACCCTGTCAAAACTTAAAATTTAAAACCATCAATATAGGTTTTTCATCCCCTGAAAGCCTATTAAAGATCAACGATGAAAAGATAAAAAGGTCATAATCGCTACCTGCTTTGTCAATTTGCAACACAATGTTTTCATACTTGCTACTTGAAAAATTGTCTTTGTCAATTGGCAACACACAATTCATAAACAATTCAATTGTATACCACTCCATCACAAAAAGAATAAGTAGAAGAAGAAATAAGCCCACTAGTTACATCATTACAAATAGGAAAATTATTTTGTAGTCTCGGACTACAAATAAATGTGTAATCCCTCCTCTCACAGAGTGATGGGTCTCATCATAAATTTAATTAATGAGACCCACCATTTACGTGGAAGGGGGACTACACATTTATTTGTAATATGAGATTATTGAATAATTTTTCCTTATAGATATGTCCATATTGTCACATTAAATACAATAATAAATGTTTCATACTTTCTACTTGAAAAATTGTCTTTGTCAATTTGCAACACACAATTATTCCTTATAGATATGTCCATATTGTCACATTAAATACAATAATAAATGTTTCACACTTACTACTTGAAAAATTGTCTTTGTCAATTTGCAACACACTTACGCACGGTTCATATACAATTCTGTTATTTATTTTATTATTTTTTTTTTGAGGAAAAGTTCATATACAATTCAATTGTATACCAATCAATACTTCTGTCACATTAAATACCCATAAATGATATAAGTTTGAATTCCATCTAAAAAAATGTAAAAAGAAAAAAATCATATTGGTATGGTGATAAAAAATAATCATTATGGAAAAGACTTTAAAGAATATAAATCCTATTATATATATATAAACAATAATAATAATAAAAATAAACCCAAAAATTATTATTTTTTATATATAAAAGCCCTCAATTTTATTCTCTAACTAAGATTATTCAGCAACTACAAAAAAATAAAATAAAATCTTAAAGAACACCAAGAACTTGGTAGCTTAATAGTATTGTCCCATCTCCTTTGTGAAGAGAAAAATGGTTCAAATCCCCAATTTCTCATTATTATAACTATCGAATTATCAAAAAATAAAAATAAAAATAAAATATTTTTAAAGCCCAGCCAATAACTTTGTAACAGACTTCGTCTTATTCTCTCAATGAAGATAACTTGTTAGAAAGATCCACAATTACATGGTAATCTTGTTGTGTTTTCAAAAAGATCCAACTTTGCACATAAGTTCTCCAAAAAGCCTAAAACCTTCTGTTCAAGGAAATAACTCATAGGCGTTTCCCTGATGCTCAAAAACATTATAAGAAATAGTTTTACAGTGGCATAAGAGTTATGTGAAAATCTTATGAGTTACCTGAATTAGGATTTCCCAATTAACATTCATTTAACACAATCAAGAAAACAGTGCTGTGTTTATTGTGTGGATGGATGTTCAAGTACCCATACGGGGACCTGGTCCAGTGGACCGCAAACTTCTCCTCCCCAATGGGCTTGATTACTTAACCTGCCTAATTGTAGCATGGGCTAAAAACCCACTATATGCTCGTTTTCAATGCATAACATCAAACAAGCTTATTATTTAAAATTTGGCTAGCTACTTTTTATTTTTTATTTTTTTTATATAGTTATAATCTAACATACGGTATGAGATGGAAAACAAAACAAAATTAGTGTTACAAACAATGGATCATTACTCATTTGTAATGTTCACCCAGAACTAACCAACACTTTACTTTGAAATTAATTTACAATGTTAATTGTCCATCTAAAATCAATGTGAAAATTGAAAAATTAATATGTTGGCTGGGGGTACATTCCAATTTAATAAGAACTAACATGCTAATTTTGACTTATCAGTATACTCTCCACCGAATCAACCCACTAATTCACTACTCATTATACTAAACTTTAATGGGTGAATACTCTAAAGCTAATCACCTTTTTGTGCATTCAGCAAAAAAATAAAAATAACCTTTTGTGTTTTTTTTTTTTTTTTTTTTCTTTACAATCCTAAAACGTACATGCCTACATATATTATTCTAGTTAAGATCTTGTTATAAAAAATTTATTTAAGCAAAGCAGAGAACTAACATATTATTATTTAAAAAGGAAAAAGAAAAAGAAGAGAAATAGCATATTATTAAAATGTACATAAACAAGTACATAAAAAGAATTATACATAACACATGGTAGATTGCATTTTGATTGCCCTCAAACAAAGAAAAAAAAAGAGTATAAAGTTTGGATATTACCAAAATATAGAAAAAGGAATCAAAACTTTTTATTATTACTAGTATTATTATTAAAAAATGAATTAAAATATGATTATCCATATTTGCGAAAAGGTTAAGAGTTTTGTAACTCAATAGTATTACCTACTCTCTTTATTTCAGAGAACCAAGATTTAAAATCCCTTATTCTCGTTATTATGTAACTATCAAATTATTAAAGAAAATAAAAAAACCCATATTTGCTAGAATTTGGTTTGTGTATAATGCGACATGACACATATTCAAAAGAATTCACATATTGTAATTACATTCGATCCCAAAATCGAAGTTTCACCTATTTGCCAAAAGATCTGTCTCATGGTTGGCTTTAAGATATAAAAATGTTAGGATCAAATTAACAACATGGTTTAATCTCACACCAAATGATCTAGCAATAAATAAATAATTGATGACTAGTCACACAAATGCAAAGTTAAGTTGTTTTTTTTCTTAAAAAGAATAATATGCAAATTAAGTTAATTTTTGTTTTTTAAAACTAGTTTCACTATGAATGAAAACACAAGCAAAACATAATCCATTCAAAACATTCACATTTGGAGAATTGGAGGGAACGCAGCACGGATTTGATTTGTGAAACACACACTCAATTGGGTGACATATGGCGGGAAAATGTCCTTATAGTCCTTCATCACATATAAAACCCTAAAACTTTCCTATCTCGCTCTTCAATCTTCACAAGCTCTCCCTCTCTCTCTCTCTCACTTCGAAATCCATTTCCTCTTCTTCGATCTCATCAAACACTCTGCGTGTGCAATATAATCTCTCAGTCTCAGTCACAGCATTAGGTACCTTTCTTCGAAGCCTCTCATTCCTTTTTCGTCGAATTTAGGGTTTCCTTTATTTTAGGGCACACAAAATTTTCCGATTTCCAACAATTTCTTTCACTAATATTCAGATTTTGTGTTTTCAGTGAATCTCAGGTAGGTGTTGATACCTTGGTGAAGAAAATGGCTGGTGAGCTTGACGAGGAAGCTGAGCAGACCGTTTCGATCCAAGAGTACCTTAAGGGCGTTGAGGAACAAGAGCTGGTCTGCTTCTTTCTCGTTCATAATTGTATAGTTTATTTTTTAATAGAGTTTAAAAATTTAATCGTTAAGCTGTAGATTTATACACATTTTGGTTGCTATGAAAACTTAGGAAAACTTGTTAAATTAGGATTTTGAATTTCAAGGTTTACGCTTTTTAGGAATACTTTGAATTTCAGATGTCTAATTTCAGCTAAAATAGATGTTTGTTTGTGTGGAATTCTTACAACTACAACAAACAAACCTTAGTCCCAATACAATTCGGGGCCAGCTACATGTCATTTTTATTACTTTACTAATACAACTATAACCAAGCCTTGGTCCCAAATCTTTTGGGGTCGGCTACGGATTGTCAACATACTAGTCAGGGTTAATTCTTTTGTGCTATTATATTCTATGCTAAAGCCATATTCTTTGTTATTTTCTTAATTGACATTTCCCTTTTTATTACTTATATTAATGTTATTTTTTTTGCCTCCTGGGCATGACGATAAACTGCTTAGCCCGTCAATGGTGAATACCCTTGGATTGCCTGACAACTGGTTCTGGCGGGTGGGGTCAGTTGCCCGTAGGAGTTTGATAGCATTGATTAGTTGTACTGTACAATATGCTATGCGATGTGCAACTCTATGAGTGAAGTTCTCCTATGTCATATATATATATAAAAAAAACTAATGGTATTTTTTTCATAATGAAATATGGAAAATTCTATAATTGAAAGTATTAGGTATTTTTTGGTTGGAATTTTAGAGAAGTACCTTACTCCTAGGCCCTAGCACTCAAAATTTGTATTCTTGTTGGTGAATAAGAAAATCTTATGGTATCAAATGTAATAGCAATCACATAGTTCCTATTTGTTTACATAATCTATTCCTAATGGCTAATTTAGTTACTGTTTAGTCATAAGTAGATTAATTATCTTGCCTCCCAGCGGAAGAGAAGGTAAATGCTGTTTCTAGAAGCAATAGAAGTACTTGGAAAGCTAACCAGACAATGTCTTTGCCTCTTAACTCAAATTTTATAATTGCTTAACCATTTTGCTTGGTTAAAATTCAAAATAGTCTGTTACTTATTTGGTGGCTTATTCTGGCAGTGTCTATTTTCTGGAAGCTCCAAGGTTGATGGAATGCATTAATTTAGGCCCTTTAAACCACTAGAATGTAACATGTAATAATAGTCTACCATTCTCCATGAGGGTGTCAACGTTCACTTCAGCTCACATTTTTGTCTTCTATATCTTTTATTGGATAGTTCTTTTGCCCCTCCCCCTCCTTTTTTTCTTCTTGTTTCAGGTTCTTTTCGATATCGATTGCTTTGATACCTTCACATATAATGTGTGTGAAGCATACATCTAATTTGGCCTAGTGAAGTACATCTAGTTTCTGATCATTACTTTTGTCCTGTTTAACTCATTTTAGTTCATATATAGGAAACACTATCAAATTCATGCTAGTCCTCAAAAGCCCTCCACTCTGGGATAGTGAAGTCCATCTAATATGGCCAAGTCATTATCTAGGTTGCATGGATACGGGTACGGGTACGTGAATACAACATTTCTTAAAAAACCTATGGTATGATACGTCGGGGATATTTAATTAATTAATTAATATTTTTTAGGTATATGTTGAATAATTTTGGACATAAATTATGTTTAGTTTAGGTTTTAAAATTAAGTAACAACAATAAAAAGTTTGAAAACATATGTAAAATTAATTTAAAGAAATAATAAATAGCAAACAAGTACATGACACCCATAAAATGTTGTAGTTCAAACTAAGAGTTAAGGTAAACTAAGTGTATCGGGTACGTATCGGATATGGATACAGTATCGAGTACAGGTACGTGGGTTAAAATGAAGTACTCATGCATCCTAGGTCATTATCTCATGTCCTATTGTCTATCCCAACCACCCTTTCCCTTGTATCGTAAAGGAGTGCTGGCTATTGATTGATGTCATTAATAACAATAAAAAGCTTGAAACTATATCTAAACTTAATTTAAAGGCAATAATAAATAGCAAACAAGTACATGACACCCATAAAATGTTGTCTCAAGTACAAACCAATAGTTAAGGTAAACTAAGCGTATCGGGTACGTATCAGATATGGGTACGGTATTGAGTACGGGTACGTGGGCTAAAATTAAGTACCCGTGCATCCTAGGTCATTATCTCATCTCCTATTGTCTGTCCCAACCACCCTTTCCCTTGTATCGTAAAGGAGTGCTGGCTATTGATTGATGTCATTAATATATTGTACTTGTACATTTTGTTTGGGTTAAATTAACGGGTGTTTTTGTATTTCATTATTTTTTGACTTATAGGAAGCGGACCTGGTTTTGGGGGGTGATGAGGGCAAGGAATGTACTTATACTAATGGCTATATGAAGAGGCAGGCAATATTTTCATGCCTGACTTGTACCCCTGATGGAAATGCTGGAGTTTGCACAGCTTGCTCCTTGTCTTGCCATGATGGCCATGAGGTATTCTTTGATTCTTTTAAGGGCAGAGGATCTTAATCCATGTTCATCTATATGTGAAGGCTGGTCATGAACTTTTTATGGATCTTTGTTGTTGGAATTGATCAAGTGGCTAAAATGCATGATAATAGTATGGAAATTGATGTAGATTTCTATGTACATGATATTTTTGGAGCTGGAATTTGCTTTCCATTGTGAATCTGAGTCTCATCCAGTCCTTTTGGGGATCTACTGTAACTACTTTCTTGTTCCTTATAACAAGCATGAGTTGCTTTAAGTTTGTCCAACTTACATTCCAAACCACCATTTTTGGTTTTGGATATTTTGAATATGGTTTTGAGAATGAGTTACTGTTTTTCCCTCTTCGTTTTCTTAATGAATTATGGTCCTTTTTAGGTTAAGTTTGTGGACTGGATGCATTTCAAAATTAATATGCTATCAGATAGTTGGATGGATCATGGAATTTTGTGCTAGAATATCATGTAAACTGAGTATATTTTACTTCCCAATCCTGTAAAGCCTTTCTTGAAGGATACTTACCTTGTCTATTGTCTCATTTCTACATGCTTTTATCTAATGGTGCTTTTTTGTTGGTCTACTGTAACAAGATTGTAGAGCTGTGGACCAAGAGAAACTTTAGGTGCGATTGTGGAAATTCAAAATTTGGGGAGTTCTTCTGCAAGCTTTTCCCAAACAAAGACATAGAGAATGCTGATAATTCCTATAATCATAATTTCAAAGGTTCATACTGCACATGTGGTCGCCCCTATCCTGATCCTGATGCTGAAGAACAAGTAGAGATGATACAGTGCTGTATATGTGAGGACTGGTTTCATGAGGAGCATCTTGGTCTTGAGTCTTCCTGGCGAGGTTTCTAGCTTGTGCTTTCATTATGGCTCTCAATTCTTTCTTTTTCTTTTTCGTTGTTCTTTTAACTTTTTGTGAATCATATCATGGTTTTACTAACAATTGGTCATGGCTTTATCAAAAAAAAAAAACAATTGCTCATGGCAAGATTCTGATAGTAGTGGTCAAATGATGCAAGGCCTTCTAATTCTTGCTGTCAAATTGAGTGGCCAATTCTTACATGTACAATAATAAAATTCACATTGATGGGAGGGTTCGAACAATTGATGACTCACTTCATTGTCCTGTTATATAGTCATATTTGTCTGCTTGTGCTTAATGGGAAACAACTGTAAGCCAATCCATGTTTTTAGGGCTCATCATCTGTCGTGGGTGGTATTTTTTGTTGAACAATGATGTTACTGGGGTTACTCTGCACTGAAGATGTCATTTTGGTATTGCCCCCACCCCATCCCAATTATACTGGAAAAGAAAAGGTCCATCTATTAAATGATGTAATTTAAGAGCTCATCAGTGGAGAGGTTAGATCCATGATTTTCCAACTCAAGCTTAATTAAAGGAAATATTGTTTTCTTTTTTTTTTTTTTTTTTTTGAATCATAAAGGAAATATTGTTAGTATATGGATATTGTATTCTAGCATTCATAGACCCTGCATATCACTGTCTGTTTGGTTTAAATTAGTGAGTATAGTTGCATGTCTTGTCTTGGAATGTGTCTGAAATATAGGCTTTGGCTATAAATACATTAGGTTCTATGAACATGCCTTGTTCTCAAACTTGGAGGCTCTTGCCTCATTGTGTGTGTGTGTGTGTTTGTAGTGTTACTTAACATCATGCATTTGTCTTTTGTTTGTGCCACTTTGGTGAAGAAAAGGCACAATTAACATACTGAAAACATTATCATCTGCAATATTGTTCCATGTCATTGGTTGAACACTTCATTTCATATACTTACACAATTGTTTGCTGAAACTGAAACTAACAATCTAATTGACAGAGTTTAATTTTAATTTCTCCTTCCCAAGTGGATGAGGTATGTGTATACTGTTCATTATTGTGTCCGCCAACTCCATTGCCGTTCAACTTCTTTTCACATTTAAGTAGTTTTTTTTTTTTGTTAAAAGATGTCTATTCTCTCTGAATCACTCTTAAAGTTTATATTTTACATTTTGAAGATAAGCTACATCTTGAGAACTTGTACTCCCCTTCTCCTGTAGACCAAAAAAAAAACCCACATCATTTTAGGTGCTTCTCTAATTTTGCTGTAGTATTTTTTTTCCTCTTACAAGTGTTCATTATTTAGTTGTTTGGTGATCTACCCATCTTTCCGCCATACTACAGGTTCCAAGAGATGAGGAAGGAGAACCTTTGTATGAAGACTTTATATGTAGGGCCTGCTCAGCCAGCTTTTCTTTTCTGGGACTATATCCTCAATCCATTTGGGCAGCAGGGAAGCAGTGCGATGCTACTGTAGATACTAATAAGGATAAGAATGTGGTGGAAGATACATCTTCAGCTGGTGGATCTGGAAAGCTAGATACTGATACTGATGCTCATAATAATACTAAAACGGATCAAGCTAATGTCTCTGATGGGGACAATTTGTCTCTTGGAGAAAGTTCTCAGAAGAATGTGGTTTCAAATCCATGTGTAAAAGATGCCAGTCCACATACATCTACTTGTGTTCTTGGAGTTAACTTGGGGGATGCTTCTCCTGCTTTAGAGAGTAAACCACTGTTTCTTTCCAAAAACTGGCGGGATGTACTATGCAGATGTGAAAAATGCATAGTTCTTTACAACCAGAAGCGTATTGCATTTCTGGTTGACAAGGAGGACTCAATTGCGGAGTATGAGCAAATGGCAACACAGAAGAGGAAAGAAAAGTTGCAGCAACAGGAGGGTGCTGAGCTAAGTTTATTCAATAATCTTGGACATATAGAGAAAATGGAGATTTTAAGTGGCATTGCAGATATGAAGGACGAGATTCGTACTTTCCTGGTATGTTTTTTATTATATGTCTATTTAGTGACTCAAGTACTGCATTTATAAAGCAGAATGGAGCATTAAAGGTCTTGGCATTTGGCTTTTTCTTTGTTACATTTTTTAGGGTTCTATGCTCACATGAACATTATATGCATTTTCCTTTATTTTTTTCTGTCTCAGGAGTCCTTTGATTCATCAAAGCCAATCACAGCTGCTGATGTTCACCAGGTCTTTGATAATCTTGCAAAGAAGCGTCGCCGTGTGGTAGTGACTTTTTTGTGGAATCTTTACTTCAGTGGCATGCATTGTAGACTGAAAACTTCCTGGTTGACTACGGAGTTGTGTTTAAAAAACATTCAGAAAACATGCATGACATGGTTTTAGGTTCTAATATAGAATGCTGCTACCAGCATGAACCACTTTGCTTTGTAGAATTATGTGTTTATGCACTTTAACCTTAATTGGAGCTTTTCTTATAAACTGCTCCAAGTGCAATAATCTGAAGGCAAGTGATGTGCAGCTAATTATATGAAGGCAGTGTTGATCTTTGGTTACTTGCCACTGGCAGAAGAAAGTATAGAATACATAATTACATGCCATGTGTTTCCTGTGCGAGAGAAGAGAGGGGGGATGCGCCTATTTGCATTGCTATTCATTGTTCTAAATGATTTTCTTCAGTTCTCATCTGTGTGTATCACTTTTGTGGGGAGATCTTTTGGAAGATTCAATTAGTTGCAGGGAAGGTATATTCCTTACTATGGATGTCTTTCCTTTAACTTGGTTTGGGGATTGAGATTGGCTGTAATAAGGTAATAGTCTTTTAGACGGTCGACATTGAAAATTGTTTTTCCAACTTTTTATCTTGGCCGTCCAAATATTTTTTTTTTCACTTTTTTTAATATATTTGTTTGGACTGTCGAGATGAATAGTTAAAAAAACAATTTTCAATCTTGGTCGTCTAAAACTATTGCACTGTGCAATAGTTTGAACCCGAACTATACCTTGTCTGGGAATTGCATCTTTTGTCTAGTTGTATTGATGGATAGTTGGTGTGCGGAAATCAGAATTCACATGAAATGATGTCTTGTGATGTTTTCCATCAGTAGTAAAAAAAAAAGTGAAATGTTGGATATTTATTGTTGGAAAACATTGATGAGCTTGTTCAGATTTTTTAGCGCAAGTTGAGCACGAGACCATGTTGGCTCAGATATACAAAACGTATAGAAAAAGATCCGGGATGGATATTTGTGGTTTATCTGAAGACGTTTCTTTTCTCTTTGAGCCTGTCGCTGTCATGTAGGAAAAAGGATTACAGGTACAACCTCACATGGGGGTGGACCTCAAGAGTGAGAGGGGTGTTACATGTAATATCGTCTCGTCATGTACAACGTTGTCTCAACGTGATGAGAAGTACCTGTTTTAAAACGATTCGTCAAGCCAATCTATTCCACCAGAAAAAAAAATCTACATATTGAAGAGAAGCTGAAGAAATGAGTTTCTTTGAACATTGCTCATTTTCAATCTAAGGTTTAAAATGACTATTAACTTGAAAAATAAGGAAAATGTTTAAATTATTACAAAAAGTTAACAAACTGACATAACAAGCATAATAAACATTATTGATATTATTTTAATAACATAATAAATACAATTATTATTATTTGGTGATTGAAATGCATCTGATTCTAAAAAATATATATAATTTGTAATATTTTTATATATCACTTGAAAAATAATGAAGGCATCTTAAATCGTTATAGTATCAACCAACCTAATTAAATAGACATCGTTGTGGCTACACAAGTTAGTTAAAAGTAGGCCAAAATGCAAAGAGACCCCCTGGGGTTTTGGTCAGTTGCAAACTGACCCCCTGGGGTTTCAATTTTGCATTATAACCACCTGGGCTTTATAGATTCATAAAATTAACACCTAAACTAAACAAACCGTTTAGTTTACCGTGAAAGATAACAGTCACGTGAGTTTCACGTGACAATTATTTCCACCCTAAAAACCATAAAAATCCAGAACCTGGTAGGCGCTCCAAACGAGCGAAGCCAAGTCTGCGAGGAGCGTTTTTTGAGATTTCGGGCGGCCGTGGAGAGTGGTGAGAGGGTGGAACTCGCCGCGAGGCAATACGCCATCGCCGGACAAGGCGGGACCGTAATCGACGGGTCCCGCGGCCAAATCGATCCAAAAGGATCGGTCTTACGCGGTCCAGATGGTGCCGAGGCAATCGGTGAAGGCAGGGGAAGATTCGGATTGTGAATAGTTGTAAGCGTAGGGTTTGGATTTATTGCCGAGATTGACGAGGTAAAGGTAGATTCCGTCGTGGTTGTTGTGTTTGTTTTCGTTGTGGAAGTCGTTGTTGATGATGGAATCGATCGGAGAGGAAGGGATGGAAAGGAGAGGGGAACGGAGGGAGGAAGGGGATTTGGAGATTTGGGAGGAAAGGGTTTAGGAGAGTTGGGAAGTGAGGGAAGGAGGGGAGAAGGAAATGTCAAGGTGGAGGGAATGGAAAGGGGAGTTGACGTGGAAGTGGTGGAGGGGTTGAGAGGCGGAGGAGGGAAGGGGAGTCGGAAGGGAAAGTGCCGATGAGGCGGAGGTGGATGGAGACTGGTGGCTGTTTTCTTTCACAGTAAACTAAACGGTTTGTTTAGTTTAGGTGTTAATTTTATCAATCTATAAAGCCTAGGTGGTTATAATGCGAAATTGATACCCCAGGGGGTCAGTTTGCAACTGACCAAAACCCCAGGGGGTCTTTTTGCATTTTGGCCTTAAAAGTATATTCTCAAAAATAAAAAAAGTTAATTAAAAGTAATGTAGGTATCTAACTAAGAGCTTTGATGGAAGGTTTTTATTAATGAGTGTCTTAGGGAAATAAGTTAAAGTGCATTAATATTCCATTAGATGATATTTTTATGTATTTTTCATTAAAAAATAAACTCAAACGGTGTACACATAAAAAAAAAGTACATAGAACCACAATGAATTTATGCTTTGTAAACCAAAATATATATTACAATTCATGTATATATATTTTGATGAAAAGATAGAAAGAAAATCATTGATGAAAATTTATTATTCCTTAATATGTATTCGACATTTATTAATAAGACTCTTGATAAAATCATTGACGAAAATTTGGGTATATTTCAATATTTATCTAAATATTGGTTGGGAGGTGAAAGAAGTCGATAAATTTGAGGGGATCCTTCTTAGAACCCTCCGGATTGGGGATGTTTTCTTCCGTTTTTTTTTAGCTAATATTTTCTCATCTCTCCTCAAATGTCAAGCATTTGAATCTGCATCATTCCATGATATTTATGCATTACTATTAGACTAAGATACAGCAATTATTGCTAGATCCCATGACCTTTAGTAAGGAACCAAGAAAGCTGCAAGTAGGGCCAGTAGGTAACGGTTTGTAGAGTTACTATGTTGCTGTGGAAATATGTGGCCTCCGATGCCTAAAGAAAAATTATAGAAATAAGCGAGCTGATGGAGATTTGGTTGTCTAAGATCTTGAGCAAGATCAGTTGCAAGCCTGCAACCATATAACCAGCTGCACTTTGATATTTATTGATGAAATGGCCACCGTTTATTAGTTAATACAATTTACATCGAGATTGTGGTGGGAGTGGGACTCATTAAATCCTTGGTTCTGATTTTTTCTAATTGACTCAGACTATTCAAAATATGAAATGCAATCTTGTCAAACACCCTTTAAGTTTAAGCCCTTCAACAAGTAGGGACAAGAGTAGAGTAGTTGTTGCTCCCATTGAAAAATATTACAAAAAAAGATTTTGTGCATGTGTTTCAACAGTTTCGAGTTTGAAAATCTAAAAAACTAGTCATTTTCCTACCTAAACTTGGGAGATTGTCAAGTGAACATTCTTGTTTTACGGATCTTTGAGAGCGAAATAGTCGAAATCTTGTGAAATATTTACTCCATATAGATATACTTTAATCAAAAATCATAATGATGACTACCGTAGTATTTAATTGAGTCTATCTGTCACTCTCTTACTATCTTACAATTTCTTTTTTGTTGATATTTTGATGTAAATTAAGCGTCATTCTTCGTCATGATTACATCAATGGAGACCCTCTGACTTCTCTTAATCTCGTCTTTATCAGCAGTCGTATCAATTATATACACTCTCTTGCACTAGAGATTAAAGGGTGCTTTGAATTGGCTAAAGGACATCGAAGGATAAATGATAGTCCAAATAAAGTTTGACACAAAAAGAACGGTGATTTCCACTTATGCCATTCTTTTCATGTTGCATGGACATCACGTTCGTGTTGGTGTAACATTCACACAGCAAAATATGTGGGAACACAAAAGAAAGATCATCATTCATCAATCCTGTGAGGAGTGATACTCTCTCGATTGGTCACTGCCAGCTACAGGCGAGTTTGATTCATGCGTGTGTTTGAGTCTCACCAATGACATAATTGAGGTTTAAGTGTAACTTAATTATAAACATTTATCATGAATCCTAAATTAAAAATTAAATAACTAGGCAATAATTTAGTCCTAATATGAGAAAAACTGTTACCTTGATCGACATGACATTTCAAAACAACGGTTTTATATCCAACCTTGAGAATTATGCTCTTTTTTTGTGTTCACACCTCTTTTAGATGTAAAATGTTGACCATGTGGGGAGCAGGTAATTAGGACTTTCACAGTACAGAACATGGCAAAAGAAAAATTGGTTTGCCTTCCGTCCAATGCTCCAATGCATTGGACTGGATGTAATACGGAACTAACTGTGTCGGTCTCATATCTCATTTAGTGCACTGGGCAGACAACTTTCCCTTAGTTATAAATGTTTTAAACCTAACTGTATATAAAAGTCCACTGATTCTTTAGGGTGAAGATGGTATAAAACAAGAGGAAAAAGGAAAAAAAATAAAAGGAACCACCGAAGTACTAGAGAAACATTTGGTCCAAAACTCAATTTTCAAAGATTTTCCGTATCAATGATATACGTGTTCTAATTGTCTTGTAAAAAACATATGAAGAAAATACATTATTAAAAGGCGCTCTTTTTGCTCACCAAACAAAATCCTGTAATCAATCTTATCCTTCTCATGGTACTGTATTACATTAGGCATAAATATAATACATTAATACCACAGTATTGAGATAAAAATTCCAAAGTAGAGAACTTATTCTTTAGTTTTCTTTAAGTTAAAATTTAATGGCAAAATGAGGAAATTAATTTCCTTCATTAACTTCTATTTTCTCTTATCCATCCCACCCGCAATAAGCATACCAATATAATGCTATTAACCAACACAATATTAGGGTTAAGAGTCCTTATGATTCAACTTTACTGTACGTTTCTTTCATGAAAGAGAACTTAGGTTCAAATTATTTCTACGCATTTGTTGTAAGGAAAAAAAAAAGGCTTTGAATGATATATTGCTGCACTGGCAATATGTAGGCTAGATCTCACATAGGCAAACAAAGAGACTCGTTAAACTCTAGATTGAAGAATAAAGAAAGAAAGAGAAAAAAGAAGATGCATGGTAATATACAACTATTGTGTATTGTAAGCTTGCTTTTGCTTTTGAATTTCTATCTGTCACCCAACAAAATGAAAGTTAAGTTTAGAAGGAACATCTTCCTCGTCAAATTGACATCAATGCTCTACTATAATCACCCTCATTAGGCAATTGAACTCATTATTGTCGAATCTAGAAGTCGATTACAACAAGTTCTAATGTAATGATAGTCCATGTATTTAGAGAATTTAATTTTGAGACCCACAATGTGGCTAAATGGACTGTTTTGTGTAATAAAGAGGGAATGATTCAATTTGGGTTTTTGTAACCAGGAAAGAGATGGAGCTGATTTCCTGGACCATGTTTTCTCCATTGTTTTGAGTTAATTAATTACTTACATAGAATTTTTTTAAATAAGGAATATCTATCACATTCTCGTTTTCATAAGTAGAATATCATTTTAATGATAGCATTCCAAGTGAAAAACAAAGAAGCTTAAAGTTGGTAACGGACCTAACGGCAGAGATAGTCAATGTAAAAATTATGCCACATTTAAAGGCAGACCAAGTACGATTATACTATTTTATTATAAAGTGATGAAGGAATAGACCATTAAGCAACTTATTATATATATAAAAAAAAGACCATTAAGCAACTTTATAATGCAAAAGATCATTCAAAAAAAAAAAATATATAATGCAAAAGATAGAAGTGTCGGTGCATTCACATTGGACTCTTCAAATGGGTTTTTAGCCAAAATAGTTAGTACTATAGCAAAAAATCACAAAAAAACTCTCACATCCAGTTGGACATCACTGTTCAAAAAAAAAAAAAACTTCATTGCCCTCTATCGAGTTGTTCTCTGTTCGGGCTCTTGTGAGGATTAGTTGGTCGACAAATTCAATATGATTGGCTACTTTGGGTTCCTTGTTGGTTCGAGTTATGACATGCACCAATCGTCTTTTTCTAATTGGGTTCCTTGTTGGTTCGAGTTTGATTTAGTGTTCAAGATGTAGAAAATGAATCATAATTAACAACAAAAATATATGAGTGAAATAATATAATGGAGTAGTTGACATGGATGACTTTGTAATTTTATGCACTTGGGCTTTGATCTAAACAATTTATTGCTAATTTTTACTAATAAACATGTTTTTTTACTTTCTTGGTGGGGAGGGCGGCTGATCTAGAAACCATGTCCGTGACCTAATGTGGAAATGGGATATATAAGACAATGAACTTGAAACTTCGATTTCAGCTTCCTAGTTCATCAAGCTCAAGAAAAAAAAGCTACAAAACAAGAGATTAGCATAGGAAAAGAATGATCTACTTGTGACGTGATTAACTGAGAAGGGGTTCCTTTAATGCCAGAAATAATACACGCCAAACTATCTAATGATGAGTTCTTCCAAGAAATTGCTACATCAAAGTAGGGGCATTGATTGTTAAGTTAGTACAATGTGGAATAAAAGCTAGCTGCTGAGGGTTTGGTTCACACTTAGGCAATAAGTCTTAAGACACAATAATTTTCACAAAATATTTTATGATTGTAGATGTATTAAGTTGTGAAATGTGGATAATAAAATGATGTTAATGATAGATCCTGATAAAAATTAATAAAAAGTTTTCAACTCAACTATTGTGTAAATATTGTGAAAATTATTATACATGTAACGTTACTCTAAATTAGGATATGTACAAGTACAACTTACTTTTTTCTTTTCCTTCTTTAAAACAATTGAGGTGGGGAATATGAACTTAGATTCTCTTTATATGAGGAATTAATTAAATAATATTACAGAATCACAAGATTCTTAACCAAGAACAATTTATCATTAATCAAAAGTTAGGTTTTAATTTCATCAATTGAAAGGTCATTAAGCAATTTTTTTTCTTCTTGCTAAGTCATCAACCAGCTCAAGATAAACAAAGAATGGTAAATTGTCAACATCACCAGCCTCGATATTGGATGCCAGACACACTTTAATCCGTGTTTTGATTTCTTGCTTTAAAACTACGAAAATGTTTTGTTCTTTTGTGTGGATTATATAATACAAAACAATTAAGATATAATAATAGGATATATATTATTGGATTTGGTTTGTGTCTTACAGTTCTTTTGCAAATACGATATGGTTAGATCAAGAGACTTATCTATTATATCTTGTTTTAAGATACATGCATGTCTAGTTGTCATTGTGTCTAATTCGGATAAGAATACGACAAATTTTATTTTTATTATTAAAGGTATCACGGGACAAACACTATATATTTCCCCTTGAAATGATGCACTTGCTACAAATAAATTGTAGAGCTATATACCTTTCCTATCTTACCGGAATGTAAGTTTCATGTACGGAGCTCACATGTGGAACCTAATTTTATGTAAGAATGAGTGAATGTAAATTAATACACCGACTGCATGAAATGATTTAATCACAGGCTTGGGACCATGGGGGCACATGTTGGTTTCTACGTGGTTTGCAATATATTGACTTAAAAATGCACATATGGACATATATAACACTATTATTACGTGGGACCAGTTTTGTCACTTGCTAGATGGAAGAATCAATATTTATGAATAAAAAAAGTCTAGTTGTACAATATTACTTTATCACTATTTTTTTTATTTTTTTAGTCTAATCACTATTCTTATTATTTATACGGCTTTAGCACTATAAATTCTTTGCTTTCCCTTTACTCTCAAGTCCCACCTCACATGCACTTGTTGAAACCTCCAAAAAATAATTTTGTTCTACTAGCTGGAGTGGTTTTTTCTAGATCCCAAAATTGTTTCCGGGACCAATTAGATCGACATTAGGAGCAGATTTTCCCTAGACAAAATCATGGGAAATTGCATGGAGACATGTACACAAAAGGAACAAGAAAAGCAAATGCAGCAAGATGATCAGAGGGAAAGAGCAAGTCCCTTTGGGCAAGAAAGTAGTTTTGGGAAGGGTGGCATAAGGGTTAAGATTGTGCTAACAAAGGAGGAGCTGCAATGGTTGATGCTTCAGCTGCAAGATAAACAAGGGAAGAAATTGGAAGATGTTTTTGGAGAGATTGAAAGAGCAAGAGAGAAAGCTGAGGGATGGAAGCCTTCTTTGGAGAGTATCATGGAGACACCTGAAGTGCATGACATGGAAAGATGAGTGTTTTTTTTTTTGGTTTCTTTCTTCTCCATCAATTTGTATCTTTGAATTTTGATATGGTTTGTGATCGAATCTTGTAATTATCTTTCTTGACTAGGGAGACTTTAATTATGTGGTTGAGATGAATATTTAAGTACTTCAACTGCAATCTTCTTCTTATTCTTCTCAGTCTTTAGAATTTTCATTTATGGTCTGGATGAGAAGCCAAAGAAGCATGGATATCCCAAAAATAAATCTCTCATAAATCTGTATTAATTAATTAATTAATTATTATTATTATTATTAACTTTAGATATGTTTTGAAAATTTTAGTAGTTGTTAATTTGTTACATATATTTTAAAATTTTAAAAATTTAGAATGAGCATAAAATATATCTAAAGATATATATTAATGGTTTGTTGTATCGTACCATTTTGCTTCCTAATTTTAAAAAATTATCATATTCTGAATGTGTATAAGCTTTCTCGTTTTGATAATAAGGTACATACGGATCCATGGAAGATGCACGTTACTTTTCGCTCTTTTTATGTCATGTGTAGTGCTTTGTATGGATCGAAGCTTAGAAGTGGTATTTGTCTGAACAAATTTAAATATGTATAGATTGAATTTTACTAATCCAAAGTTTGAACAATTTAGAAATATGAGAACCAATTTTTTTTTTTTTTAATTACGTTTTGTGCTGTTTTTGCAAGATCGTATCATGTGTCCATTATTTCCTGTTTGACATGTGATCTCATGGGATCAAAATGAGCAGCCTTTGGAGGGGTATGGATTGGCCACTGCGATCGTGACACGTGTCCATTTTTATCACGTGCCCGCATCGCAACGACTTTGGAGATACAACATAATTGGGGTAATTATCAAAAATATCTCATATAGTCATATAATATATGAGATATTAAAACCATACTGATCTTATATTTTAAGAGACAAAAAAATGTAAGTAATAAATGGATAGATAACAATAAATAGACGAATAACCAATTTTTTTTTTTTAAATTAAAAATACTGAAAAAGAATTTTTAATAATTAAAAGATCAAAATTGAATAGTCCCATATTTGAGGGACTAATGTACAATTTATCCTTGTGACCATTACTTCTATAAAAATGGCCATTATTAGATGGCCCACATTTCAGCTAAATCACGAGGCATTGTCGCATTGAGGCTCTACATAACTTCCTAACTACTAAATGAATAATTGGTCCTTATGAAAAGCAAATAAAAGTGATGATTCCAACAAAGCCACTTTTTGCTTAAAGCTAACTTATTTTCTTAAATTTTTTTTATCAAACCTTTAACCAAATGAGTTAAATAACAAATAAGAAACAAAAATGCTTCATACAGAGCAAAACATTAAGAGATGTAAACGACATGTACAACTTTCATGAAGGCCTAACAGAGTAACAGATGACACAAGTTTCCCGTGGCCATGAATGGATGATAAGGTTTTAAACGGCAAGCGTTTTCAGTGCATATAGATAAGTAGAAGGTGCTGGATAAAAAGAAAATATTAAAGTTAATACCAATTTTAGTATTTTATTATAAAAGACTTATAAATTAACATGATAATGAATATGATTGGTATTATATTAACAACATAATCAATGTATTTTTATTTTTTTATGTGATACTTAGCTTGTAAGAAATATTGAAGGTGATTAGTTCCAAAACGTCATATTCTTTCTAGTTAGCTCGGGAAGACAAATCCTTTATGATAAATTATTAAATTCTCTTTGGATACAGTTGACGTGATACTCTACACCAACAAAGCAAATTAGTTAAAACAAAATATGGCATAAACTTGTAATACAAAAATATGGCATAAATTCAAAAAGTTATACAGAAAACATAATTATTGTATTAGATGACTTGTTTTATTGTTTTTGGGTATCAAATCCATCGTCTGTATTTTGGGAGTAACTAATAATTATTTGTTTGAACCATTAAACCGTTATGTATTAAAAACCGAGCCAATCCGTTTTATTCCTTAGATTCCGGGGTTCATATTGCTTTATTTTGCTAAAACGACATACCCCTTCTTGAATTTACTCATTGAATGCTTAAGTACTGGCATGTTAAAGCTCTTGAAAAAGAACAGCTGCATCCATATCTAACCAACCGGATCTGCCAATCTAAAGCATGATTAACTAATTCACAGAATTATTATTTAGCTCATTTTTTTTTTTGGGTATGTAGGAAGTTCAGGTCACCAATTGAAGTTTAAAATTGCAAGTAAGATCAGATGGTGTGTTTCTTTCATCATCATTTCAATTTTTTATTGCTTTGTGATATTGCGTGGTCATGAGTTTTCTAATAGACTCAGACTCTTCTCAGTATAATATGCAATTTTTCAACACTCTTTAACGAGTAGGGACAAGAGTAGGTTGTTGTTTCTCCCAGAAAAAGCGAAAAAACAGGTTTCCATTTTCCATGTATTTCAAACCTAAACTTGGGAAACTGTCGAGTGAGCTTGCAGTACTGTCCACAAAGATCTATGAAAGTCAAGCATATTTCTAATTTTAAATTCTTCTGTAGTGAATAGGGAAAAGACAAATTTCTCCTTAAGGTAACATAATTTAATCATAAAAAAAAAAAAAAATGAAACTTGAACTAGACCAACCTACCTGTTGCAATTAATTTGTCGAGATACGTACATTAAAACATAGGATAACCAAGAGTAAATTTTTTTTGTTAACGAATGATGTAATGACACAAGTTAAGGATCATAAAATAAAGTTTGTCTCTCAAATTTTACTCCTATCATTTGATAAATTGACGTCATATGTTGTCACAATTACATTTTTTATTTTTGGTTGGGGGTGGCCGATAAATTAACATCATATGTTTGCATAAATTAAAGATAGATTTCAGTTAGTTCAACTAGTAAAATCTTTTGTCATCAAATAAGAGATTTGAGTTCAAATTTCGTCTACACTAAAATCCAATTAATATTTTGACTTGATGATAAAGAGAAATTATCATGAAACGAACACTAAAAGTTCAAATTCTATCCTATTTATCAAAAACATTAAAGTGCATAAAATGAGGTTCGTCTCTCTAAATTTATTTCTATTATTTGATAAATTAACGTCACATGTTGTCACGATTACATCTTCTATTTTGGGTTAGGGAAAGGGGACAATTGATAAATTAACATCATATGTTGTCACGATTACCTCTTCTTTTTTGGGAGGGGGGGTGGAGGGCAATTAAGACTTAAGGGAGACCTAACTTCTATGAGTCATGACTTAATGATTGGGACAGGTTTCAGATTGTATTGGTTATGTCCTCTCCTTGATTGCCTCTTCAGACATTTTACATAAGCCATGGGACGTGAGTGATACATATATAGTATAGTACCAGTCTACCACTAAACAACAAAGGGAAAATGTGTTACACCTTGCATCACATGATTCATTTTACACGAACATCACATATTTGTGTTAATTGATAATCTTAGGTGTCTGGGCAGCGTTCCGTAGATACACATATTTGTGCTAATATAAAAACAATAATCTGAGAAAGAAAAAAGAAGAAGAAATTTTAGCAACATTTAATAAATAACATTGATTTTTATTAATGTTCAACATATATAGCACATAAATCCCACCATATAAATTGAACATCACTAATGTAAAACTCGACCACATGCAAAAACGAGTTTTTCTTCTTCCGGGCTTTGGGCTTTGTTGTCTAGACATGAAAATTAACAAAATTACTACTATGACACCCTAAAAAATTATCTCTTATGATATACCAAGTGAGTCATGTAACAGATAATCAAAAAAGAAAAAAGAAAAGAGTGAGTCACGTAACAAACCGATAAATAAATACTATGTGAAAAAGATGTTAGGATTGCAACTAGTATAAAATTGAATTAATTTTCCCTCCTCTCTCACTCCCCCCGCAAAAAAAAAAAAAGCCTATGACAAAAGAGTAATGTTAAGAATATAACAAATCTCACAAATTCACAATATATTAATTAAAAGTCTTGTTCGTTAGTTGCATTGTCTAGTTTTCTTAACGTCGATAACTTTGATTTGAATTCTTCAATCCTTCCTTCCCTACTTGTTGTAAAGAACAAGAAAAATCTTTTAACAACTTTGTTGATATTAGTAAATTTTGATTGATGGAAAGATGGACTCACTACCAATATATATATATGTATATATATATATAATATATATATATATATATATTTTTTTTTTTTTCTATCAATCACAAGTTATAATAACGAATTAAAAAAAAAAGAAAGATGTGAAATAAATGGTGTAAAGAAGAAGAAAAATCTTTTAACAACTTTTTGATATTAGTAAATTTTGATTGATGGAAAGATGGAATATATATATATATATTTCTATCCACTCAAAAATTAAAAAAAATAAAAAATGTGAAATAAATGGTGTAAAGAAGAAGAAAACAACCTTTTTGATTGATAGGAAAGATGACTAATCATATATATATATATATATATATATATATATTTTTTTTTTTTTCTATATCAAGTTATCATAATGTAATTATAAAAAAAAAAAAAAAGATGGTGAAGATAAATAACAGATGGTTATCATACATATATATATATATATATATATATATATATATATATAATATTTTTTTTTTTTTTGTGTAAAAAAAAAAAAGTGTGAAATAAATGGTGTACGTAGCATGACAAAAATAGTAATACGTACTAAATTTGCAGCAACAACAATACCTGGCTTTGCTTGATGGATACTGAAAAGTTCAGTCATAAGACTTCGTCAAACACAAATTCAGAAAGAAATAAAATAAAGTATGATGAAGACTTGATGATATGACTACTTTGACAAAAGATTAATCCTTGACAAGAAATATCATATTTCAAATGAAAAATCTACGGGTGATAATATTCTACGTAAATTATGCCACATTTTCATGCGGACAATGCGATAAATTTTATCATAACGTCAAAATGGCAGAATAAAAAAACAATTAAGCTAACATTTTTCAAAAGATGAAAGTTAATGGATCTAATCATTAAGTTACTCTCTATGTGCATGATAGCACACTTTGACACTCTAGCTAGTGCAATTGAAGGCGTCAAGTTATGAGGGTATAGGTTCGATCCCCGGAATTTTCAAAATATACGTGTGTGTGAGTTTAAATTAAAATTTCTATTATATTTAAAAAATAAAAAAAAAGAAAAAGAAAAAAGGCGTCAAACTTAAAAATTCCATGCCAAAACAAACGTAAAGAGAAAGAAATGCCATATCTGGCTTGATTATGATTAGACACATGATGGTTGACTAGAAAAACAGAACAAAATTGAATATTCCATGTTAACAATCCATGAAGCTAGATAGCTGTTTTGCTTTTTATTATGTTGTTTAATTTATTTTTAGGTGTTTAGCAACTTTAAATTCCTTCCTCTATTAGTAATTGTCTTGATCCCGAAACCCAGAGTTACTAAAAGAGTGAATTTCCAAGGGAAAAATTGTTTTGGTGCACTTCAAAATCATGGGAAATTGAATGGAGACGTGCACAAATTGGTTTTGGGAAAAGGGACATAAGGGTTAAGATTGTGCTAACAAACAAGGAGGGAGTAGTTGATGCTCAGTTGAAGGATAATTTTATTTATTTATAAAAGTTACCAACTTTATTAAAAAAAGGGAACATATACAATATTTATAAAGAGAAAACAAAAGAATGAGAGAAAGTAGGCGTTCTGCCATCACCATTCTCTACCTTTTGGAATGTTAACTAGGAATAGAGGGACTCTTAGGTGTGGTCATTGTCCCTGTCTACATAAACTCTACTTTCGCATGGCGTGGGGCATATCTGAATGATAATGGAAGCTTGCCACACGAACCCACAACTCCCAAACCCTCACAAGACAGGGAAAGAATAAAAAACGAAAGAAAAAAATTTACAAGTAAAAGAAAATGAGATGGACATGCCCAACCTCATCACAAGAGAAAACCCAACAACAAGCAGGCAAAACCAAATCCATAAATCCATAAATACAAAACGTACAAACACAAGATCTACAAAACCAACAAACTGTACCAACACAATATCTACAAAACCAACAGATCTACAAACAACACCATATCTACAACAAAATGCACAAAATACAATCACAAGGATAAGGGAAGGAAGAGGTAGGAAAATGAATTCCAGGCTCCAGCAATATCACACCAGTTTGTTGGTTTGGGAATGCTATGTCAGCTGTGTATCATGGAAAGCCCAGAAGTGCTTGAGATGGATATAGATGAGCCCTTTTAATCACAACTTTTGTTTTTGTTTTTTTCTTACTTTTCTCATCTTCTTTTTCTTCTCAGTTTTGAGGACTTTGATGTGGATGACGGCCCAAATGTTTAGTTATATTTTGCTTAAAATGAGAAGTACCCAAATACAATGCTCTCTCTTCTTCATTTGTTTTAGATTTTTTATGTAACACCGTTAGAGATATAGGCCCAAAAGCCCATTATATTCTGCTACCCAATTTATTTACCTTACAACGTCTAATCCAGGTTATTCAGTTATTCTTTCTATAAATATATACTAGTGCCGTGCGCTTAAACAAACAATAATATTTTCATTAAAAAAACAAACAATAATATAATATGGAAATGGTTTTTTTAAGATAGGATAAGATTTTAATCTATAACATCTATTCTATGATGATTACTCTTTATTATTATGTCAAGATACCAATTGTTTTTGGTACATGTAGGATTTAAATTCAAGTCTCTTACGAGATGACAAAAGACTTTATTAATTGAACTTAGTTGGAGCCACTAATATGAAAATTAATGATAAAAATATTATTAATTTTACTAAAAATATTTAAATTAATGTATATAAATATGATTGATGTCACATCAATAATATAAAAATAAATTTATAATTTTTTTTTTTTTTTTTAAAATATTGATACATCAGTTGGTTAAGTTTATATAGTAAAATTTGTAGTTTTCCTAATATCACTAATTCAATATTTTGTTCTCATCTTTGTCACAACTCACAAGAGATCATAAAATATTTCTCACCCATTCAACAATTAATTAATCAGCAGTCAAGTAATGTGCCTGTGACTAAGAACTTTTGGTACTAATTTATGACGTGCGCGCATACGCACAACGAATGCAACTATTAAGCAATTCTTCTATCAATATATATATAATTAAGTACCTGAAGTTGGAAAAGAGGTTGATGCAAATGCAAAGGGTCAAATTCCAGAAGGATATTAATATGAAAAAACATTTATAATATCTGATCAAGATTAGTGAATCTCTCAATTCTCAAACTTGGCTTATATAAAGAAAATTCTTATATTTTACATTTATGCCTAATTAGTAATTAGTTTCTTGGCTCCTAGAGGTGGACGGGAAAGGAGAATAAAATTTAACTTAATTTCTGGATCAAGCCAATTGCAAATTGCCCTCTTGACTAGGTGATGTTAGAAACTTAAAACAAGTGAGGGAAATATATATAATATATACATATATATATATATATATATATATTTTAGAAGATTGTAACTTTATTGTTAAATAAAATAGATGTATAATTAAAGTATCGAAATGAAGGAAAGAGATTTGAACTTTGTTTTTCAAGTTGTCATTATGACTTGTACTCTAACCAAGAATGTGACTCACATTTGTTTTGACTTAAAACAATTTCCCTAGTCAAGGGACATAAGATCAACACAATTTGTTGGTATTTGCATGCCCAACAAGGACCACGTCCTTAAATTTAAGGGACCCCGGTCCCCAGCTTCATAAATGAATAACATTGAAGTTGCTTCTTACTCTGTCATCTTGAATTTATTTTCCATCAAAGTCTTTCTTAGAAAGTCAGAAGTGCTGCTAATTAAGAAGTTCCTCCAACATGTCATAAGGTATCTATGCATTCCGCATATATATTATTTTTCTTATAATATATAGATTCCATATGGTTGTGAGTTTTGCATGTTGTTAATAGGTTCACATATTGTGAAAGAGATAGATGCATAAATTGGATGCATGAGATGAGGAAATTATAATTATTAACTGACATTGTTAATTGCTTCCATTTTCATTTCAATGTTTCATCTAGTAAGTTTGAATTTGTATGGAAAAACTAGGTACAGAGTGAAACACATGGACATGATACACCAGCCTAGCTGGTCCACCCCAGCCAAATTCAAAATGGGGCCCTTTTGGCTAGGCGATGTTGGAACATAATTTTTCCTTATATATTTTTATTCAAGAAGTCAAATTTCAGCTTGGAAAGAAGTTGCATCTTCTTCTTCTAAATCGTACAAAAATTAAAAGGCATTTTTATCACAATTATTGTAACATTTTGAATTTGCAGAAGAAGATTGAAAATTTCAATTTATGTATATCAAATAGTCCAAGAACCGTAAATCATGAAAATGGAAGAAATGAGGCTGGGTTATTGATGAGCATGAAAACATTTGAGTGGTTCACTACTACCATAGAATGGTCTACCTCCTAAAAATGCTATTGGTGATGGGGACATGGATTATCTACAACCAACACTCCAAGCTGAGTCTATATATCTATAGTGTTCTATTGTTGTATCGTAAGATAGTAACATTTCATTTGTTGAGGATAGTCAAAGACGTCAGTCCCAAATATATATGTATATATATACCCCAATTTCTAGAATTTCAATTCAATTCAATTCAACCAGTCCAACAAGGAATAAGTACCATTTGCAAATATAAGGGTCAATTAATAAACTAAACTTTAAAGTTTAGGCATATACTTAAATTGAATATTAGTGAAGTTGTATTAGGAGTTGCGGCATAATAACTAGTTTCTATTGTTTATAATAAAGATAATACATCTGTCAAAAGGCTAGTAGCTTGGCAATATTTTTCGACTCGCTATCTTACATTTTTTAAAAAACTTGTAACTCAGTGATATTATCTAAATATTTTGCACAATAACATCACTTTGGAAATCCCTCAACCGCCTCCCCCATCCCAAAAAAAAGATAATACATCTAAAGCTCTTCTGGGATACTCTCAAGCACTGGAACAGTGTTAGGGGACTCAACAATACTAATACGAGTTGTTGGTAATTGCACAAGCTCATGTGCTACATCCTTGAATTCAAGGACCCCTCCATCTTTGCACTTAGACAACATTCGAGCCGCTTCTTGCTTTGTCATCCTGACTTTTACTCTAATCACCTCCTTTTTGTCAACAGCAGTACTATTGCCACAGCTTCCTCTTTCAAAATCCTTACCATCTTCTTTTGCAAGCAGTGGGACTTTTGAATATGCAAAGTGATCTCTAGTCTTCCCTGCCTTCTTTCTTGATCCCTTCTTGTCTAACTCATCTCTATATATAGTTTTTGCATCAGCAATAGGTTTTTTACTGGGTTGTAGTAGTTTAGGACATGAAAGTTTGTCCAAGGCAAAGAAGGAGCTCAACATTTTTAGAGAGAGAGAGAGAGGTGTTGGTGTGTGTATATAACTGTAATAAGAGGATTGGAGGTAGTGATGAGAACGGAACAATGAATTTGTGAATTTATAGAAGAGGTGGTGAGAGATGGGCAAGAGAGTGACAAGAGCATGGAGTGTCAACTGGGGCATAAGGAGCAAATCACATGGATGCATCTGGGGCGTCAATTACACGACGTTGAAAAAGTCTTCAATATTGATCAAACAAGCTCTTAGTGGTGGACTGTCAAAGTGGAGCACTTAATTTATTTTTGTTGATTTTAGAGAGATAGTTACACTTTACCCTTTGCGGTAAGTTCAACTTATCTATATGTGGTTTCAGAAGTGACATTTTACCCCACCTTTGGTTTGGTGTCCGTTCATCTTGCTTACATATAGTTTTAAAAGTAACACTTTATCCATGTGTCGTTTCAAAAATAAAATTTTACTTAATTGTGATTTGGAAGGTGAGTTCACTTTACCTATTTGTGGTTTGAGGTGAGTAAAGTGTCACTTTTGAGATCACAAGTAGACAAAATAAACTTACTACAAGTAGATAAAGTGTAATTCTCCCTTGATTTTATGATTAATTTTGTTGAGAAAAATTGTTTGAGTTGTTGATTGATTTGATTTTATTTTATTTTAGGATAAAAGTTGTAAGAGGGGAGCCTATAGTTAATTAGTTACAAGAACAACATTAGAAGTACAATTCTTCTATTTTTTGCTAAATGAAGTAGAATTCTTCTCACGACTTATTCAGATATGCTATAACTTCACATTTTATAAGGTAGGAGTATGACACGTTACCGGCACTGCTTTTATGTTATACCAATAATTCTAGCATTCCCTGTCTTACTATGCTTATCATGGATTATTGATAGTTACATCCGATGCTTAACTTTGAATGAGTCAGTGCTCTTCTATTGATCTTGTGTAATTGACATTAGTGGTCTGTATGTGTTAGGATATTCAGAGCCATAGGAGGCTCCCCTAACGGTATTATCCTCAGATACTATAACAAATGATGATTGGCCGAGGCTCATTTCTCTGCTGTCCTTTTCTCCTGAGAATTCTAGTATTATCAAACATTTTTATAAATCTATTTTTGAGATGATTTTGTGAAAAGCTTGGCAGTCCTTTAAATCTTTCATACAATTATTTTGATAGATTCTAGTAATTCTAAAGAACAAAAGATTAATAAAACAATTATTTAAGTGAAAAGGAATTATTCTAGTAATTGCTAAAGATTCAAAAGTAATATTAACGAATTTTTAATTTTTTTGAATTTTTTTTGATGCAATTCACAAGTAGACATTTTTTATTTATTTTTATTTTTTTTGTTGGACTTGGAGGGGATTGACTATATATTGAGGTATGCCACATTAATGTGTAAGACCATGACGAGCTAATCATAAATTCTAGACCTACAAATCAAAACCCAATAGACAATAGTTTAGTACTATTTCCAAGAAACTCAACCAGTTAGAAGCATAGTTTTATTAGCAAATGATACCATGGTTATTAATTTATTAAGGATTATATAACCACCCCCCCTTCTCTCTTTCTCCTCAAAAGTTTAGTACATAAACACTGGATTATTATGTCTTTGTGTGACCTCGACATCATCAAATCACTTTACTTATCATTTTATTTTTATTCTATGATATATATTCCCCCAAAAAAGTGAAGGCCAGTAAATAGTAAAGTTAATAAATAAAAAAATGTGGGTTATTTTGTCTCTTTGAAGTCGATGCTCCGACCTGGTCTTAGAAAATGATAGGATTGAATTAAGTAGCCAATCAACCTAGTTACGCGCTTTTGGCTTGAATTGGTGACTAAACAGGAGACTAAGTCATTGCGGTAGAATCTTCTTAAAAAAAAAGAGTCATTGCAGAAGAATTTCTATATTATCAATGATCATTTTGGAGGTGTCCACTCATTTTCTTTAAGGACGTCAATCCATTTTGTCATAGAGCTGGAGGAAGTCTCCAAAAAGCATGGTTTATTGCTCTAGACTAGGTCCAGAGATTGCAACAGGACAAGAGAGGGTCGAATCAACACGACAACATGGTTTATTGTTTTAGGCATGATTTGTGGTGAAATTGTGTTCGTCTTAAAATATGTTTAAAAAAGTTAAATTGTAAATAAATAATTTAAATATATATCAAATAAAAATATATATACACATATTCGGGGTTAGACGAACGGGATGGAGAAAGCAAAATCTGTCCCCTTCCCGTCACCTCTTTGGGATAGGGAAATAGATAGAGTGGAGCATAACCAATCAAGTGGGGGTGAAGAATTATTGCAATTCTGTGCCATCAGCTATAAAAAACTTATCTCAATGGGATAGGGAAATAGACAGAGTGAAGAATTATTGCAATTCTGTGCCATCAGCTATAAAACTTGTCTCATCATCATAAATGCTATGCTTAAATGATCAAAAATCTCTTCCATGTCATCATCATAAATCTTATTGCAAAACCTCATGTCAAATTTACATATTTTTTAAAACGACTTGTCCTTGTAATTTGTTAAAGCTTTGGCAATCTGATATATAATACAATTACTAAAGTTACAAGTTTAGTGATTACCATACAAAAAACGATTACTCTAAAAAATGGTAGAGACAAATTAGACAATGACCTCTTTAGTTTTTACTGCTACTAAAAGAAAATCTAGGGGTTTTTTAACTTCTATAAAAAATTAAAAAAAATCTAGGGGATAACTTCCAAATTTTGAAAGCATTATCTTGGAGCTTCATGGGCAATATTTATGGGCTCGTTGGGCCCCACGATTTTAAAGGTGAATCGCGCGATTTTAGATAAAATCGTAGAAAACCATTCATTTGGGCTGCACGATATAAGCAACGTTACGTTTTAAAAACCGCAAAAAAGTGTAAGTTTCAAATTGAAGCTCTTCCTTACTTTTTCAAAAACGCATATATGCGTACATGTAGAAAACCCAAAATGCCTTTCTCCTTTTATTGATTGACAAAAAAATCAAACAAAAAATTTACATTGTTAACAAAAAAGTTGTGGCTAGCTTCGGTTGATGTGAGAGGTGGCAAGAGAATCTATGGTGTAGTTCTTAGATACTGGGCCAACTTATATTAGACTACAGAGTATTATATACTCCTTAGTTAGTTAGTTAGTTTTTTTTTTTTTTTTAATGTATTGTTTAATATGTATATTATTGATAGTGAACATGTTTTTAATAAAAATGTATTTTTTTCTATAAATTTATTAATATGTTATTATTATTAATATTAAAGTAATTTTTAACATTTAATGCATTAAAAATGATAGATATCCTTAGCAACATAATTAAGTCTTTTTTGGTAATTTTCACCCAAAATAGCAAATTTAGATCAATGTCATACAAACGCTTAACTGTGGTTTTAAAAATTGTGTTTTCAAAATGCACATTTTAAAATCGTCATTTTTTAAAAATGCACTTTTTGAAATTGTTAACTCAAACGGACCCTTACTGTATTGAGTATTGACTTTTACAATTTGTCGTCCGAGTTAAAATGCAACACAGTTGATTCACAAAACTCTAAAAGCATGTTTGGTTCTTTAACTCAAATTCTGTTTTTTGTATTTGAATACAGAAAATGGTGGGCCCGGCTGAAAATTTTTTGTTTGGCTTCGGTATTCAGTTTTTGCATTTAAATATTTTTACTGTTTAAATGATACTCAATTCGGCCAAAATGAGAACAACTTTTTGATGTTTTCTCTTTTCATTTTCTGTTCTCACTTTTACAGTTCATTATAATAATATTTTATTTTTCTTTCGGTCATTTCTATCTCCCTCAACGTAATTTCTTTCTCTCTCTCTCAAGTCTCTCTTTCACCCAGACTTTCCTCAAATCGCCGAAGATGGCGAAGGATGGGGCGAGGCCGTAATGGGCTGCGGCGGCAGAAGCCATAAACTTGGATTTTTGTTGAGTTTGCAGTGGGTTTGTTGTGGATTTTTGGTGGGTTTGCGTTGGATTTTTGTGGGTTTACGGTGGGTATGGGTTTCAGGTGATCGGCGTCGTCTTGCAGATCTGGAGGTGGTCTCGCAGTGGTGCAGCTTCGCGGTGGTGCGTGGGCTTCGCAATAAGCTTCGCGGTGGTGCTGGGCTTCGCTGATCTGAGGCTGAGTGGTTGCCGGTGGGTCTTGCAATGGGTCAAGATGTGGTTGCCGGTGGTTGTGTTGCTGTGAATGGTGGCTAGCTGTGGTTGCCGGTGGCTGTGGTCGAGTTGGTGTTGATAGTAAAAAAATAATAATAATAATAATAAAATAATACATGAAAACAGTACTCTAAATAATGTGAAAAACATCTACCAAACAAAATTTTTGTTCTCAAATCTATTATAATATTATTTTTTTATTACAATTCTCAAAACACCCAAATACAAGTTTTAGAAAACAGAAAACAAAAAATAGTCACCAAACATACCCTAAGTCATACAAATTTTATCACTTGTATTGTATTACAAAGAATTTCATAGCTTTGTCAAAGTGTCAAACACATACACAGACAATAAAATGACTGACTTAAGACGCTAAACAAAGCTAATTACGCGTTTTGACTTGGATTCGTGAGTGAGACCCTCTAGTCAATGTATTTAAGTTCCAATCCTGTCAATTATCATTTTGAACGTTTCCATAATGCAGAAATTTCGATACCGTTTGAAGGATTCAACCCATCTTGTCATTGGGTTGAGAATCACCAAAAGTTGCTTTTGTCGCTTGGGAAATTTTGCATTGCATGTGTGCTTTTTGTTTGAACATACAAGGAAAAACACGATGCACAACAAAAACGAAAGGCAAAAAACAATTGCTGGCCATTGAAGGAACAGACTAGCCTCGAATTCACGGCAAGACTTTCCGTAAGGTCTTGAGAAATTACCCAACATCATGCTCTATGACTTGAATTAATATAATTTCACATAGAAGTTTTTTTATTTTGGTACTTTGGAGGGAATTGAGATCCCATGTAATTGGATATTGCATGCAATACCTATTGAGTGGTTGAAATTGAAAGTTAACTTCTTAACTTTCAATTTAACTTTCAATTTCAACCACTTAATAAAAAATTGTTAAAAACTTCAAAAAGCAAAAAGTGAAAAACTTGTAAAAGGAAAAAAGGAGTTGCGGCCCATGCAATACTTTTGAGTATTGCATGGGATCTCAATCCCTTTGGAGGACCTTGTTTAGTTATAAAGTTTAACTTTAATCTAATTAATTCTCACTTGGGTAGAATCCAAAAACCTTTAGAAGGGCGGCGGGCTTGGATTCAATAATAATGGGTCAAATTGTAAAAATATCCCTTGAGATTTGGGTTAGTTGCGAAATGACCCCTATACTTTTGATTTTGTATTATTAACTCATGATATAATTTATGTTCAAATCCTAGTTACCATGACTTTGTTGAAGGGTTTCATTTATTGGTTTGACATAGGGTGTGTGACATGTGGTTGTTAGGGTGTGTTTCATGTTGCTCTACTAAGAGCTCGAAAACTGTACAATTTTCAATTTTGACAATAATCTCAAATTCAATAGTTTAATGCTTAAAATTTTCCAAGTAACACTTGACGTTCCGTTGAATCCTGAAAAAGGTTTACACCTATGTAAATTTTTCCATCAAGTTCCTTCAATCAAGATATATATATATTTTAGAAAATAATCAAGCTATAAATGATTTAGTGGCAAATGATGTATCTTTGATTTTTTATTTATTTTTATTTTTTATTGGTTGGTGCATAAACACGATTTGAATGTCAAGTCTTTGATTTTGGAAGTAGTATTTGGTATAACAGTTATAAACAACATTATTTTTATATGGGATTGTTATATACGATTGTTCAATAAAATAATTTTTCCTATCTTCAACACCAAATCTCTTCATTTTAATTGTACTATCGCTGGATGCATTTGTCCTCCACTTACTATAACAAAATAATAATAATAATAAAATTAAAAGAAAAGTTTGTTACTTTGACGTAATGACCCTCATTCTTAATTATCTTTGATCTCCCCCTAAAACCAATAATTATAAAATCATAAAAAGAAAAATAAATCCCAATATTGTGTTATACTTATATATGCCACAGCAAAATTGATGCTCCGCAAATTGTCTCTGTGTTTGATTAGCTTATATTTTGATATCTTATTAAGCAAAAAAATCAGTTTATTTGCTTAAAACCATTATCTATCTTACTTTTGAGAAAGTAAATTACCAAAACATATATATACTCAAAAAATGAAATGACTGAATTAAGACGGTTACGCGTCTTGACTTGAATTCGTGAGTGAGACCCTCAAGTAATTGTATTTGAGTTCCAATACGGTCAAGGGTAATTATATTATACTCCGAGAGTACATTAAATGTGTACTCCCTCCTCTCACAGAAGTGGTGGGTTCTGTTAATTAAATTCATAGTGGGATCCACCACTTCTGTGAGAGGAGGGAGTACACATTTAATGTACTCCCAGAGTATTATATAATTTTTCCTTTTATCATTTTGAACATTTTCATAATTCCATCCTGAAATTGATACCGTTTGGAGTACTTCAACAGCCCATCTTATCATAGAGCTGAAAATCACCAAAAGTTACTTTTGAGTGTCGGGAATCTTTCATGTTATATAACAAGTATTTTATTTTGTCTGAACTTTGAACATAGAAGATAAAACAAAAGGCAAAAACTAATTGCCAGCCTAAGGAACATATAAGCCTCGAATGCACGGCAAGACTTTCCTCAACCTCAAGGCTTGAGAAATTACCCAGCTTTGAGCTTCCTGACCTTCTGATAAGCCAAATTTTAAGATGCTATGACTTGAATTAGTAATTTAATATCATTGCACAGAGAAGCGAATTAGTATCTTGAATTAGGAACTGTGGACGACCTTGTGAATTGTGATGTTATGGAATTTGATCTAAATTAATTCTCACTTGCCTTTTTTGTTTTTTTGTTAAAAAGGGAAACTGCATAACAACTAATTATATGATTATAAAGAGTTTTTGAACAGTCAAACTTTAAAGCCACCATAGCCAATATCCGCACAAGGGTTAGCCTCCCTCTAGTTATGTTAGATTTTAAACCGTTCAGATCTCTCTATTAAGTTCCTGCAGTCACCCACAATAGAGTTCAATAAAACATTAGTAGCCTTATTATTTCTAATTAAGTTCAACAGCAGTTAGAGAATCTATCTTGTAATGAATACCTGAAATCTAAAACCATAATCAATCCATCTTTAAGAGCCCTCAGTTGCCCTATGCAAAGTTGCATGGTCATTGGTATGCTACAATTTATCACATTTGGATGCAAAGAAATGTTAGACTACATTAGATTATAAGTGTCTTCCTTTTTTTTTTTTTTTTTCTTTTTTTAGGAAATGAGAAAGGCTAGTCTCACCTGCGACACATAGGAGGGGGGGGCATGACATAGTATTACATGTTTGCTGTAGCATTAGAGCGTGAGCTATGAGGAGGTTTAATTAAAGGTAATCAGTGCAGAATTTGACAGTAGTACTTAGGGATGGCAATGGGACGGATCGGGACCGGATCATGGGTGACCCGAACCCGCCCCGCACATGTACTACTAATACCCGACCCCGCCCCACCCCGGTGTGGTCGGGGCAACTTATCCCGCCCTGCTCCCGAACCGCCTTGCCCTGCCCCGCCCCGAGAATCGGGTTATTGTGCATTAACCCGACCCGACCCGACCTCATACTATCCAAATGTGCCGTATTAAACTCCCTTAAATAACCTTCCTCTTCGCATACTATTCAAATTCTTCACTGTTATAACTTCTTAGCTTCATTATCGCAGTCATACACACCCTCATTCAACAAGCAAAAAACGAAGTCCAAACAATTCACATTAAACAATTTAACTGTTTTTAGTTCCAATTAATAAAAAGGACTACTAAATCCACAACTACAGTCTACAAGAACATGCCCAGCAAAAGATGGAGATGACACATTATGGATGAAATTAACAACCGTACCTTTTACAATTCCAGGCACCATATGTCGGAGTGCAGGGTGGTCAGAGTGACTAAGTGAGGAGCTGTGGCGGCGTGAGAGGGTGTGTGAGGCAAACAACAGATATGGCTAAAGCACCGGTAAGACCAAGAGCGAAAATGAAGACATCTTCTATGCCAAGAGCGTCTGCGTTGAGAGGAGGCTGGTGGCCAGCGACATGAGGGGCTGTGTGAGGGAAGGCTGGGGTCGGCGGCGTGAGGGGCTGTGTGAGGGAAGGCTGGGTAGAAAAAAAACTGAGGCGGCGTGAGGAGGCTGGGCAAAAAAAAATGAGGAGTGAAATGAGGGTAGGGTAGAAAAATGGGTTTATATATGAAACCCTAGGAAGGGTAATTTTGTAATTATAGTCGGGTCGGGTCGGGGCAAGTCAAGCAAAATCCATGACCGCCTCGTCTCGGGTATCGAGGCAAAATATATAACCCTGTAACCGTCCCGTCACCTCTACGGGGCGGGGAATACCCGCACGGGTTGGGGCGGGTTTGGTCGGGGTGGGCAGGTATCGAGGCAAATTGCCATCCCTAGTAGTACTTCCTAAATACACTAAGGATGGGTTTGGGCCCCCGGTTTCCAAAGAGGAAAATTGCGTTTTTAGCAAAAAAACACGCAAAAATACTGTGTTTGGCCCATGAATTTTAGGAAATTATGTCCTAAAAAACCCCAAGATGTAGCGTTATCAAAGCGGAACTGGTCCTAACTTTTTTGAAAACTTTTTATTTAAATCTCATATCCAGTTTTCGCACGGCATGTTCTTATGGTCTAAGTTACTAAAATATCCTTAAAAATTTGTTTAATAACTTAAATACCGATTGCTCTCTCCATTTATGCCTCTTCATCTCAACTGACTTCCATCTGCAGTAAGTTAAAAAAGAAAAAACACTGATCTGCAAGTTGAAAAATCTCTTTTTCTTTCTCTCTATCTCTTCAACCAAAAACAAAATTAAATTTAAAAGATCCAAAAAATTAATCTCAAACCTCATTTTGCTCATTGCATCCACTCTCTGTCTAATAAATAAAAAGAGGGCATTCTCCTTGCCTGTCGGACTGGATCCTTCTCTTCACTCCTCAGCTTTCCCTTCAGGTTTGCTCCATAAAAACTCTCATTCATATTTGTTTTAAAACTTATTTCTTCTTTCTTTTGATCTTAAACCGTATTATGTATGGACTACTTGTTTTTGTCCAGATAAAAGAAAGCTACTTATAAGAGCTTATGGTATTGTCCATGTAATAAGGTGTGTGGACTACTTTTTCACACAGCCATATATTTACTTTAGCTTGCACGGATTGATCTATTTTGTGTTAGTGTGTTAGAGTAAGACAAAAACTTCCTTCTTTATTTGGATTTTATTTTTTATATAATATATACATTAATTGGTTTTTATTTTAAGTCTCCTGGTTATTGGCTGGTTAGTGGTTACATATATTATTTTCAATAAAACATTTTTTTTTATTTGATTGTACATAACAGATTAATATGAATATTATTGGTTTAGAACAATTTTAATGCATTTTTTATAATTCATTTATGTATTGTTGTCTATGAATTTATTCATTATAATTTTATTATAACACTTTGAAACATAGGCTGAAAAAAATAATAAGATAACCTTAAGAATATAGTTAAGTCCTTTTTGGTTATTTGTAGCAGAAACAACCGTTTTTCATTAGTTTTGCCACTTAACTGTGATTCTATAACATTGATAGCATTTAAAAAATGACACTATAACTTAACAGTATAGTCAAGTCCTTTTTGGTCATTTGCATCCAAAACGACAGTTTTAGACTAAAATTATCTAAACGCTCAATTGACAAAATCAACCATTTTTCATTAGTTTTGTCAAATGCTTAATTGTGATTTTCAAAATCGTGTTTTCAAAATCGTGATTTTAAAACCGCACTTTTTTAAACAGCTAACCCAAACCCACCCTAAATGAGGTGTTTTAATTGCTGATATGGTACTCTCTACCTAAGATGCCACATCAGTTTGTAAAGGTTTAGTTGTAAAATAAGTTGTGTCTCTAGCATTACTCGCTTATCAATATATGAAAAATATATGTATAATAATATATAAAAAAAATTTAATAAAACATATATCCCCGCTGTACCTGTATCTTACTTTTCTAAGAATTATCATACCGTACCCGTACCCTAAAACGTACCCGTGCTTCTTTGGATATAACTAAACCGGTTCAACTATAGCGGTCTGCGGTTTATCTGATTGAACCGTCGGTTTCCAGGTTTTTATCATTTTTTCTAATTTTCCAGTTTTTTAAAGAAACCGGACCGGATCAGACACCGATCTTCGATTTAACCGGTCGGACCGACTGGTCCGATCCGGTTTTTAAAACCATGGTTAGCATCACTTTAAGTAATGGGCAAGAATATTAAATATTGAATTCAAATAATTTAAGTCTAATTTCCAGTTTGCTTTATTATTATTTTATTATTATATTCTTTGCCAATTACATAGAATTTAGATCACTGAAATGTGATGTTAATTACATCTGTCATTGAAATAGTTCACTAATTAGCTGTTAATTGTGGCCAGTGATCTAAGAAGGGAGGAGAAATGGCAGAAAGTGCAGTCAGCCTAGTTAAAGAGTATTTGGCCCCGTTGTTAGTCCAAGAAACAAGATTGCTTAAGGGTATACACGACAAAGTTACAAGCATCAAACTTGAATTGGAGCTCATTCAATCCTTCCTCAAGGATGCTGATCTAAGGGTCGAGATAGGAGACAAGAGCAATGTTGAGAACACATGGGTGAAACAAGTAAGGGAAGAAGCTTATCATGTAGAAGATGTCATTGATGAATACATGCATCATTTAGCAAAAGGTTCTCATGGGCAAAGGCGACGCTTCCGTTTCCTCTTGGAGGTTTTTCAATGTACCATAAAACTGAAAGCAAGGCATGTGATAGCCTCTAAGATTCAACATGTCAACAACAATCTCAAGGAAAAGAGAGAGATGGCAGAAAGATATCGCTTCAACACTATGGAGCAAGGGGGACAGAGCATTAATGATACTAGAAGTGTTACACCGTGTGATCCACGAATGGAATCCCTTTTCATTGATGAAGATGAGGTTGTGGGCATCGAGTCTCCTAAAGCTGAATTGATAAAGAGATTGGTAGAAGGACCATCTGAACGCATGGTGATTTCGGTGGTCGGCATTGGTGGCCTTGGCAAGACCACTCTTGTCAAGAAAGTGTACGACGATGAGAAGGTGGCAACACACTTTGATTGCCATGCTTGGATCACTGTGTCTCAATCTCACAAGATGGAATCATACAAGATGGAGGAGCTATTAAGGGACATGATAAACCAGTTCTACAAAGAAAAGAAGGAGTCTGCTCCAAGGGAAATTCTCACAATGAAAGAGACTTCACTAATTGAAGAATTGAAGCAATATTTACGTGAAAAGAGGTATGTAGTAATTTTTGATGATTTATGGCATATAGAATTTTGGGGACATATAAAATATGCTTTCCCTGAGAATGACAAAGGCAGTAGAATAATAATCACAACCCGAAGTGAGGATGTTGCTCCTTCTGACAAAGAATCATCATATTATCATGTGTACAAGTTGCAAAATCTACCTTTTGAGAAAGCCATGGAGCTCTTCTACAAGAAGGTGTTCCAACGTGAAAGGGGACAATGTCCTTATGATTTGGTTCAGTTGTCTCATGCCATTGTTGAGAGATGCAAAGGGTTGCCGCTAGCAATTGTGGCTATAGGCGGTCTTTTGTCAACCAAAGACAAGGTTCTCTATGAGTGGCACAAATTGCATAATAGTCTTAGTTCAGAGCTAGAAAGTAATATCCATCTCATAAATATCACCAAAATTCTATCCCTTAGCTATCATGATCTACCTTATAACCTCAAAGCTTGTTTCTTATATTTTGGCATGTTTCCAGAGGATTACTCCATTAATTGTAAAAGACTAATTCGACTATGGATTGCTGAGGGTTTTGTAAAAGAAAGGCAAGGGATAACATTGGAAGAGGTTGCACAAGACTTCTTGAAGCAGCTCATTCGCAGAAGCTTGGTTCAGGTGGAAAACAGCAATTTTGATGGCAGAATCAGAAGTTGTCGGGTTCATGATATGTTACGTGAGGTCATTCTTTTAAGATCAGAGGAATTGAGTTTTTGTTTGGTCTCAATACAAAACTACTCAAGTTTTGACAAAATTGCTCGACGTCTTTCAATTCAAAACAATGTAAATACTCCTCTTGAGAGTATTACTAGTTCTCAAACTCGTTCTATTCTCATTTTGGGGGTAGATGAAGTGCCCAATTCTCTTCTTACTACTTGTTTTGTAAATTTCAAGCTCATAAAAGTGATGGATTTTGAAGGTGCTCCTATAGATTACATTCCTAAAGAAGTGGGTAACCTATTCCATCTAAGATATTTAAGCTTAAGAGATACAAAAGTGCAAATGCTTCCGAAGTCCATAGGTAAATTGCACAACTTAGAGACTTTGGATTTGAAACGTTCCCTTGTGTCTAAGCTACCAGTAGAGATCAATGGGCTGAGGAAGCTAAAATATCTTGCGGCCAATATTGAAAACAATTATATTATTTCTCGAAAATCTTTACACATTGAAAATGATCATGTTATTTCTCGACAATCGGTAAAGATACAAAGTGGCATTGGGTGTTTACAATCCTTACAGAAGCTTTTTAATATTGAAGCCAACAATGCTGCCCTTATTGAAGAATTGGGAAGTTTGGGACAATTGAGGAAGTTGGAAATCACTATTTTTAAGAGAGAAAATGGGATAGCTTTGTGCAATGCACTAGAGAAAATGATCCACCTTCGGTCGTTGAGAATTAGTGCAACAAGTGAGGAAGAAGTTCTTGAATTGCAATCAATGTCTTCTCCTCCACCCTTCCTACAAAATCTCTACCTATTTGGGCGACTAGAAAAGTTACCAGAATGGATTCTCAAACTCAAGAGTATAGTTAGAATTGGTTTAGGCTGGTCAAGAATAATGGATGATCAATTAAATGTCCTTCAAGCTCTGCCCAATTTGAATTGGCTTTGGCTTTACGATGGATACAAAGGTGAGCAATTACATATTGGAGGAGAAGGCTTCCAGAAGCTCAAGTTTCTAGGGCTTCACAATTTGAGAGAATTGAATAGGTTGATAATAGATGAAGGTGCCTTGGCTATTCTTGAAGGGCTTGATATTGGACCTTGCCCACAGCTAAAGGAGCTTCCCTCTGGCATCCACCATCTGAAAACTCTAAAAAATCTGGAAGTTTATGAAATGCCAAATGAATTTGTGCTTGGTATGCAACCAAATGAAGGCCATGATTTTTGGAAAATCAAGCACGTTCCCTTTGTTCGTTTTTGGTATAGGATTCAAGGAGAAAGCTACAAAACCTACAAGCTTGGTGATCCAGAGTTGTTGGAGCTGTTACGAAGGTAATTCAAGAGGTGAACAACCAAAGTGTCACTAGCTTCGGGAAATTACAGGTATAACCCTTTAATCCATTAGACTATTATATTGTATTTACGATATTACCAATAGTTCAGACTTGTAAATAATAGCTTTTCTTTTCTTTTATCTTTTTGAAATATTTAATCAGATTGAAGGAAATGGTCCATATTATTACTAGTACCTTTCAATCCTCCCTATTTTTTCCCTCTTTCTCGTACTATTGCTTCTAATTTTTTTTTTTTTTTTATGTAAAATAATATTTTTATAGATATAATTATATAAGTGATTATAAGGAAGTAATACTTGGACAAGAGCCATTATTGGGAGCTATTTTTGGTTAATAATATTCATTTCGTTCTTTCATTAATTTTTTTTCTTCTTTTTTTCCAAAAAAGGTGTCTTGTCCTAGGATTGCTATTGTAACATTATTGTGTGAGATCAACCTTAGTTATTTCAATAGTATTGCTGTTGTAATAGAAGTTCAAAAATTTATAATTTTACAGACGATTCTTTTATTAGCATTATTGTTCACATTACTAAGTTTGTTTGTTGTTCACATTACTAAGTTTATTAGCATTATTGTTCACATTATTATAAGCCTTTTCTTTTTTGCATTGTTTATACCAAATCACTTTTAATTTATATTGCAATTTTTATAACAGTTAGGTTACAACCATCAAAGTCGACATCTCAAAGGAGTTTCAAGTGCCAGATCAAACAAAATACTTGCTCTTTAGTGGATCAGGCATAATATCAGTGGTTGATTCTCCCCTGCATAGCTGCCATCTTAATTGTATTCCTATAATAATGTTTTCGTTTCAGTATGTCAAACATGTGAACGTCTTGAGAACATGATACGCAAAAGGGTGATGTTTTAGTTAAATTGTATGTGGTCTTCAATTCTATCTAAAGTATGTCAAATATTAAGCTGATATGCTCGCATGTAACGGCTTTGATATGGCTAAAAATTCTATTTATTGACCTTTGCCTATATGTTTATGTTTTCTTTATTCATCCAAAGAAAAGACAAACTAGAAAACTGTTAAATCAGGGTTCATTGTTCTATTTGGGGAGTGTGTTGGAATATTCACTTGTTTGTGGTGTGGTTAGTAAGTAGTGAAGTCCCACATTGGATAATAATGTGCTATTAAGTTAAGTAGTGTCCCTATGTTATATTAATGTCTTATGTGTAATTTTCCCAAGATGTTATCTCCCCCAACAATTGATATCAGAGAAGTCAACGATCTTGGAAAAAGGCCCAACAAAGAGCCAAATAGTGCAGTGTCCTCAACTATCTTTAAAGATTGAGATGCTGTATCTAGTGTGGTGCATTCAAAATTGTTTTGCATTCAAAAAATAGAAAGAAAGAAAAATGCCATTTGCACCGTTCATAATGATAAAAACCGCGTTACTCCACTTCTAAACAACAAACTCAACACAGATTCAATTTGTATAGATTAAACATTTAGTTACTGATGAGTGCCTTCCCTAAAAGACTTTGATATCTTACACTCCTGGAGACTAGTAGACTATAGGACATTGATACTTTCACACTATCATTTCATAGTATTTCACACCATTTAAAATGTAGATAATATTGGTGGTGTATAGTGTAAATGATCTGAAAGAATATTTACCCTAGACTATATCTTCCTTAGTACTTTCTCAAAACTTTTCAATGGATGAGTTTATAAATTAACTTGTTATAGCCACTTCAAGGACTTAAATGAAATTTACCTTTTTTCCTTCCTAGAGATGTGAAACGTAAAGATGCTGAAATTTATTTACTGTAATGAACCTCTCCGCAGCCGAAAGTTTCTATGCAATTTTCTAATCAAGCTTGTGACTTTTTTTTTTTTCTTAAGTATTAACCAAATGATCAATTTTAGATGTTTTTCTTTGTTCTTTTGGCATGAAATGCTAATGGATGGCAGCGTTTATGTTCAAGTCAAAGAATATACATAGCATTATAAATTTATAATACTATTAAGGCACAATGTGATTTTCTTACAAGAAAAAACTCACAAGTTATTGATTGTAGATTGTTATGCATAAAATGGACCAAGCTGGTTAGGTAGAATTAACGTGCAAGTCAAATTGTTTGTTAAAGAACACCTACCTTAACATGTGCGAGCGTTACTGTCAATATGAAGGAGACCCAAAAATTCAAACAGTTTAGACGGTGATTGAATAAGTTAGGAGAACCATTTTTTTTTCTTAGCATCTCATTCTCATCCACATGTCCTTTCAATTACTAACACACATACAGCGACAAGTTGCTTTCGGCGTTCTCATTTGAAAAGGCTTTGCCACTGAGAGCCCAAACCCAAACCATGAGTCCATGAAGATGATGGTTTTCAAGTTCCGTGTCAAACAATGAAAGAATCAACAAATTTAGAAAGCAACAAAGCCATAGAAGTCACGTCTTATACTTAACGATGCGTCCATACGACCATACCTACCACAAAATGCCAGTTCTAAGAAAAGAAGTGTTTTTTTTACAACGTTTAGGAATAAAACTTTTTCACAATTTCGTTCATTAATTTAGTTTGAGAATGTTAAGTCGTGCGGCGCAATGTCAGTTTTATATGATCCATTACAAGTATCACTTTTATTATGTACAAATGACAACATATTATCTCAATAATTGTGACAAATATTTCAAAAAATTTATATCACTAAACTTATGTTACAAGTAAAGATACAATACTAAAATATTGTAATCTTTGTTTAGCTTTACACAAGTAAACTTCAGTTTATAGACAAACAATATTCTAATTGATGGCACTCCCTATTAATTAAATTTCTCAAGAGCCAATGACCTAATAGCTATAAATTAAATTACACGGAATTTAATTTTCCACTCAAGCAATAATTTATTTAAATTATTATTCGTGTGTAATTTAATGATTGAGGTATGAAAATGTTTATTTAAACTATTGATTAATCAATATTTTGTAGCCATTTTTTTAATATATAATTCAATTGTTACAACTAAAAAAGTGTGGATTTGAACTCTAGTATTTCTTATAACGAAAATCAGTCAATACTATTAAGTTATAAGATTTTGATTGGAGTCATTTTCCATTCAAGGTAAAAATAAAAACAATTTTGTTTGTTTTTTGAAAGCCAAATTCCCGGCCTTAGATCCAAGGTAGGCTTATAATAAAATGAAGAAAAATGCAATCTTGGAGTGTAAGCTTTGGGGTTGTTGGATTAATTTGCGGAACAAATTAATGAATCATTTGGGTCTATTTTCCAAGAGAGTTAATAAGTTAACACACCTCATGATAGAGACCTAGTCATAGAGTTCTAACTTTCTTTTGGATCAAGTTAAATTTGAACGTATATGATATATATTACTAAATTAGAAAGTGTCTGGATCTTGTTTTCTCTAATAAAAGGAGAGGTTAATTTTCAGAAGTAAATAATTCCAAGGAAAGAAATATCCTCGACAGTTTTCAATTATGAGAGCAATTACACGTGAAGCTATTGCTTAGTGAAAACAATTGCATGAGATGCCAAGAAAAAACCAAATCGATGTCCAAAGTGTGTCTCCAATTGGCGTTGAGGTACCTGTCAAGCAATTATGGATTTGATGGCAAAGAAATTGACTTGCACGCAACAGTAGGAAACCAGCCTGTTCATCTATACATTATAAAAGCATATAATTGATATAAATGCCAAGTCAAAATTAAGTATCGACTAAAAGAAAAATTATATAATACTCTGGGAATATATTAAATGCATATTCCCTCTTCTCATAGAAATAGTAGGTCCCATCATGAATTTAATTAGTGGGACCCACCACTTCTGTGAGGGGAAGAAGTACGCATTTAATATACTCCCGGAATATTATATAATGTGTCTCCAATTAGCGTTGAGGTACGTGTCAAGCAATTATGGATTTGATGGCAAAGAAATTGACTTGCACGCAACACTAGGAAACCAGCCTGTTCATCTATACATTATAAAAGCATATAATTGATATAAATGCCAAGCCAGAATTACGTATCGAACCTATTCGATATATACAAGATAAGCTTGAAAGCTTTGGTTTACATAACTTGAAGGCAAATCTAGTCATAACTATAATACGCGTGACTATACCTTGCAAATTGCATATGTCAGAATTAAAAAGCTATAATACATTTTATCAATTTCATAATATTAGGATCTAAATAGAGGGACAATTTTATGAAAGACCCATGACAGCTACGTGGAACTTTCCATGCAAATGGGGAAATCAAATAAATAAGACTTTAAAGAGACCTTATTACTTTACACTGTGTTTAATTTGGTTAAACCAAAGGAGATAAAATGGAAAGGAAAAAAGTAAGGGAAGAGAACTGATGAAGGAAAGGAGAAGAAAATATTTCCTCTTAGCCTCTTAGGTGTGTTTGGATATAGGGAGGAAATGAAATAAATTAAAATAATATATATATATATATATATATATATATATATATATATATATATATATATATAATATATTATATATATTTAAATATAATATTTCCTTTGTTTGGTTTGCAAAAAGAAGAAAAGGAAAAATGTAGAATTTTACCTTTATACCCTTATATAAGCTCAAGTCAAAGTTAAAAAGAAAAAAGAAAAAGTAAGAAACTCAATGAGTGACCTTATTATAGTAATTATTTAGCATAAGATGCATCGTTGCATTTCTTTTCCTCCCATTTCCGCCCATTTTAGACCATATGAATTTGTGGGCCCCAAGGGAAGCCCACTCCATCCAATTCCACCCCTCTTCCTTTACTTTCTTATAACCAAACAATTGAAATGGCATCATTTCCTTCCATTTCTTTCAATTCTATCCACTTTCCACCTATCCAAATGAAGTGTTAAATATTATTAATAGGAGTTTCATTTAACTCAATTGGTAAAATCTTGACAAATAAGATATTTGTGTTCGAGGCCCACCTATTAAAAAAATCATTACAGTTTTGAGGTGATGATAAAAAACAAATCTTATAAAGTGAACATTATAAATTCGAATTTTATTGTAACTACATAAATAAAAAAAAGTTAGCAGTAATAATTTACCATATAAGAAAATGAATTGAAATTTACCTAATAACCTTATTTTGAAAGTTGATAATAAAGTTTTTTACCAAAACAAAGAGCTGAATTTTTTTTTTAGGGGGTTGCTCTAGTTTCATGCATGAGGTGGGAGGTCATATTCACATTTATGATTTATCCACTGGATGATAGAACTAAGGTTTCAGTACTCCCACCACCTCTCTCGCTTTTGCATTAAGTATGAAGGAAAGTACATTCATACACTTTTAAACAATATCAAAGGAAATTTAAAAAGGCAAGGCAAGACATAGCAAACGTGAGAGAGATGATCACGTAAGCCAAGAAATAAATGAATGAAGATCGTTAAGCCATAAGCATATACTGTTTCGGATATTCTATCCGCCTTAACCCTTAACCTAGAGCCTATAAATAAAGTTTAAACCTATTCACCAAAAACAATACACCTTGCTTTAACGACCTAACCCTAGTACATTCTCATTTATCTTCCAAACTCACAAACCAATCCCCACAAAGTCGTTGTAAAGAGAAAAAAGGAGTTAAAGAGATCATGAAACTCACAAGTTCAATATTGATCAAGCTTCTGATAGTGCAATATCTATCAGTTCTTTGTCTCTCACAAGATTTTGATTTCTTTTACTTTGTTCAACAGGTTAGTTTGGTGTTGTTATATCAATTTAACATCGTTCTCTTCAACCTATTATTGTTTCCTGAACCTAACATGTTCTTTTCTTTCTTTTCTTACAGTGGCCAGGAGCATACTGTGACACAAAGCACACTTGTTGCTACCCTAAGACAGGAAAGCCTGTGGCAGATTTCGGCATTCATGGACTTTGGCCTAATTACAAAGATGGATCATACCCTTCCAACTGTGATCCAGACAGTGTCTTTGATAAATCTCAGGTATGCTTTCATGTGTTATCTTTATCTTACAATTGATTAAAATGGTCGAGGCTGAAGTCAAATAATTAAATGAATCAAAAAATAAAGTTTTAAGTTAATTTAATCCCAAAAATATATTGTCAGCTATGCTCAACACACTAATCAGGAGTAATCCCATGTATTTTTTTTTCACTATCATTCTGTCTTTTTTACTAATTTTTAAATATAAGAGACATAATTTTTAGGGTTAAGTATCATAAGGTTACAAGTAGCTGAAAAAAGGTGGTAAATTAATTATATGTTTCGAGAATGCCATTAAACAACACATAGGTTTGTAAGAACCTCATACTAAAAATGCAGGGATCTAGACCTCGATCAAATGTTAACATTTTAAATTTTCCATTTGTCTCTATTCCAGATTAAACAAATCTGGAATAAGACATTTCATCTATTAGATAAATGTTCATTTACAAGTACAAGGACTTTTTTTATAAGTACAAAAAAAAAAAAAAAAAAAAAAAATTAGAACCCAACCCAAAAATAAAAATAAAAATTAGTAACAAAGAAAGTGTTACAAATTGGCATGGAACTTGAACCCCTCCACTAGCACATTTTGCCTCAAGTACTTTATATATAAGATATTGTTTCATTTGTCTAGTCATGAGTTTGATACAAATTTTAACATTCTATTAATTGTTTCTCATGTCTTCTTGATATAATGCAGCTCTCAGAACTCATGAGCAGTCTAACAAAGAACTGGCCATCACTTAGCTGCCCTAGTAGCAATGGCTTTAGATTCTGGTCACATGAATGGGAAAAACATGGTACCTGCTCAGAGTCTGAACTTGACCAGCGTGACTACTTTGAAGCAGCTCTCAAACTGAAGGAGAAAGCAAACCTCCTAGAATTCCTCAAGAAAGCAGAAATTGTACCAGATGATGGATTTTACAGCTTAGACAGCATTGTAGAAGCCATAAAAGCGGGTACTGGGTACACCCCAGGGATTGAGTGCAATAAGGATTCAGCTGGTAACAGCCAAATTTACCAAATTTTCTTGTGTGTGGACACTTCTGGATCAGAAATCATTGAGTGTCCAGTTCTTCCAAAGGGTAGATGTGCTTCAAATATCCAATTTGCTAAGTTCTAGAAATTATGGTTGAGAGTACTAGAGAAATATCTCTCTACGACAATTACTAATTGTCATTTCTGTTTTGTAAAAAATAAACTTGATCATGACCAGGTTACTTTTTATAATAAAGTAAAATTCTCCACAAATATTGTCACTGTATGATTAAGATCCTGATTTTTGAGATATGAAACGTGTTATAAATTACTGATTAGTCAGGATTTTGGAAGCCATTTTCTCACACTCAGGATAGAAATTAGAACATATCTTTTTTCAAAAGCAAAAGTTACTAATTCCGAATAAGCAATCCTTTTAGGCCTATAAATATAATCTCCCTACCTCACTTATTATAAGAAAAAAAGAAGAAGATTTAAGCTCTAGATGCCCAAGAAAATGAATTCATGAATCTATGTTCTAGTGCACTTTGCACTTTGTTGGGGGCTAGTACACTAGTTGTATTTTACAGTACGTTTTCTTTTCTTATATACAATAAAATAATGTAATGAATGAGGAAATTATACAAATAATAAGAAAAGAATTTTCTTTAATGTAAATAATTAAACTTTAAAGCATTTAGCAATGGACAAAGTTTGGTAAATATAAATGTATTCGACAGTACGTCAATGGTCAGATTCACGTTCTTTAAAGTAGTTGAGTCAGCAAATTCAAGCTAATGGGTCACGCGTTGGCCGCTACAGTACGTTTTCTTTTCTCATATACAATAAAATAATGTAATGAATGAGGAAATTATACAAATAATAAGAAAAGAATTTTCTTTAACGTAAATAATTAAACTTTAAAGCATTTAGCAATGGATCAAAGTTTGGTAAATATAAATGTATTCAACAGTACGTCAATGGTCAGATTCACGTTCTTTAAAGTAGTTGAGTTCGCAAATTCAAGCTAATGGGTCACGCGTTGGCCGCTACAGTACGTTTTCTTTTCTCATATACAATAAAATAATGTAATGAATGAGGAAATTATACAAATAATAAGAAAAGAATTTTCTTTAACGTAAATAATTAAACTTTAAAGCATTTAGCAATGGATCAAAGTTTGGTAAATATAAATGTATTCAACAGTACGTCAATGGTCAGATTCACGTTCTTTAAAGTAGTTGAGTTCGCAAATTCAAGCTAATGGGTCACGCGTTGGCCGCTACAGTACGTTTTCTTTTCTCATATACAATAAAATAATGTAATGAATGAGGAAATTATACAAATAATAAGAAAAGAATTTTCTTTAACGTAAATAATTAAACTTTAAAGCATTTAGCAATGGATCAAAGTTTGGTAAATATAAATGTATTCAACAGTAAATCAAAGTCAATAAACATAGTTAGCAACACCAGACCAATTTTTTATTTTTTATTTATCTGGCAGTAAATAAGGAAGAGTGAATAGAAAGGGGGAGAATTTTTTTTAAAGGGGAGAAAATTATATATGTTGGCGATCATGCTAGCAAAGACATGAAATATATATCCCATTTTTCTCTCTTTGCCAAATATGAAACTTTGACTCCGTTGAATAATGAATATACTTGTGATGATTTTAAGAACTAATTAATGAGATGAAAGTTCATGAGTAAGGATTTATTACTGATGCTCCTTGCCAAATAAATATTGGTGTCCATGCATATGTAACATAGTGGAGCCCAAAATTTTCATCAACAAGCATGATCTATGACGATTACAAGTAGTCTTTTATTTAAGCCATATTAGTTTGATAAATAGAGGGAGTGGCAGAGCCAAATAATCATAATTAATAACTCCGATAAATGAGAGAAGACATGAATTAGGGTTTAGGGTTTAAGTCGGTTCGATTTGATTTGTTGCTATAAGAGGAATTAGCTGAACTGAAACTTTGGCCAATGAACTTCATGAGAGGTCAAGATGCATTTGTTTTGTGTTAAACAAGGCAATTTGGTTAAGTTGGTTTGATTTGGTTTGTTGCTATAAGGGGGGAATGACAATTCTTGTAACTGCTAAACTTATGGGTTCAGGACAATAAACATTAATTGTGATTAAGCCAGATGTGGAAGCTTTTATCTAGCAAGTGTATGAGTCTTCCTCGTGCATTTAGCTTTTCTATACAACACAACTATCATGGGCTGGTGGGCTTGCAAACACTCCAACCCTATTTGCGAGACTTCCCATAGAACCCAAAATATGTAAAGAAAAAAAAAAATCTTCTTTTACCCCTCTATGCCACCACTTCCATATATTTTTCTTGAATTTAGAAATGGGTTTCGTCTTTGTGGTTAAATAAACTTTGTAATAGGCCTGCGTGATGTGGCTCAAAAAGTGTCCTCAACACAATCAAATTCATCACTGGCCAACCAATAAATATGGCCATTGCTCTCAACTATGTAATTTGGTCGTGCTTGATTTGTACAAGGATATTCAAGTTACAGACACTAGAAGGTTTTCAATATGGGCTGGGCCTGGGCCCTTATCCAATGCTCCTTCTCTACCTAGCATTAGCTAGAGGACATAGGAAACCGAAGTATACAATAGGATGATAGACATCACAATTTTAATGTTGAAAGGCATTCTTGACACCAAGTTTAATGAGTTTATATTTAAATATCACGATTTGTCTCTGTGTATGCATGGGCATGTGTATACGATGCATTTTTATTTTTTATAATTCGATAGTTATGAAAAAAGAATTTGAATTCTGAATATCTCTATAAAAAAAATGAGAAGATACGCGTAACTTGCTTAATTGCATACACATATTCTTGATTAAAATAGTTTTTGGAAAATGTGTCCAATTCTTTAATAACAATGCTTTGATTTTTACTGGTAAACATTATGTCTAATTTTCTTTTGAAAACGTGCCCTAATTTTTTTTTTTATTTTTTAAAAGATGTCTTAATATATTTAGAAATGTGGTCTAATTTTATTGGGAGTTACATATTAATTTTCTTTGAGACGCATGCCATATTTGATTTTATATATATATATATATATATCCCTTTTGTTTTTTTTAAACGTGGTCTAATTTTTATTGGGAGATTCATATTAATTTTCTTTGAGACACATGCCATACTTTTATTATAAATGCCCCCCTTTTTTTAGATATACGTCAAAAGTTTCATAAGATATTGTGCCTTTAAGAATCCTAAAATATGATGGTTTGACGCATGCTATACTTTTATTATATATCTCCTTTTTTTAGATACATATCATAAGTATTATATATATATAAAATAAATACATATCATAAGTTTTCTGAGATATATTCTAGAATATGATTATTTTCAAAATATGTGCATATTCTTGAAAATCGAGCCAATAAAATATTTTTTTTATATAATATGTGCAAAATATATGGGTTCCATTTTGTGCTATGTGACAATGTCCATTTAAATTTTATTTGAAACTTATTTGTTAAGCCTTCCAAAATTTTAATAATACTTTATTTGGGATTTCGATACCAAATGACCCTCTCTTTTTTCTTCGTCCTCTCTCTTCACAAACCAACGGTTATTATTATATTTATATATATTTTTTCAAATGACCATTTTTAACTCAAATATTTGCTTTCCCACTTTTTTTCTTTTTTTGCGTAAATTTCAAACTTATAACATGTTTTTCCATTTGACGCTCCCAAGTGACAACAAAAAAACAATAATTTCTACTTAGGGCCAGATTTTGTGAATGAAAAGTTTTGTTCATTCATTCAAGTCAAAAAGTAGAAGAAAAAAAAATTGATTTATTTTCAGTGATGCAATCTAATAAAGGAAAATGAGTCAATTTCTTAAATGAGTCTTGTGACTAATAACATTGCTTGGTTTTCTCCATGAAGATAACTTAAATTTGAATACTCTAACCTCTACTTGTTGAAGAAAACAATAAAAATACTAATCTCTTACACTTACACCACTTACCTAACAAAAAAGTAAAGATTTGAAGCCAAACTATGTTCGTTACTTTATTATATCTTGATGAATAATCTTGCACCCCACCTGTCTACAATCTGAAGCAATTTTTAGCCTAGGGGACCAGTTTGCTGAGAGCAATCAAATCTTTAAAAGATAGGGAGGGCCCCAGAGCCCAAATAATGATTGGAAAAAAAAATAAAAAAAGCTTAATAGCCCAAGAAATATCTGCCATCCAAATGTTAGTTGAGGCCCAATAGTATATTGGTGTTCAATGAGAAGCTCATTATGGATTTGAGAGGGCTCCAACTACCAAACGGTCCAAGAAATAATTTGGCTTAAACTGTCCGTACAAAGTGCACAAATATATGTTAGGAGTTAGGATTGGCCTTTGAGCAAAAGTATCTCAAGTTTAATTCACATTTTTCTTTTGTTTTTTAGAGATCTTGAACAAGACTAAAATGTTCAGTACTCAAGGCTCACAATCTTGAGATTTTGTGTTGTCTAGACTAGAAGGTGTATACTCCAATATAATATTGCAAACGATGCTATTCTATTTTTGTCGTGTGGATCAATATCTATATTTAACTCACAGAAAAAGGTCATCCATATAAAATGACAAAGACAAAGTGATTGAAATATTTAAATGGAGTTTCTTTACTTATCAAAAAAAAGAAAAAAAAGAAAAAAAAAAAAACTTTTTTTTTTTTTTTTTTTAGATATGATAGAAATTCTAATCTAAACTCACACACACGTATATTTTGAAAATCTCGATGATCGAACCCACACCCTCATAGAGGGGGTTTTTTGGGGAGGAGATTACCACTGGGCCAAATACTCAAGTAGCAAGTTGGGTTTGTTAAGTGGTGTTGATTGACTCAATTAAAAATGTTTCTTGAAACTTTTAAGACAAGAGAGCACATAATGTACAATGAGAAAATGGCAACAATTTGCTTTAACAGGTTGGTACTTTTATATATATATATATATATATATGTATGTTGGTTCCTTGAGGATTGAGTCTACATCAAGAGAAGAGAATTTTAGCCTTTAGGAAAGGGGAGGATTTTTTAACATAAAATCTAAGAATTTTATAAATTTGGTAACAAGCAGTCAGGTACTATATGTGGTTGAAAGAGGTTGGGGGCTACCTTTAATTGCATAGTTTCTATTTTATTTTATTTTATGATATCTAATTGCTTTAAAACGAAGCAAAGGACTTATTCGTAGTAAAAAGATTAAGATTTGGCTTGTTAATTTTACATTATAATAACATAATAGACATCCTAATTCGATAATTACAAACGTTTTCTGTTTTTTGTTTTTTAAAGAACACAAAATAAAATAAAAAAACAATAATAAGAAGAAAAGAATGCAAGAAATTTGTGAGGTGTCATAGAAAATGCTATGTCTACATAGCATACACCAAATTGACCTTGACATTTTGTCTACCTTCATTTTTACAATACATTTGCACCATTTATAGGCAAACCATTGGGGAAATATACATTATATGCCCTTCAGAAATTGTAACATTCACATGACATGGGTGTCTAAATTTAAATTCATCAAGAAAAACAAACAAAGCATCTGTGAAAGACCACGTTTACCTCCTAGATGGTACATTTGTTAGGTGGACAACATGTATGTTTGTGTCAAATCAAATCCCATCTCTCTCTTTCTTCACCCTTACACGTGATTCATTAATTTTAAGTTTTGACTCTCAGATTTAACTAGAATTGTTGCATCCATGAAGAAAGGAATTTGGTCCCTTACTTCCCTTTTGTTACGTAATTGTTCACCATCAAAATAGGTAGGCTGTCGGTACCATGGTTTGTTTAATATGGACACCAATGATTAAGTAACTAATACATGTTTACTTATCATCTTTTTTCATCTTTTTTCTTTTAAAATTGTAGTTTATTTATTAATGTACAACTTTTTTAAAAGCCACTAAAAACTACATCTAAAACATATTTGAAGTAACATATTATGATTAATGAAAAATAAATTGTTGTGTAAAAGTGATATATTAATATTATTCCCATGATAACACTGAACAAGTTATATAAAAATGAGATTTGACTTGACTCCAATGCTCTAGTGTACTAGATTGACACGATTGTGACACGTGATCAAATATAAATACGTGTTATAATCATGTTCAAAACCAATAGATTAGAGCACCGGACCAACATTAGATTAGGCCAAATCTAAACGTGTGATATGATTGTGTCGAAACGAGTAGACTAGAGCACTAGACCAAGCTTTACCCATAAAAATGTTGTCTCTAACATTAGATTTGTCTTCCTAGCATTATGAACAAAACTATGATTAATTTTCAAATTAGTGGTATAAAGTCTAATGTTGTCTGATTAGGTGCATTGTTTCTATATGACTTTACTTTAACTTTTGTAAAGAGGACTGTCAGCTTCGCCCCATTAACGTGATCCCCTGTATGAAAGTCACCTTTCATCCGCAAACAACGGACGGCATTAATCTTTTAGGACACCTCGTAATTGTACAAAGCAAAACTAAGGAGATCATTGTAAAATCCACCTGTTTTTACTTGGCCATTTTATATAGCTACCGACCTTGGCCTGCCCTTCAATCTCAAGCCAACACGTTATAGTAAATGACAAGCATTATAATTTAGCCTTTTTTTATTGTAGCCTGGTTAGGTGGTAAAGTCTTAGGACATACACATTATTAATTGAGGATTGCTATGATGAATGTCTGTGAAGATTTGTGTTATAATTAATCCACACGTTGATCTGATTATCCTCATCAAATCCCTTCAATTTTTCTTTGTCTTAACAGTTAAATCCCTCCAAAAATCAAGTTTAAAAAACCATATTAGAAAAGAAATTTAACAAGGGATTTTGCTCAATAATCCCTTTTTTAAAAGCATTTTGCAAAAAGGACTGTTTGAAAATTATTGAGTAAGTTGACAACTCTAGAACTCGTTTTTTGGAAAATTTTTGAAGTTTTAACAAACAAACATTAGTCCCATTTTTAGATAAATGTTCTTTTAGTTAAAATGGTACTTCATTTTTATTTTCAATTTATATACATAAAAGTAAGTATAATTTTATTTTTATACAATTTAAAAAAAAAAAATTAAAAGCTAACGAAAATAAATTCATTCAAACACACTCAAATCTACAATAGATCTTACACATAATTTTATTATACCTTACCTATTACGATTGGTACAATAATGTTAATAATAAAATAATATATGATTCGAAACTTAACATTTTAATAAAATCATAAGAAAAAATGGTATCTTTAACATAGGACAGCAATGATCGTTGATTACTAGCATGTAAGAACAAATGCAAAATAGAATTAAATAAAAAAAGAAAAAGGTAACAAGAAAAGCGAAAAAGAATTTGTTTCTCACTCTCCAACCGCAGATGTCCACGTCAAAGAGTTGACAAAAAAGAGACTTAACAGACACTACGTGGCCTTCTGACATTGGTCTTTTTTAGTCAATATACAAAAGGTTTATATTACAAACACACGGTCCCCAGTGAAAAGCATTAATAATCTTTCTTTATTTTTTAATATTAGTTAATCAGTATTAATTAATAAGTAATTTAAAAAAGAAACATGGTTACAAACCAGTTTGTAAGTTACTATCCATAATCCACTTCGTGACAACTCACAATCCAATTCGTAATTCGTGGTAACTCACAGTGGGGTTGTAGGAAGGTGCTACAAACCGGACTATATTCACTTAAAAATAAAGAAAGACAGTCAAAGCGCGAATTCAACTATTCTCTATTCTACTATTCAGACTTTCGATTCACTCAAGAACCAAGTCATCATATAAAGAAGACCACAAACGTATCTCTCTCTATCTCTCATTTTTCAAGTCTTTCCCACCGTTACGCGTAGACTTGAAGTTTCAAAACGACACAGTATCAAACTCTCTCCGTCTCTCTCTCTCTTTGTTCTTCAGATTTTCTCGCAGATTTTCTCCCAGACTGAATTTCCGGCATTCCTACAAGCAGAATTCCAAGGTAACTAACTTAACGGTTTCTCCTTCTTTTTGTTCAAAATCAAAATGCTGAATTTTTTAAAATTTTTAAATCTTTTCATTTTGTGGAACCGTAAATTTCTTTTCTGTTATTGTCTAATTAAATATTTTCTGTTTGCTTTTGCTGTACAAAAAAAAAAAGTTTAATCCGTTCGGATCTGTTTGGTTGCCGAGAAAATTTGAAGCAAAATTAAGAGAATTAATACTTGAACTCCTTTTTTTTTTGGAGTTTAGGTACTTGTTTACTTCAGAGCTGGACAAAACGAATTTTGAGATTTCGATTTATTTTTATTTATTTATTTAATTTCTCTAATTTTCTCAGTAATCAAGCAGAGCAGTGGAAATGTTTGAGCTTTTGAATAATTACCGATTTTTATTTTTTTATAATTTTTTTATGCTGCGTCAATGGTGGGCTTAGACCGCAATGGCAGTTGAGTAATTTAGGAAAGAGAGTAGGTTTTGAATGAGTAAACGAAGGATTAGTATAAAATAAGCGAAATTAAGTCTAATAAATAGAATATATTATGTCTAAATTTGAATGAAGTTAGGTTTTCAATTAGATAAACAGTGTGGTCCCCCTGCTCCATTTTTTTTAGTTTAGTATAGGTGATTCTAGATGGTTTCCTCGTAAAATATGTATATTGTTATCCACTACTATGAATTCTAGTTCATTAAATCTTTTTCACCAATAAAGTATTGCACTAGCCTTAGACTATGCATGTATAATATAGATATAGCTGTTGAAAGAGGGAGTTGATTGCTTGCTCGAAGAGCTAGGGAAGGTCTTGACTCATATTTTTATTGGTTTGGTTTGTTAAGTTGCATGCTAATAAAGACAAATTCATATATGTATACGCTCAGGCGCACACAGAAACATGCAAATAGATTGTTTAAATGGGGTTCTCGAGAACGTTAGTTGAGTCAATGGTCAAATTAGGATTTATATTGGAATGAAATTGGTGTAAAACCCAATTGAGCATTTGAAGCTAATTGTGGAAACTTATCTCAACAAAGGTTTTTCTTTTTCTAACTTTTTTTATGTGATCAGTTAGTTTAGCCTGTTGCTTACATGGTTTTAGATGCAAATATGTATTTTACACCAATTGAGCATTTGAAGCTAATTGTGGAAACTTATCTCAACAAAGGTTTTTTTTTTCTAACTTTTTTTATGTGATCAGTTAGTTTAGCCTGTTGCTTACATGGTTTTAGATGCAAATATGTATTTTACACCAATTGAGCATTTGAAGCTAATTGTGAAACTTATCTCAACAAAGGTTTTTTTTTTTTTTTCTAACTTTTTTTATGTGATCAGTTAGCCTGTTGCTTACATGGTTTTAGATGCAAATATGTATGTGTACTTTGTTTACTTAATTTTGTTCACAAACTTATAGACTGGTTGTTTTGAATATAGGTTCAGTGTTGAGTGTCTCATGTCAGAGGCTTTATGAGTAACTTTGGCAGTAGATTTGTCAGACTCAAGCGCAATCGATTTCAGGCCAGAAGAGCATGCTTGGATAACCTGATAGTTGGAGTCAGATGAGAGCAGACTGAGAATGAGAAGATCTGAAGTACTTCACTTCTGAGAAGTGAAAATCCTTCCTCATATGCATCTTATGAACTGGTTATTTATTACTAAAGGGCTTTATTTATGCATGTGATGATCACCAACAGGTGGTCTGTTGTTTTTTCTAGGCCTAGTTACCATGGAAATCAGGTTCAAAGCTATTGATGTCTTGCCGATCAGCAGAATGAAGAAATGGTTTGGTGTTGTTTTAGTTGCATCATTGTTTATGCTGCTGGTCCTGAGATATGGCATCATGAAAAATCCTATTGGGCTAAGTTATTTGACAACTCCGATATCCTCCAATTCCACTAATCCTCTTGAATGGCTGGATCCTGGAGTTCCACCTGCATTTCAAAATCCAGAGAATGCTTCTAAAGTGGTTTCTGCAGATACCATAGTCTTACGTCTGTTTGCTCAGAGGAATATATCCAATGAAGAGCAAATTTCTCTGCAGACATGGAACCATTTGAAATACTTGATTAATCATGCTCGGGGTCTACCTAATGCTGTAGATGCTATTAAAGAAGCTGGGGGTGCTTGGAATATCCTTATGGATTCAGTTGACAACCAAAGACTTCAGAATGCAAATGAAAGTTCACATGGGAAAGCAAAAGAGAAACAGTGTCCTCACTTTCTTAATAAAATGAATGCCACAGACCTTGATAATAGCAGTTATAAATTGAGGGTTCCTTGTGGCCTGACTCAGGGTTCTGCCATTACAATTATAGGAATCCCAAATGGAATTCTTGGTGATTTCCGTATTGACTTAACTGGGGAACCACTTCCAGGGGAGCCTGATCCACCAATAATCTTGCATTACAATGTAAGACTTCATGGTGATAAGGTAACCGAGGACCCTGTAATTGTCCAAAACACCTGGACTATAGCTCATGATTGGGGTGAAGAGGAGCGTTGTCCATCTCCTTCTCCAGAAAAAATTAAGAAAGGTACAGATTCCTGTCTAGTTTTCTACTTATTGAGTGCATCATAATTTAATATTTATTTATTTTTAATTGATTTCATGTTTTAGTTGTTCGTATAACATGCATATTCAAAACCTGTTAATAACAACTTGGTTTGGTTTTCTTTTTAGCCCAATGTTATTCTTCTTTTTATCATATTGTGGATCCCTAAGACAGAAAACTTGTCCATGTGACACTCCTACATTAAAAAAGAAAATGTTATCCACATGGCCAATAGAACAGAACTTTTTCATGCATTAAATTTTGATTTGTGCCTATTTTGGACTCTCAGTTCAATAATGAAGCTTCAGCCAAGGAGCTCTAGCTCAAATGTACTTCCTCCCCTCATAAATATGGGCTGGAGAGTGAGATTGTAGATTCAAGACCCATTGGGTCCATGTGTAACATATCAATAAAAAAAATTTAAAAAAAAAAACCTGAAGTTTGCAATATGGTAATCTTGAAGGCGGAATGTGCTAGAAAGACTAGAATATTTTGTTGTCTTCAAACACACATTCACCACATTGGTCAAATTATCGTCTTGTATCGAGATGAGAAGCTCTATTGTGCTACACAATCTGGCTTTGCAGCTGGCCATGGATACCTTTTATACAGCTTTTGTTATAGTAATGCTTGTCTTCCTTGTTCTTTACTGCGTAGAATGTTATAATCTGAAATCATTACCAAATTCCCCTTTTTTTCTTTTCTGATTACTTCTGTGAGATCTATTTAACATAACATGGTTTATTAGTTATTTAAATTGTATAATATCTTTATTAGTTTCTTATGCCAGTGGATGAGTTGGACCAGTGCAACAAGATGGTTGGAAAAGATGATAAGCAGTCTTCAATGGCGCAAGAAGGATCTAAGAGCAGAAAACATTTTCCTTTTAAGCAAAGTTATCCATTTGTTGCCACACTTAGAGTGGGATCAGAGGGGATCCAGATGACTGTTGACGGGAAGCACATAACATCCTTTGCTTTCCGTGAAGTAATCTTCTTGTCCTTTTTTCTTTTCTAAATTCTCACTCCAGTTGCATGTAGAATTTTTTGGATAAATACATGTTTCTTTCCATTTATTCACTGTCTTGGCTGGTTATCTTTTCAGACATTGGAGCCATGGCTTGTAAGCGAAATAAAAATTTCAGGAGATTTAAAGTTAATTTCTGTCCTTGCGAGTGGTTTACCTACATCAGAGGATTCTGAGCATATAATCAATTTAGAAGCACTCAAAGCATTGCCTCTCTCTCCTCGAAAACCATTGGATCTCTTCATTGGTGTTTTCTCAAATGCGAATAATTTTAAGCGTAGGATGGCTGTTCGAAGGACATGGATGCAGTATCCTGCAGTGCGGTCAGGGGCAGTTGCAGTTCGGTTTTTTGTTGGTTTGGTGAGCTTCACATGTGAACTTTCTTTTGTGATCAGTATGACATTTGTTTAGGGTAACGGGTCTTCCGCATAACTTGGTGATTTCAGAATACAAAAAATGATTTGTTCATCTTAAGGTTGATTGTTCTATGAATAGGTCCTGATCTTTGGTTTAAATACCACATGCATATACAAATAATGCTGAGCTCTGAGACAAGTTAGATGCCTTAGGCATGTATCATAGGCAACGTTGGATTGCCATTGTTGCATGTTGCAATGAAAATTTAAGCTGTTTCCCTTTTCCCTCCCTTCCCCTTTTCTAGCTTTGAATTCTTTTACAACGAAATAAAAGTTTAGCATATTGCTGGAATTTATGAAGTTTGAATTGGATTGCAGCATAAAAACCAAATAGTGAATGAGGAACTCTGGGCTGAGGCTAGGACATATGGAGACATACAGTTGATGCCTTTTGTTGACTACTACAGCCTCATCACCTGGAAGACTTTGGCGATCTGCATATTTGGCGTAAGTTCTTATCTTTTCCTTAAAACAAGGAGAATCCTTTATTCGCCTCTCTGACCCCATCTCTTCAACAGACGGAGGTTGTTTCAGCAAAGTTTGTCATGAAGACAGATGATGATGCATTCGTTCGTGTGGATGAAGTGCTAGCTTCTCTAAAGAGGATCAAAGTGACAAATGCATTGCTTTATGGGCTCATAAATTCAGATTCCCGACCACATCGAAATCCTGACAGCAAGTGGTATATCAGCCCTGAGGTAACTTTAAATTCTGAAAAGCTCACGCTTGATTCAGCAATTTTCTTCAGTTGTTTACTTTGCCTATCAATCTCGTTGGATATAAGTTCTAGCATTGTAGATCTTTGCTTCGTGTGTGTAATTACAAAGAATATAAATGCCATGTAAGCTTGAGCTAGTTCCCAATGCGGTTCTGTTATCATTTTATAGATGAATATATGTTTGTGTGTGACCAACTTGATGTTTTAGCTCCAATACCTTGATCCAAAAAGAATTACAAATCATGTTTGTTTAGTTATTAACTATTTCAGATACACAATCAGATTTCTTTTGGAGTTTAAGATTTAGCTTTAAGACGTATTCTTGCCTCTTGCCTCTCACTTTTATCTTACCTCTATTGTTTGCGCTACTGAAGGAATGGCCCGAGGAAACTTACCCCCCTTGGGCGCATGGTCCTGGTTATGTGGTGTCACAGGACATTTCAAAGGCAATCTACAGGAGATACAAGAATGAAAATCTAAAGGTATAATAAGCAATCTACAATTTGAAGCACCTTTCTTAAGAGTTACTTTTGTGACAGTAATAGGGAGTTGTAAAATGGACTCTCCAATTATATTCCACACATGTCCACACCACATGGTTTAAACATTAGTTTCTCAATCTGACAAAATAAATGCTGTGTGGCAGATGTTTAAGCTCGAAGACGTGGCAATGGGCATATGGATTGCAGATTTAAAGAAGGATGGTTTGACAGTTCAGTATGAGAAAGATGAGAGGGTCTATAATGAAGGGTGCAAGGATGGTTATGTTGTTGCGCATTACCAAGGTCCCAGGGAATTGCTCTGTTTGTGGCAGAAACTTCAAGAAGGAAATGTTGCTAGGTGTTGTGGTGATCGATAAGCATAAATAGTAATAATGGTCACTGTAGCCTTTTCAGGCTACACGATATACTTGGCAAGAGTAAAAATCTTGGTGACGAGTCTTTAAAAAAAATAAAATTAACTGACCAGGATTGTGAGAAAGACCCAAAAGAAGAAGAAATTTCTATTTTCTTTTTCTTTCTAATTAAAGGAGCTAGGGATTTTTTTGGGAGGAAGGGAGACAGGAGAGGGGGTTAGCATTGTTGTATAATTAGGAATTATTAATTAGTAATTAGTATAGTCCAGAGCTTTAAGATATGCTTCGCATTTTTCATGCCTCGAAGGATCTGAATTACGTGTAGAGAGAGAGAGAGAGAGAGGAGTAATGCCTTGTATAGAGTCCACTCTGTAATAGGATGTCACAATTACTACCTATAATGTTGCTACATTTTTTGTATTCTTATACCCAGTTCCATCTACTTTAATCATTGTATCGCTTCAAAGAGACATGCTTGTACTTACACTTCTTGATTCAAATCCCAAAACCGCAATAAGTGTATAAATGTTTTGAACAGATCCCAAACACAGTAAAAAACTCGAACTGTAGTGCAGGGACATTCACTAGAGCCATGCTGTGCAATTCTTTAAGAAAAATAAAATTGAAGCACCCAGAAATATAAGTAAGACACTTTGGGAATGACTTGCAAGACCACCTGACCCTGCAAGATGGCCCACTATATAAAATCCGGAAAAATATGCTAAAAATTTAGAAACAATACGAATGGTCATTCGGGATTTTATCAAACATGATGTGTACACTTATTTTGATATGAAATATCAATTCTAATCAAATTCATTACAATGACGAAAATTACAATTTACAACAAAATTTGTCTAATGACAAAAAAATATTACACAGATAAAGTATATAATAAATCAAAACATAGTAATCCTTAAGCAATGCTAGCAAACCAATAAATAACAATACTAATAATAATCAGGCAGCCATACATCCAATCCCATGTCGAGTATTTGGAAACACGAAGAAAAGCCCACTACAAACAATCCCAACCATCAAAGGGAAACTCTCCATGACTTCATCCATGTCCTTAACATGTCCAGGGAAAAGACAATCCGTGACACGATGATCCGAGAAAGCGATAGCCACAAAAACCATCACAGACATGATTGCATGAACAAAATCCGTTAACGCAACTTTGAACTTATCATCCTTAGGGACCTCAATGCCAAGCCCGGGCTTAAACACGGCCAAGCCTTTAGGCGTGACAAAGCCATGGTAGACCTTGTCATCAGGGCCTTTGAAACTGTCAGTGAAGTGAAAGAAGAAGCAAGAGAGTGTGCAAAGGCCTAAAAGGACATGAATCATGAGTGTGCTAACGGGTGTGCATTGAGCATTGCCGGAAACAGAAGGAAGAACCATCTCGAATGTGAGGAGGGTTCCGGTTGGAAGAAAGTTTACGAGCATTGAAGTTTTTGAGATTGTTTTTTGGACTCCTTGGGCTACCGCTCGTCTTTTTCTGCCAACTTGTTGAGGAAGAGTAGTTAATTTGGAAGGAGGATCAGAGGATGGGATTTGGAATGAAGGGGGTTCATCGTTGCGTGGAGGAGAAGCGGTGTAGACTTTGATTTTAATGTCTTCGGGGTTGGACTCCATCTCCATTGTAGAGTTTGTGAGTAGCAAAGCCAAGAAAAAGAGAGAGAGAGAGAGAGAGAGAGAGAGACTAGTGTGTAATGTGTTATGGGGTTTGGGGTTTGGGGGTTCGGTTTTTATATTTAAAAAAGGGTGGCAATAACTAACTGCGTGTTTTGAAAAAAAGTTTAACGTTGTTTCTAACGGTTATTAACTGTCTTTCAACCGTTGCAATTCAGACACACTCTTTCACTGGGAAATGAACGGTTTTATAGTTAAAGTGGGTGGCCTAAATCGCAAGTTAAAATCAGAGCCGTTGGCTCCACTTTGTGATTTACGGCAGAGAAAATCTAACGTACGGGCAAATTAATGAAAAAATTCAAATCCATAAAATTAAAACACAAGTTTTATACTAATTATAATTGTTTTTGGTTTACTTATTTTGATTAGACAAATATCACGGGGGTGGGTTTTTATTTATTTATTTAATGAAATGATAAAACTTGAAACCTTTAATGCTTCGTGGTAGTTATTTTTACCACTACATCAAGACACCAATAGAATTTCTTTAAGTGATAGGTGAGATTGGAAGACAATCCATTAACTTTCAATTAAATAATATGATCATTTTTTTTAGTTAATAATATGTTCATTCTTTGAAGTACAGAAAATTGGACACTAAAGCTCTCTATTATGGATATAACTTCATTACAGTGCTTTAGTGCATTGGAGACAAGTCCAATCCCTCCATTCTATATAGAAGCCCCCACTACCAAAACTAAATAAATAAATAAAATCTCTATTCTAAATCACTTCACCGAAAATGTTGTTAATAATTTTTTTTTTTTTTTTTCTTTCTATTTTGTGGGATAAGTCAGAGAGCATAACATTCAATGCAGCCCTTAATTACAACATCCAATTCTTATAAATAAATAAATAAATAATCAGAGAAAAAACAGCAACTTTGAAGAGACCAGGCAAAATTCTGTTTTGATAGTTGATGACAAGTAAAGCCACTTTTTTTCTTTTTAAAACCATTTGTGACAGCTTGACCATACTAGCAAGAAGCAAAGCTAGTTCTATATTGCAGAGCTTTAGTTCCAAAACTGATCAACAATGGATAAATTTGATGTAGATACAAATCTATCACGGCAAGAATCCATGATGAGAAATTGCAATCTCAAATGCTTGCATTCTTTCCCCACAAGAAAAACCATTGCGATCATAAGATGATATTTCATTTATGTTCAGATCATTACAAGCCTTGACAAGCTCCTCACCAACACGCTTAGCAGCTTCCTGATAAAGTCAATACAGAACGAAGTCATTACAATATGAACCATTAAGTGAATTTATTTTTGAAGTACGAAACCCCACACAATCAAATATATGTCTAAGAAGACAGTGGTCAAAATAAGGCTCCACAAACATGATCTTGTACAAATTTTTTATTTTCATAATTTTGATAAAAGTATCTAACTGAAGATGGAGTACTTACTATGGTGGTACAAGGGGGATTCTGACGAATAGATTTCTGCAAAGTGCTTCCACTAAACAAACACTTCTTGTTTTGGTCATCTACCAGCATAGCATACAACTGCTTATCTGAACAGAATACTGAAAGCCTTGGTTTTGTAGGTGTGCCAGTAAACTGATCAAGAATTACATAAATTATGATTTTGATAGATTAGTTGCCTCATACAACCAAGACATGAACTTATATCGGCTTAGTGCCATATAAACAAGAAAATCCAATGCAACAGCATCATCTACACTCACATTCTCTTGTTAGGTAAGCCCAATAAAAAGTTTATTGACACCCAAAGAAGATTATATAATAGATTTTGTTACGACAACTTGAACGTCCAAAAGGGAGTTTATGATAAAATCATGGATTTTTGTAGTTTAAACTTAATCCAGTTTAAACTACACACCACTTCCTCAACTTCAAAACAGGGCAGCCCACCAACAAAAAACTAAAATACCCTATGCATCACATTATCATATTGTTTTAAAATAAAGAGAGGTCATACCTTCTTTAGAATCCTCCTGTTTCGGATTTTTGCACTTTCTGTTCTAGCTTTTGCCCTGGCTTCAACAACCAATGGCTTCACAGAAAAACCTATGCAAAGTCAAGCATTTAAGTTAACCAAGAGTGATAAAGAACACAAAGTTGGCAGAGTTATATAGAGATATATGCTAACAGGTCCTATATATGCGGCACCTCCTAAGAAACCCAGTGAGCATGAACCTGTTACCTATCACTATATATGTATTGCATGCATGATGCATCTTCCACACTTTGTGCACACAATTGAAAATAAAACATTCTAGCCACAATAAGTGTAAATAAATGAGAAATGTTAAAGTTTGGTTACACTTACTTCTACTCTGCATGGGAAGGAAGTTAAAGGGTTTTGAAGAGATCCCAAACACAGCAGAAGACTTGAATTGCAGTGCAGGAACATTCACTAGAGCCATACTGAGCAGTTCTTGAAAAAATTTAAGCACCCAGAATTGAGTAAGACACTTTAGCTTAAAACATGTGCTAAAAATTCAGAAACACAACGTACGTTCGTTCAGGAATTTTATCAAACATATTATGCGCAAATGTCAGTAAATAGTAGACCCTAGGTGAAGGAAATTAAGAGTCATTAAACTATTTGGCTTTTTTGAATGCTAGCAAAATGACATTGACTTTAATGGCCAAAAAAAACAAAGGACAAGAATACAAGGGATTCACTGGTGGTTTGTACACGTATTATAGGAAGAATCAACTATGTGGTTCCCACCTCATCAACTATCCCACCAAACCAAACATTTGGTTCCATTTGGCTACACTTTACCATATGCATACTTATTGAAGTCCCCCCAATTGGCCCAATTGCATAGCAACATGTTATCAACTAATCCTAATCCAAGAAGTTCTCAAATAGTCAAATATACTTTGCTTCAATTGATAAGTTGGAAACACTCATTTAATCTTTTACTTAATGGAAGGGTCCCCAATTTTTACTTTACAGTTAGATGCTTCCACTAGCCCAAAAGTTGAAAATAACAGCATAATTACTAGTGAAAAAAAGATACTCTATTAAACACAATGATGAGAGCAAAGAATAAAAAAGAGTCTTACCATTTATGATTCATGATTCATCACTACTTATTAATAAAAGTCTGGCTGTAAAATATTAAAAAAATATATATATACATTTTTTTAATAAAAAAGCATATATTACAAACGTCAACCATAATTTCGAAATCAATAGATTTAATAAATCTATGAAAACACAATTTTTCACAAATTGTAATTAGTTTATAATAAAAGTGAGATTGTGAAACTTTGTTCCTTAGGAATTTCACACTTAAGGAATCACATGACTTTTTTTTCTTTTAAAAAAAAAAAAAAAAAAAAAAAAGCTATCTGAAAACAGAGTTTGGTTACAAACTGATTTATAGACAGCTTGCTACAACTTATTATGTAACAACTTATAGGACCATCCACATATATTATTTAAACAAGTCACATAACTTATTAAATAAATCATATAACTAAAAATACAAGTAAATGATCTTATTAATCGTCACTTAGTGGGTTATTGCAAAGTACCGACAAATTGTCTCCTCTCAATCTTGTTTCCAACAAATTCATGAAAGCTATTACTATAATCTAGGTTCAACCATACACTGGATTCTCATTGGCCCTCTACAAATACTATGATATGCCCATCAGTTCATAATCACACCCAAAAATCTCTGTCCCCACCTGGAAAATTATTACTTTACAATGAAGATAAACATGGAAGAAAGAAAAAACATACACACAGTATCTCTCACTCTCACACGTATAACAATGCTAAAAAATTCCAGATACTTCCACAACCTTCCTGTGGCCCTGTGGGCGCACACCTCTTCAGCCTTATATTCCCAACTCCACCTCTCTTCAATTCCATTAGTCCATTCCAAAACCTCTCTTTTTCTTTACAAAGACTTAAAATTTTTTTTTTTTATATTTATTTTTATTTTTATGTTTATGTTTATGTTTGTGTTGTGAATCCCACAAAGCTCTAAACTTTATTGTGTTTTGTGTTGTGAATTCAATGGCTTCTGAACCTGAGGTGTCAGAGAATGATCCAATGTTTGAAAGGCTGGTGAGAGACAGAGACCTGTCTCTCTTGGTACCTTTCATCTTGGGCTTCACCAACCCAAGAAGAAACCCAGAACCACAACCACAGCAACAACAACAACAAGAAGAACAACAACATCCAGATCAAGAAACTGAGAATAGAGAAAGACCCACAACCCCACGTGACAGAATCATCCTCATAGACCCCTTTACACAAGGCATGGTAGTGATTGAAGGAGGTACAGCCTCAACTTTGGATTCACTGATACATGAACTGGGTACCAAGGATGGTCAGCCACCAGCATCAAAGGCTTCTATAGAGGCCTTGAAAGATGTGGTGGTGGGTGAAGATGATGATGATGATGATGATGATGATAGTGGGGGTGAGTGTGTGATTTGCTTGGAAGAGTGGAAACTTGGTGGTGGGGTTGTCAAAGAAATGCCTTGTAAGCATAAATTCCATGCTAGTTGTATAGAGAAGTGGCTTGGGATTCATGGGTCTTGTCCAGTTTGCAGGTACAAGATGCCTGTTGATGAGGATCAGGTGGGAAAGAAGAGAGTCGAGAGGGAGATTTGGGTTAGTTTTTCTTTCAATAGTGGTAGGAGAAATAGGGAATCAGATAATCAAACTCCTACAAATGATTCCAATGATTCTACCTCAAGTCCTACTAGACCTGATCATGAAATGGAGGTCTAGACAAATTTTGTAAATTTTTGCTTTTGGGAAAATAAAATGTATAGCAAAAAGGCTGTTTTGATTATGTTGTTGTTGTATGGAATAAATAGATTGAGTTTTTATTTGTGGCTTTTAATTAGCTCAATTGGTCAAGTTGTTTGCGGTTCAATCAGTTCAAATTTTGTCACTCTAAAAAGTAAATGTTGTCTTGGTAATAAATAACAATTATCATGGGTGCGAATATGTTGAATTTATAAACAAAATGAACATTGTATTTTTTTTTTTTTCTTGTATTTTTATTATTATGGAAGTAGAGTAGTAAGGTAATATATAAACAAAAAGAAGATTTTATTTTTATTTTCTTGTATTTTTTATTATTATTGAAGTTGGAGTAGTAGGGTAAGGACAAACACACATTCATACAAGACATTACATATGGCCTATTGTTAGATTCATTCCATGAACTGAAATATTTTATTTTAATATATGTTGTTACATTCTTACTTCTAGTCAGCTGATACATATTGAATCATAAATTGTTATGGATTTTGCTGCTGGGTACTAAATGCAGCAGCATCTGTTTTTTCATTGAGAATCTTGATCCCTTGGTATCTTCCTAGCATTAAGAGAGTGGCCATTGGGTTTGTGCCCGGTGATTCCAGGAATGTTGAGCCATCCACTACTCTCAATCCATTGACCCCATACACCTTGTAATCCTTGTCCACAACTGATCCAACTATACAACCACCATGGTAGTGATAAAAAGTCCTCACATTTTTCTTGCAAGATTTTCTCAGCTCATCTTCACTTGACATCAGATTATTTTTGTGTTCCATCCCCACAAACATAGCAATTGATTGAGACCTTGCAACTCGTTCAAGCAATTGGCTCATCTTTACACATTCATCTAAGTCCTTTTCCTTTGCTAGATAGTTAAACTGCACTGATGGATTTTTCCTTGGGTCAGTGCTATTTAATTCAAGCTTACCTTTTGATGCTGGGAATGCAATTTTGGCAGCAACTGTCATTCTTGTTACATTCAAGCTTAATGGTATGATTCCTGCTTCAACAATGAACTTGAAGTCATCAGCTATACCCACAACTTGGGGTGTGTCTGGTAGCTGCTTTTGTGGCTTATTGTCCACTAATAGGGCAATGCCAGGGTTGTCTTTCATTCTTTGTCCAACCCCTTCCAAGTCAAGCACAACTGGGATATTAAAGTCCCTGAGGTGTGCCTGAGGTCCAATGCCACTTAACAATAAAATTTGGGGGCTGCCTAAAGCCCCTGCTGATAATATCACCTCTCCCCATGAACTGGAACAATCAGGTTGGTTGAGATAAACTTCATGAGTTTGATCAGGGCTGCCATTGCTCTTGATAAACCTTATACCACTGGCTCTGCTCTCATTCCTATTTTCTGCGTCATTTCAAGACAAATGTGAGGTTAAAAATGTGCTACTCAATGCAAAAAATGACTAAAGATCTCTACTGCACCATATTACTTTGAAGCACTATTTTCTATAAGCTTTCTTGCTTACCATTATGGAAGATGACATTCTTTACTGTTGCATTCAAAAGAACTGTGATATTTTCTGGATTTCCTGCCTCCAGAAGATCAGCCGAGGTGTGTCTTGTTCCATATTCATCAAACACGGTTGCACCCACCTTTGTTCCCTCAATATGTTCCAAGCTATAACCATTATAAGGTAGAATTCCTGCTTCAAGAAGGCCAAATTCAGCAACAGTCTGCCATAGGGTCAACTCTGGTTTAAAGACAATTCTAGATTCCACCCATTCATAAGCATCCCTAACTAGTTCCTTTTCCAACCCGACTTTTTCAATAAAATCCTCCCTTGCTCTACTATAGAACCCAAAATTTATAGCTGATGATCCTCCAAGAACTCTTCCTCTCTGATTCATGATCCCATCCTTGGAGACGAAGCTTTGTGCAACCGATGTGTATTCATCAGTTTCGATCAATGAAAATCCATAGTATTTCTTATCCAATACCAAGGGATTTCCATATGGTGAGCCACCTCGTTCCACCACTAGCACTGAGAATCTCTCAGACAAGGTCGCAGCTAGGGCGCAGCCAGCAGTGCCTCCCCCAACAACAATGTAATCAAAAGATTTGCCTGAAACTTCGTTGACATCTGAAGTTATGTAGTAGGGAAGTCCTTTTCCTACAGTGAATGAAGAATGAGAACAATGCTCAACTCAGTCAACTGAAATGAATTCTGCTAATCAATAAAAGACTAGTGGAAAGTTCATACCTTGAGGCAATGAAGAAGAAGCTAAAGACAAGTTAATTAGTAAGAGCAAAGATGCTTTGAGAAGCCCATGACCTTGAATGGTTTGTGAATGCTCCATACTGTTTCCACATCACTTGCTTGAGGAGTGGAAGGAGCGCAATATTTATTGACCTTGTGTGTAGGCTACATAATTATTGAGTCTCTTAGAGTTAGTGGAATAAATTGATTGAAGTTCCTTTATGTTCATTTATATTTAAGCATACGCATGGTTTGGTCAATGATTTTGTATTTGTTAGTTGGATAACTAATGATTTTGCTTTTATGATGATATGATGATTGCTAACCCATCTTTGCTTTCTTAATTGGAACATGTAGAGGAAAATTATGCTTAAACATACCCTACTTTACTTTTTGAAAGGCTGGTGAGAGACAGAGACCTCTCTCTCTTGGTACCTTTCATCTTGGGCTTCACCAACCCAAGAAGAAACCCAGAAGCACAACCACAATAACAACAACAGCAAGAAGAAGATACACCCAGATCAAGAAACTAAGAATAGAGAAAGACCCACAACCCCACGTGATAGAATCATCCTCATAGACCCCTTTACACAAGGCAGGGTAATTCTACAGTATCCATGTGGGTACCGTACCTTTAATAGATAAAATCTCACATTAATGGTACCAACCTCACATATTATGGTACCTACTATTTTTATTTATTATTTAAATTAATATATATATACTAATATCATTGGATAGTACCAACATCACATATAATGATACTTATATCACATTTGATGGTACCAATTAAGTAGGTACCATACCCACAAAAAGAGTGTAGGTATTGCAGAATGACCCACACAAGGCATGGTAGTGATTGAAGGAGGCACAGCCTCAACTTTGGATTCACTGATACATGAACTGGGTACCAAGGATGGTCAGCCACCAGCATCAAAGGCTTCTATAGAGACCTTGCTAGATGTGGTGGTGGGTGAAGATGACGATGATAGTTGGGGTGAGTGTGTGATTTGCTTGGAAGAGTGGAAACTTGGTGGTGGGGTTGTCAAAGAAATGCCTTGTAAGCATAAATTCCATGCTAGTTGTATAGAGAAGTGGCTTGGGATTTATGGGTCTTGTCCAGTTTGCAGGTACAAGATGCCTGTTGATGAGGATCAAGTGGGAAAGAAGAGAGTCGAGAGGGAGATTTGGGTTAGTTTTTCTTTCAATAGTGGTAGGAGAAATAGGGAATCAGATAATCAAACTCCCACAAGAGATTCCGATGATTCTACCTCAAGTCCTACTAGACCTGATCATGAAATGGAGGTCTAGACAAATTTGTTAAGATTTTTATAAATTTTTGTTTTTGGGAAAATAAAATGTATAGCAAAAAGGCTGCTTTGATTATGTTTTTGTTGTACGGAATAAATAGATTGAGTTTTTATTTGTGGCTTTTAATTAGCTCTAAAGTTCTTTGCGGTCCAATGAGTTCAAATTTTGTCACACTAAAAAGTAAATGTTGTCTTGGTGTGATAATAAATAACAATTATCTTTAATGTTGTCTTGGTGTGATAATAAATGACAATTATCATGGGGGCGAATATGTTGAATATATTGAACATATAAACAAAAAGAACATTGTATTTTTATTTTCTTGTATTTTTATTATTATTGAAGTTGGAGCAGTAAGTTAATATATAAACAAAAGAAGATTGTATCTTTATTTTATTTTAATTTCTTGTATTTTTTATTATTATTGAAATTGGAGTAGTAAGGTAAGGACAAACACACCTTCATACAAGATATTTACATATGGCATATTGATAGATTCATTCCAAGAACTGAAATATTCATAAATTGTTCTGGATTTTGCTGCTGGTTACTAAATGCAGCAGCATCTGTTCTTTCATTGAGAATCTTGATCCCTTGGTATCTTCCTAGCATTAAGAGAGTGGCCATTGGGTTTGTGCCTGGTGATTCCAGGAATGTTGAGCTATCCACTACTCGCAATCCATTGACCCCATACACCTTGTAATCCTTGTCCACAACTGATCCAACTATACAACCACCATGGTAGTGATAAAAAGTCCTCACATTTTTCTTGCAAGATTTTCTCAGCTCATTTTCACTTGACATCAGATTATTTTTGTGTTCCATCCCCACAAACATAGCAATTGATTGAGACCTTGCAACTCGTTCAAGCAATTGGCTCATCTTTACACATTCATATAAGTCCTTTTCCTTTGCTAGATAGTTAAACTGCACAGATGGATTTTTCCTTGGGTCAGTGCTATTTAATTCAAGCTTACCTTTTGATGCTGGGAATGCAAATTTGGCAGAAACTCTCATTCTTGTTGCATTCAAGCTTACTGGTGTAATACCTGCTTCAACAATGAACTTGAAGTCATCAGCTATACCCACAACTTGGGCTGTGTCTGGTAGCTGCTTTTGTGGCTTATTGTCCACGAATAGGCCCATGGCAGGGTTGTCTTTCATTCTTTGTCCAACCCCTTCCAAGTCGAGCACAACTGGGATATTGAAGTCCCTGAGGTGTGCCTGAGGTCCAATGCCACTTAACAATAAAATTTGGGGGCTGCCTAAAGCCCCTGCTGATAATATCACCTCTCCCCATGAACTGGAACAATCAGGTTGGTTGAGATAAACTTCATGACTTTGATCAGGGCTGCCATTGCTCTTGATAAACCTTATACCACTGGCTCTGCTCTCATTCCTATTTTCTGCATCATTTCAAGACAAATGTTTTGTTGAAAATGTGCTACTCAATGCAAAAAATGACTAAAGACCTCTGATGCACCATATTACTTTGAAGCACTATTTTCTATAAGCTTTCTTGCTTACCATTTTGGAAGATGACATTCTTTACTGTTGCATTCAAAAGAACTGTTATATTTTCTGGATTTCCTGCCTCCAGAAGATCAGCTGAGGTGTGTCTTGTTCCATATTCATCAAACATGGTCGCACCCACCTTTGTTCCCTCAATATGTTCCAAGCTATAACCATTATAAGGTAGAATTCCTGCTTCAAGAAGGCTAAATTCAACAACAGTCTGCCATAGGGTCAACTCTGGTTTAAAGACAATTCTAGATTCCACCCATTCATAAGCATCCCTAACTAGTTCCTTCTCCAACCCTACTTCTTCAATAAAATCCTCCCTTGCTCTACTATAGAACCCAAAATTTATAGCTGATGATCCTCCAAGAACTCTTCCTCTCCGATTCATGATCCCATCCTTGGAGACGAAGCTTTGTGCAACCGATGTGTATTCATCAGTTTCGATCAATGAAAATCCAGTGTACTTCTTGTCCAATACCAAGGGATTTCCATATGGTGAGCCACCTCGTTCCACCACTAGCACTGAGAATCTCTCAGACAAGGTCGCAGCTAGGGCGCAGCCAGCAGTGCCTCCCCCAACAACAATGTAATCAAAAGATTTGCCTGAAACTTCGTTGACATCTGAAGTCATGTAGTAAGGATGTCCTTTTCCTACAGTGAATGAAGAATGAGAACAATGCTCAACTCAGTCAACTGAAATGAATAGTGCAAATCAATAAAAGACTAGTGGAAAGTTCATACCTTGAGGCAATGAAGAAGAAGCTAAAGACAAGTTAATTAGTAAGAGCAAAGAGGCTTTGAGAAGCCCATGGCCAGGAATGGTTTGTGATTGCTCCATACTGTTTCCACATCACTTGCTTGAGTGGAAGGAGGGCAATATTTATTGGCCTTGTGTGTAGGCTACATAATTATTGAGTCTTTTAGAGTTGGTGGCATAATTGATTGAAGTTCCTTTATGTTCATTTATATTTAAACATACGCATGGTTTGGTGAATGATTTTCCTGTTATGATGATTGCTAAGTGCTAACCCATCTTTGCTTTCTTACTTGGAACATGTAGAGGAAAATTATGCTTAAAACATACCCTACTTTACTGTCCCTTGACAAGTATAAGAAAAAGAATTCAAGAAGATACTGGAATGGTCAGAATTTTTATTGGGGAACATAGTGCAAACGGATTGACGAGATAGGATACAGTCATGAGACATGCAGCAACAGAACAGCATACAACAAACTTGAGAATTATGCTTACAAACTATGATTACCCAAAGTTTAAAGTAAAACTTATGAAACTCTTTGCTAGTCATTAGTAATTTCCAACAAATATCAACCTTTATTGTGGCAATGCGTGGTAAAATGTGAGAGAGAGAGAGAGAGAGATGTATCCACACAATATATATATTTTAATACCTTCTTTTGATATGAATACACTTTTAAAAGTTCTTGAGGGTCCATACATATAACAATATACATAGTCTATTAACAAAAGATTAGCTCTAAGAATTAAGTTTGCTGCATAAGCTATATGACTAAAATCCATTGCATTGTTCCATTCCCTTGCAGTTCAGGTCTATTGCTTTTGGAACTGAATCAATGTCATTCTGATATTGGCTGTTAAGATCTAGTGTCCCCAACAATCCAGATTTTCTCAATTGGTTGCCACTTTTGTCTCTTTGAGTTGGTGATCTTTTAGCTACTGGTTGCTCAACACAAGTACCATCAGAAATAGAACTTCCAGTTCTCTTCTTTCCATTAGCTTGATTGCTTGTATCAGAGCTCCTCGGTCTTTCTTCTGGGTGTATGTCCATTAATGAAAGTTCAAGAGTAGTTGAATTAGACTTTTGGAGGTCACTACTGTCTTTCATCGGCCACTTCTCTTCCTTCCTCCCTGAGCTTTCAGATGATGTCAAGGAGCTTTCCATGGAACATATTGTGCCTCTCATTTGATTCCTCTCGACGGTCTTTAGACTCAAACCTCCTAACTCTGTCAATTCCGAAATGGAAGAGCTCGGGCAGCCAGTGTTAACCATTGAGACTAACTGAGAGAGTTCAGCTTTAGCAAGTTCTACTCCCAAGGAAGAAGAATTGTACCCAGATATTGTTTCCTGAGCTTTCTTTAGTACTGATTGTAAGTACTTCCCTTGAGCTTCAATTCTCAGCTGCAAATGTCTCTGTACCTGCAAACAGAACTCTAACATGATCATGGTGTATTGGTACATAAATTGGAAATTAGTTGCTAATGGGATTGGTTTATTTTGTCATACCTCAATCTGTTCATGCAGTTTCCTTTGCACTTCCATTTGCAATTTGAGAGCCTGAGCAATCTGCAAGCTTCTGATAAACACAACACTTAATCAATAGAAGCTCTTGGGATTATCATTTTTCGATCCAAATTCATCAAATAGATGTGATCTATCTCTAACTATTACTCATTAATTGGATTGTGGTTTGCATCACTGATTTCCCTACTGAAATGTCCATCAGTTGTCTGAATCTCTCTGTAATCTGCACCAATAACAAGAATGCCATCAAAACCAAAATGAGAAGAAAATAAATGGATCATGCTATTATTTTGCCTTATCTGATGCCTCAAAGTTACCTTCTTGCTTATTGTCAGTGCTGGATTCTGACTGTTGGCTTTTCCCCAGCCTGTATTTCTGCAACATGAAACACAAACATACACTTACAGTTCAGCTTTCATGTTTGGTTAATATATTCAACAAAGACAGATAGAAAATCATTGTGAAGAGAAAGTGCCTGTAAATGACTCTTGAGGTGGTACAAAGTCAAGCCAGGAATTCCCATCACCCTCATCAAACTCTTTGGTGTTGCCTCTGGCCACATATATAAAAACACATTAGAAACTTTATAGTATATACTATGAGTCTATGACCAAAATATTACAAAGGGCGATAGGATATCAATAAGCTTCTAGACTCACTGTCTGGACCTCCAAGTTGATTCACTGCTTCAACAAATCTTTGATGAAGTTCTGGAGTCCATTTTAACCTTGGTTTTGCATCAGTGGACAAAACCAAATTCATGTTCTGATTTTGCATATTCTGCAGACCCATTTGTGTGTTTGTGGATGAGATATAGAGGTAGATGACTGGAACATAAAGATTGGTTTTTTATTTGCTCTGCTTGAATATGTGGCAGCTATAGTTCTCTTTATAATTTGGAGGAGTTGTTGGCATGTCCTATGTTCTCACTCCATATCTGGAAACATAAGTGGGGTTATGTTGGAGGAATATATGCCATGAGCTGTGGCTCTTCCTTTCTCTCATTTCCCATTTCATACCACTTTCTTTTCTTTTCTTTTTTCTTTTTTTCTTTTTTTCTTTTCTATTTTTTTCTTTCTTTTATAATATATATTATTTCATTCTTCTTTGACTTGAAAGAGGTATAGAGAATCTCTGATGCAGCAAAAACAGAGAAAGCTAACACAGTTAAATTTGAGTCTTAAAAGGAGAGAAAAGAGGAAAAGTGTATGGTTTGTTTTTATCTTGCTGTTTTCCAAACTCTCTCTCTTTCTCTCACTACCTCTTTGTGCTTGATTCCCTACTGAATTAGGTAGCCCCACCATGATGAATAATGGGTGCAACTTTCCTAGCACTGTGACTTATGTGAAGCTTTGAAGAAAAAAAAAAAATAAATAAATAAATTGATGGGGATATGGATGTTTCTTTTTGGTGACTGAAAGGGAATACCAAATGGGTGTTTCTTTCTTTCTTTCTTTTAATTTTTTTCTTTCTCTTTTTCTTTTATATTTTCTTTCCTGAGAAGTGTGTGGCGTGATTGGCAGATTCTTTTTGTTCTTAGTAGGGAAGGAGGAATCAAAGAATCTAACCCTAGATTTTTGGACCCAAACTTACTCTATATTTTTTTTTTTCTTTTAAAGTACTCCAACAAAAGAGAATCACATCAGCTCTCTTATTGAATATGAAGGTGATGTTCCCACGTTACCACATCCACAATTATTATTTTTTCCTTAAAATTGAAATAAATGGAGTCATGTAAGAGATTATCCAAATAGAGAGGAATCTCAGGCCCTGAGTTTTATATCCAGGCTGTCAATATGACCATTACTAGACATGGCTTTTAACATAGAGTACTAATACCACAAGGGGTACTATCAATCAATGGCTTTTAACATTTACTAATACCCCAGGGGGTACTTTCAAGTTTCAATCAATGTGCCCTGACTGACAGATATATATGAACATCCAACATGACCAAAGATCCTTCTTTGGCTCTCTCTAAAAAGAGTTCAATTGCATCCAGCCATCAAATGGCATATACAAAGAGGTTAATAAAAAAATCCTACAAGTTCTATATTCTTTCAAAGTGATTGAGCTTGCATGTTTCATGTGCAAGCTACTGCATGATTCAATTATAGATAATAGGATATACCTCTCATGCTGTGTGATAAGTTCTAGTATTATATAACTAACACCCTAAAGTTGAATCAGCATCCTCACATGGTTGCAATATAAAGCAAAAAAAATAAAAATAATAACAAGCAATAATATTTTAGCCTGCAGCCCATGGCAGTTGTGTTACAATCACAGAAAGCAACACATTCCCAATTGAATCTTTTTTTTTCTCTAATTAGGACAAACACAAACTCTGTATTGAAATGACAAAAAGGTCCACATAATTTATGGTTGCAGACTTTTTCTTGTAATATGAAAGCAATCAACAGCACTCCTCTGCATAAAAGTTCCATAAAGAAACATATTCCAAAGGAAGTGTTTAGCTTTAATTCTGTAATCCATATCCAAGCTGAACTGAAGAAAAGAAATTTTCATCTAGAAAAGAAAAAAGAAAAAGAAAAAGGGGAGGACACAATGGCCAACAACAAATCGTAAAAGTCAATTGTATCCGATCAATCTTCACATTTCTTGGGTTGCGGTCAAGAGTTCGATCACTCGAATCAAAATCCAATGATTGATCTTCAAAGTGTTGCCATCTCAGTGCCAAACATTCAGTTGGTCTGCTGTATTGATAAACAATTTCCCAGGATTCAAAGGTGAGAAAATTTAGATACTAAAGCATTATTTAACACGCTTTTGATTAATGAACAAACAAGGAGATAGATAAACATACATGGATGTCTTTAGTTGTTTAAATATGTTGTTATTACAGAAAGATCACAGTCAGTTGACTGGTCACATGTTAGTAAACTGTTATAAGATAAATAACAGACAGCATAGAGTGAAAAAGTGCATTGATAAAAAATGTTACCATCACCATTGTCTCAATTAATTGAAAGATCATTGTATGGATCAAATCAAGTGGTGGGTCAAGGGGGGGTTCTTCCTGAGGAAGCATCTGCTTCTTCTGTCATGAAATATTATTCCTTAGTGGTAAGCTCATAGTTCACATTCAAAGAAAGGAATATAAATTATTGACAAAGTTTTAATGGTATGTGGCCCGAATGTTTGAAAAACAAGAAAAGAAGGAAGAGTTATTGAAGTACCTTTCTCTTTAACCAGCTGCTGTACTTGAAGCTACTTTCTCACTTTAATATATTCCAAAACAAGTAAAGGAGATTCTAGGATGATGCCAAATGGCCCCTTGGTATTTTTAGATCGGTAGGAGAAGGTCCGGTGAATCAAAAGTCATTTAAACAAAGGTGCCTCATCAATTATTATTCTTTAAGGGACCCCATTAGATGAGATCTCTCACACATCTAAAAGCAAGGAAAGAAGATGAGAAGAATATGGCCTCAGGAATCAGGAAAAGAGAAACAAAAGGAACTTGTCACTATCTCACTAAAGCATAATTGGAAATAATTTCTTGAAATTTTTTGTCAAACACAGTCACTTACCGAAAGCGATGTCAGCAATACATCAGCAATCGATTTTTATTTCTATTTGTTAGCTGAATAAGTGATCTTAAGACTTCAAGAAAGGAAAAGAACAAGCATGATTGCATTCAAATGACAGTTAAATATTTTTGTCGCATATAAATGTTTGCAGTGGGAGTAGAATATAGAAAGTGAAAACAAACTAAAATGAATGCATAGGTTCATCAGTATTAACAATAGAGGCATATACACAACTAGACTCATGTCCCCTCAACCTGGGCTATGCCATCATTGTCATTGGGTTCCATTCCAAGGTCACAATAATCATAGTCTAGCTTCAACAGAAATGGCACACAAATCACCAAACTTCTATATTCAAATGGTAAACCATTTACTGTATTAAGCATACACAAAAATCAAATTTGCGACATAATCCAGATCATCCAACCAAGAGCCAAATATATTTAATAAGTAAATGAAAGAACAAGTCTAACTGGTTACAGAAGCTTGAGAAACCAGAGTTCAAAACTACCAACTCGATGCATCGTAATAGAACTTTTTCATAATATGACTTTGCACCAAGATCTACATGTTGAAAATTGCTAACTGGTGATGCAAGGTTTAAGGTCATCTATGTCTTTGCAATAGAAGATGTATACAAGAATCTAACATATTGCTTTGCTAATGTGTGGTAGACATGATTGATTTTTCCACCAAGACAGTAAATGTCACTTACCACATTAAGTGATGTCTGATTTCTAGAATCTCATGAGGCACAACATCTTTGTCCAAGACCCCACAACTTGATTGATGGAGACAAAATAGAATCATGCAGAAATATTCCCTCGAATAATTCAGGCATGACAAATACATTCCTGATAAAATGGTACATCCATATCCATAATACCTCTTGGTTGACATGACTCAACCCAAAAGAAAGCATGCTCAGTTGCATGGAGAGGGCAATCTGATGGAGAATACAAGCACCAGCAAAGTGCAGGAGGTCTCAAATCAATATGGAAAATTTACTGTCTATATAAGACTCAATTATAACTTCTAATTACCATACTTTTACAAATTGAAAAGTTATAATTGCTGTAGATAATTGTACCGACATAACTCTTGTAGTTATTAGACTTTCTTTCTAAAGTCTGCATCAGGTGCAGGAAGAGGTGTAGAATGTAATAATGAATTCTTTCTGGCAGGCGAATATTTCTCCCCTTCATGTTTTCTTCCATGAACTTCATCTTCACTACTTTTTTCTTTGGTAAGAAAAAAAAAAAAAAAAAAAAAGGTTTTCTTCTTCTTGCTCTTTTTTGGTTATATGAGAAAAAAACATAGCTGAAGATTGCTTTTCTTTCTTTCTTTTAATTTTTTTAACCTGATAAGTAAAGATAATTAAGGTTCCCAAATCCTTGATTATATATCAAGAGTTAAACTCTCCCTGAGTAATTAAGTACTTAGGACTTAGGTTTAAAATTCAAGATCTTCCCCTTATTGACAATGACACTGTAGTTTCCCATATATATATATATATATATATAATTCAACAGTTTGTGTAAAAAAAAGCATTGTAACGATTCCTGAAATAGTAATTCTTTATTTGGGATCAAGAAGAAAGAGGGGGAAGGGGAATATAGAATTTGAAATTCTGCGGGTACTTGAGTATGGAACGGTTCTTATCAGAGTCCAAACTTACTTTTCTTTTCTTCATCTTCTCAGCATCTAGAAGGAGGATAAGCCTAACTAACATTTCCAGCTAAATTACAATTAATCTTACAAAAAAGGATTAAAAAAAAAAACAAAAACAGAATATAAAATCCGTAACACATAAAAAGATAACATAGCCACAGCCTTCTAGACCACATTCTCAAAAGTATAACACCTCAAACATCAATTCTCAAAAGTTACAATATTAAGTCTGCCAAATTCTCACCATTTCAATCTACTAGCTCATATTTGATAATGAAATCCTAGTGCATAGACGATATCCAAGAACTTACTTAGTGCGGCACTACCAAGCCAATTGGCCCAATTCTTGGACCTCCACAAGCCTTGCTCCACTTCTTTTCTTAAATTTCTAGGAATGTTTAAAATTTATATTTACATTCTCCGTTCTGATGTTTGCTTTATCTTTTGGCATTCCTCTTGTTTAGATCCCACATACTTGTCTTGCACCCCCTTAGCACTTCTTAATGAACTCTTGTTTCTTTTTAGAGAAGAGAGAGGGAGAGAGAGAGTTGTTGAACTTTCATAAGCAATGGAATAGCTTGGCAATTCCTGAATCTCCGAAGGCAAGGCACCCAAGCATCTCCTAGGCAGCAGAAACTTCGCTTCTGACTTGTACATGTTTATGGTTGAACCAGAGTATATGAGAAGTTATTTACTCATCCTACAACCTAAGCTCAACATGATTTGTAAGGTAACATATACACTATATCATACACATAGTGGAGATTATGTTAATCACATGATTAGTAATATATCAACAACAAAGCTAGTATAAATATTCTCTCATTACTAGAGCTATATAAATTCCTTAAAATATGGATGACAAGGGCTTTTTTCACCATTCCTTGACAGTACCATTCACCTATATCGATTGCATATTCAGACCACATTTAGACAGCTTTAATTGCAATAATCAACATTTCGACATCCTAAAACCTAAAACCTAATGCCAGGCCTAGATGCTCAGCTAGGCAATAGGATAACCACTTACTACCAAAGCTAGATGAAGCATTCATCTTTGTGTCTCTCTTTTTTCTTTTTCTTTTTTACAAGAAGAATTCATCTGTCTTTCAAAAGCATCTTAGATAATTAAAATAAAAACAAGATTTGTCATCAAACACCATTTTAATCAGCAGAGATACACGCAGTAATTTGAAGGATACATGTAATCTTATGCACAACAATACCAGAAGCACAGAGCGTGCAAACAGGAATGGTGTTAGTAAACAGATAAGGAGAGATTCATATCAAACTCAGGCTATCTTTAGGCTTCCTAAACTGCATCATCCTAGAGAATGTCTCATAATACAGGATAGTGATGGTTGATTAATCTCTCTCTCTCTCTCTCTCTCTTGTTAGGATAGTTGATGAAGTTCAAAAACAAATGAAGTCTTCTTTTGCCTAATTAATAATTATAGTACCAAGGAAATCCATTGCTTATTTGGATTGGAGACAAGTATTATGTGGCATGATTCGTGCTTCATAGGTGGGAATAGAAGACCTCTCTCTCTCTCTCTCTTGTTAGGATAGTTGATGAAGTTCAAAAACAAATGAAGTCTTCTTTTGCCTAATTAATAATTATAGTACCAAGGAAATCCATTGCTTATTTGGATTGGAGACAAGTATTATGTGGCATGATTCGTGCTTCATAGGTGGGAATAGAAGACTTAAGTGCATTTTTTTGGTGAATTAACGCAACCTCAAAAGCAAATGACTACAGAACAAGTTTTGGTTTCGTATAAAAGCACTATACATTCAAATTTTCATCAACCAATTCATGTTTGATATATAATGCTGCAGATTCAGATGCCACAAACAACATTAAAAACACTATACCTTCAACTTTTCATCAACCAATTCTTGTTTGATATATAATTCTGCATATTCATATGCCCACAATCAACATTAAAAAGACTATACCCTCAAGGCTTCAACTTTTAATCAACCAATTCATGTTTGATATATAATTCTGCGGATTCATATGCCACAACCAACATTACGAACACTATACCTTCAACTTTTCATTAACCAATTCATGTTTGATATATTGTTCTGCATATTCATATGCCACAACCAACATTGAGAATGGAACTAAAGTCCTACCGAGCATTGCTATCCAGAGCTAAAACCTAGTCATCAGGGAAAATTTGAAATTCAAACTACTCTCCAAAGCATGCAACCTTTTTGTTGGACATCAACTTTTCTTAAAAGCTGCTTATCGTTATCTATAAAAACAATGTAGCTATGAGAGATTGACATCATAATCATAAGTATTTTCTTGCATGATCAACACTTATCATGCTAATGCTTCTTCTGGAGCTTCTTCAAAACCAAAAATGATTTCAACCAAGAAAACTCCACAATTCACTTCAAAGACAAGATCAGCTCCGCCATTAGGAGGTCTGATTTTTCAATTCTCAGTTTCCAATTCCTTCTACAGTTTTAACCCTGTCCAGCAAATGCCATTTCTACCATCGCATCTCATTATGAACCGAAAGAAATTGAGGTTCTCAAGTCTCAACCCATAACAACTTACAAATCAAATTTGTTGCGCACTTTTCCTTTTTCCTCAATAAAATTGCTCTATTATTTATCAAAAAAAAAAAAAAATTTGAGCAGATATGACATCCTTGAAATTAACAAAAATATCTTGAAACTTCCCAAATAGATACTGACACCAACATATTCCAACAAACCCATGATATACGACAGATGCTTTTATGATGTAATGCAAGAATCTAAAAGCACAAATCAAGATCACAATGCCAACCCTACAACATTGTCAGCAAGTTGGAATATTTAGCTCTTAGTGAGAAAAATCTCTTAGTTGTGTGTCCAATGTCAACAATGGATCACAAAAAATCATGGGTAGGGCTCCACATGTTAAAGGACCTGGAAATGTTGATTGAGCTATTTTTAGCCCAAAAAGACAGAAACCCAGATGAAAAAATTGGATTTTGATAGAAACCCAACAAAGAAAGTCAATAAAAGATCATACCTAACCAACTTAGAATATGCAATCATATTGAAAACATAAAAAATAAGGCAAAGGAATAATTGAATTTACCTTAAAAAATAAATAAATAAATAAAGGTTTCAAATAGAAATGCAATCAGGTTGGTCATTCTGGCCAGGTTGCTATAGCTAATTTCAGTGATATCAAACTCAAAGCTCCAATCTTTTTTTTTTTTTTTTGTCACAACAGAGAAAGATACCAATCAATCACAATTCACAAGAGAAAACATAAACAAAGAAACAATACAAGCTAGCTAACATTGATAGTATAAGGCTATATTTTAAATAAGCTATTTTTTGAGCTCTTGAGGCTTTAGAGAAACCATGTTAGCAACCAAAATTGGCCATGAAAAATTTCTTCACTTTGCTTCTAAGGTAAGAGCATCAAAACGCAGCCGTTTCGTCTTTTTTCCCGCCCTGCGACGACGCATTGTTTTTGACATTTTGTAGACCTAAGGTTAAAACGCACCGTTTCTAATTAAAAATATAGAGGCGACAGTTTAGTTGTTATGGCGAAAATCTGGATGTAGCACATATGTTTACTTTTCTTTTCTTTTTTTTGGTGCAACAAATATGTTTAATTTATTGATTTTTTCAAATTTTTGAAATCTATAATTAGAAATTAGAAAATAATGATTCACGTGAATATATATATATATATATATATATATATATATATATATATGTATGTATAAAAATGTTATAACTATCAAAGAGTCAAAGACCACAACTTTGAGGTTGGCGGCCCATTTAAGATGTTTTATGAGTTAAAATTAAACTGGACCAAATGGATTCTGTAATATATTTACTTACTATGAAACTAGAATTAAATTTAGTCTCTTGACTGTTAATTCAATTGTTAAATTAGTCTTTAAGGTTTAAAATTTGTCAATTTAGTTGTAGTGAGTCAATCTCTTTCTTCCATCACATTTTTTTTTGCATTAAAAATTTAGCTGAAAAAAAAAATAATAAATAAATTGACAAATATTAAACCATAAGGACTAATTTGATGATTGAAGTAAAAATTAATGGACTAAATTGAATTTCAATATTTTTTTAATTATATAATCTATCTAATTGTCATGTAACTTATTAAAATCATTTAATGAATCATGTGATTTAAAAAATACATGTAGATAGTACGTAAAAATTGGAAGAGATATCTTAAAATTGATTTTGGAAAACTTTAATTATTTGATGTTTTGTTTGGAATACATAGAATTCATTTATATCAACTTTTGTAATGGACTTCTTATGTCTTAAAAGTCAAAATCCATCTTCAAGAGCAATGATGATGTCTCGTTAGCAAAAATAAAATAAAAAAGCGATCTCTTCCTTAGTCCGTAGTCCTTACTCTATAAGCAACAATGGGCTTCGGTTCTATTATTGGGCAAAATGCCCATTTCCTCAAATGAAAGAAACATCAGAAGTGATAGGGAATGGAGAGGTAGTGACTACCACCTCACACCCACTTCCTCCACTAGTTTTTCTAGTTCTATGCTTTTGATCTTTATGATTACTCACCTAACTTTTTGAACACTTCAAGTTGAAATTAAAAAATCCATAGAGCTTGAAAGCCCAAGCCATTCAAGGATAACAAGTAATTTAGAAAACACAAAGCATGGTAAAACTAGAAAGTTGCTTACAAGACACAGCCAGCTTTTTCAAAGGCTATATTGTCTAGTGCCATGTCCACTATCCAGGGAAGATTAATTTAAAATTCACTTTTAATTTTCAATCGTAGAAATCTAACCAGCTTTTACTTTTCAAACACACAAAATAATAAAATAACAAGTACCACAACATATAAAATTTAACATGATTTGGCAAATTCTATATCCACATACATGAGCAACGCTAATAAAAATCCATCACCAATAATAGGAATTGCCAATATGTAGGTACTCTCATACATACCAAAACTATTCCACAACTCCTCCAAACCCTTTATATTATTACTTATATATAAGAGACTTTAATAACTATTCATTGATGAACAAGGAACATAATATTATTACATTAGTGACAAAGAAAAATTACTTCTTTAATAAGAAATAAACTTACTTTTCTTTCCATATTAGGAAAGCTCATATAAGTAACCAAAGTTAAATATGAAATCTCCAAACTATTCTCCCCACTACTTTGCTCATTATCCTTTTTCTCACTTTTGTATGATATCAATCTTCATTCATGCTTATGCTAGGCCCTAGCCATCTGCCATCTCCCGGAAATTGCACAATGTATTCTCTTAAGAAATAACCACCCTATGCAGTAGTTGTACTCATTCTCCATATGACTAAGCTATCCTCCTAACATCACTAGAAATTTCATCTTGGGGGCTATAATAATACTGTAGAGTCTGTAGAACAATATTATAGATTTTAGTATAGAACATGTGTAGAATGAAAAATATCTAGTATTTGGGGGTTATATATTGGAAAATTGTATGATCTTGTGAACCATTTATAATTTTATATACTTTCTTGAAATGTATAATATATAATTGTTAATCCATCTATCCTTCAAATTACCTAAAGAATGTCCTTACATATTTGGTTCTTTAACTTTTAATCTTTTTTTCAAAAACGTCTTTATATTTTACAATATTTCAAAAATGTCCGTTGCATCATCTAATGGATGGAAAATGCTAATGTAGTAAATGGATTCCATGAGACCAATGTCATTTTGGTGATGTGGAGTCTATGACGTGGCATGAATTCCATTTGCCAGAATTTTACATACATTGATAAGAACATTTTTAAAACAATTTTGAAAAACATTTTAAAATATAACAATGATTTTGAAATAAAGTTGGAAAGTTGATGATGAATGTGTAATTTAACCATAAGCCATGAGAGTGACCATATATCAGTTTGGTTTTATGGGTTTTTTCCATTTATCTTCTTCAATTTGCTTAGAAAAAAGAAAATAAAAAGACGATGTATCATTGTCTATTAATAATTTTTTCATTACACTCTGGCTCAATCATTTGTACTTCCACCAGTTTACAATACAAAAAGTCAATAACAACAATAATAATAATGTAGGTGAATCATTGAATGACAAAAGCTGTACATAAGTCAAGTTAACATCCTTCACATTAGATTGAATGGTCGAAACCTTCATCTTGGAGCAGAAAAGGACGCGCAATCCCTCACATTAGATTGAATGGTCGAAACCTTCATCTTGGAGCAGAAAAGGACGCGCAATAGTTTTTGAGCGTCCTTAAAGTTATAGATATCCCTCACATTAGTTATTTGCACATAATTACTAGTCTCTTCAAATATGATTCTTTCTTGGTGGAAGAATCATTTCTTCCCTTGAGAGAATTTAGGCATCAAGAAAAAGAATTCTTGCTTTTAATGCGTGAAAGGAATGTGTAGGAGAACCAGCACATAAAATAACAAAATAATAAAATCTTTAACATAGTTTGGCCGATTCCCTAGATCCATTACAAACAGTATCAAAGATACGAATCTATTCTTGGACTTACTACTCTCAAACCCAAGATCCCTAATACACTCAAATGAACGTATTCTCATTATAATTCATGCATTAGAGTTTAGACACACATAAAAAAATAAAAAAAAAAAAAAAAAAAAAAAAAAAAAAAAAAAAAAAAAAAAAAAAAAAAAAAAAAAAAACCCTTCTTCCAACTTTCACACACAACAAATTTATACTAATTAATGCTACCACTCTAATTTATAGTTAAGGAAATACCCTACTTCTGTTCGGGCTTGTCAATGTGAATTACTGTTCCATTTATTGCGACTTTACTTACGTTTTTTAGTTATCAATGTAAAATCCAAAATCAACAAAAGAGCTTATAAACTTAGAGACTCAACAATGGAATAAGATCTTCTCCATTTCAAATTAAATAATTTACCTCGATGTAGTTAGGCTTAATATTAACCAATTGATATTTTCTAGTGTGTTCCAAAAAAGATATCCAGAGTTCAAATCTCTCATCTCCCAATTATTGAATTTTATATATATATATATATATATATATAAACCCCTTTATAATTTGATATAAACCTCTTTATAATTTGAATTAAATCCACACATTTTTAGTCCAATTAACCAAGTGATGCCACATCATCATCTAATTGGTTGGCACAACAAATTGTTGTGACGTTTTTATAAAATGTTCTTCTATGAACACAACAAATTTCACAAAATTTTCACAACAAATTGGGATGTCAGCCCATCACAACTCAAAATATATCAAATAAAGAGAAAGCCTATGAGGACAACAAATCCCACAACATTTTCACAACAAAACTGTTTTGAGATGGGTTCCAGTATAAAATATTTTTATTTTATTTTGAATTATAGTGAATTGACACCCCTACTTGTTGTGAAAATTAATTATTTATGGAAAAAAAAAAAAAAAAAGATATTACACGAGGACTTCCACAACTCACAACTAACTTAGAAGGATAAACAACCATGTAGTATGTGGAGGTGTTAAAAATTAATTAAGACAAGTATAGGGTTAGAAATAAAATAGGAAGCAAAGTTGGATTTGATCTCTACTTTATAGACAATAACATGATTGGTCCACAAAATATCTCATAAATATCTGTAAAATATCTTGCAAATGTTTTACTAGGTTCTAATGAATTCTAGGCATAAAAAAACTCTATAAAGGTGAAGGAAAAAGCAACGTGAAAGGGGAGGCTGAAAAAGGGGCTGCAAGGCTGAAGCCTGAAAAGAGACTTAAGAGAGGGAGTCTCTCATGGTGCTTAGTCAATGTATTTTACTGTATTTGTAGCCATACTTGATATATTATAAATCTCTACGTGGACGTAGGCAAGTTGCCGAATCATCTAAAATTATGTGTGTTATATCTTTTTGCTTTAGATCAATTCTTTTTCTGTTTTATCATTCAAACAGTCTCCAATAAACTGAGATTCATGATACTGCAAAGTTTGACACAATTCCATTATAATGTGAAAAATTTGACACCTACAGTATGTAAAGCTATAGTGTTAATAGACGATGGCGATTGCCTATTGGTTTAACAAAACTTACCAATTTTATCCCAAACTATAGAAGGACGATTACTTTTTTTTTTTTTGATAAAAAGAAGGACGATTACTTACAGCTAGAGTGTTAATAGATGATGATCTGCCATGACTTCGATTGGTTTACCAAAACACATCAATTTTATCTAAAACAATAAGAGGGTTTAATGTAATTTTAAGCATCATGAAGGTAATAATTATGCACAACCACAATGAAGTAAATTATAATATACCCTAAGTAAATATTGAACAAAGAATTACATGTGGTGGTACGTAGAAATGTTTAAAAGGTAACTGTATATATTGTCCAAGTCCTTCCAGTCCTAATATATATTTGATCATATCACAATTTTACTCAATTTGCTTTCATACTGCCTTCCCTATTACATGCAGTAACTTAATAAACACAAGAAACTATACTTATACAAATAATTCTTACTTAAGGTTGTAAATTAAGCATCAAGAAGAACTAAATAAATAACTTATGCTTTCCCGGCCGGCGGCGTTGTTGGAGTATGGTGGTTATTAGCCCCTGATCCTGGATAATCAGTAGTGAATTCCAAATCATTCCTGCCTTTGTTGAGCTCTTCTTCCAATGGTTGCCTTGTGCTAACCTGTTTCCAAAAAAAATAAAATAAAAAATGCATAACTTCAATTTCATCTTCCCTTGGCCTATATATATCAAATTATCAACAGCCTAATTTATACTGAGTGTCACATATTCTTGATTAAAAAGTACATAAACAAAGAAGTATGTGATATACCCCATAGATGCTCCTAGAAGGTACAATATCTTGATGACTAGCAATAGCATGCAATAGATTTCTTCTTCCTGTAATTCAAAAAACAAAGTAATGCTTTAAGCATGAACTATAGAACAGAAATAGTTAGCCATTTTTAGATAGAATCATAGATAGATAGGTTAGGGATAACTTCACTTGATATTGGGACAGCATCCAAGAAGAAAAGGTTAGAGAAAGCCAGTATCATCACAAGTAGATGAAGGGTATTGCTTGCCATTCTCATATATTAAACCCCAAGTTAATGATAATAATTTGTTTGTTTCTCACTAAGCTAGTTAGATCTCCTTTTATAGTGAAGTAAAATTTTTATATTTTGTAAGTAGGGGTTGGTGAAGCACAGATACATTGTTTCACCAAAGTCAAAAAGGCGGAGAGCAAACAATATCATGGAGGATTACCAAACCCCCCCCCCCCCCCCCCAAAAAAAAAAAAAAAAAAACCTTTTTTCGGTTTCTCACTTAGGCTCGGTTTTCTATCTTTCTCTACAAAAAAGCAAACTTTCTGCTTTTAAAACAAAAGGAACCTCAGGTGGCTTTCTGGGATTTGTTAAAGAGAGCTAATCAAAGTTGTTAGTGTAACAGTGTGAGCTAATGGACATGATTTTTTTTTTTTTTTGCTGAGCTGGACTTGATTTATTTGTAAGAGTAATGTCTCATCGCTAACTTATTTTAGACAATTTACACATCACTGAAGTGTGACCGTATGTCCAGATCTAGGTGGTTTATGATGTGAATAGTATAAGATAATATTTACCCTTCTATTAATATCTTCTTGCACTCTGAATATCCTAAGGTCGGTAAGGTTTAGGAGTTCAATACTTGGATTTAGTGGAGTAACATCATGAGAAATGGTCAAGAAGAAAATAATAAAAGAAAGACAAAACAGGTTGGAAAGCATAACCACCATGGAAGTGGAGCATGACAAGAGAGAGAGAGTGAGAGATAATTTGGCATTAGTATTATCCTGTTTTAACCACAATATGAAGTATTAAAAATCTTTTTGAAATCTCATTAGCTTTAAGAAGATCCAAATGGTGTCAATCAAAATAAAGGGTTGAAATATTGTTCAAAAGATAGTACTTTTTAGACAATTTTGTGAACTTTGAAAATGTAATGATCATTTCTTCTTCTTCTTCTAATCTTCCTTTTCGTGCTTAGTTTTCAGGCTGGGTATGATAAACACCATCAAAGTAAAGTGACTAATGGACAGTGTAAAGTGTAAAAGAGTTAGTTCTTTCTTTCATTAAGTTGCTTTGTATTAAGGATTCATTGGCTTTGATGCATTGTACTTTTTGTTGATAAGATAACATTTTGGGAAGACTTCAATTAAGAGGGACTTAACCTTTATTATATTTTTTTTTTTTTTTTTTTTTTTGAGTTAACACTTTACCTAATAAGTTAAGCTTATTAAGTCTAATTATATTATTATATTAATTCCTCAATTTCTTATCTTTCTTCTATGTTGGACTTCCACTTACAAGTATACCCAATACTTTTCGCTAGATTTCAACCTCATATCTGCCATTTCATCATGGGGTGTTCTTTGGAGGGAAAATCAATTTAGACAAAGCCTCTACAAAATCTACCATAAATATCATCTAATAAAATCAATAAAATAAGTATAAAAAATTAAACTATATAACTTTACACACCAATGAAGCCATAAAATCAGTTAGCTACACTTGTACCACACAATATAGTAGCTATCTTCTAAGACATATTAAAATTAATGATGTATTATACCATAAATTTAAGTAGTGAAATCCAATATTATGTTTGAGGAATGAATATTACTCTTAGAGAATTGAATATTGAATAATTAGTTATTAACAACCGACTTTGAGTTACCTTTTAGATAAATGTAAAACATTTCTTTGTTACGACGAGTATGTAATAAATCATCCCTTAAAATAGGAGTTTATATAATTAAATCAGTACCAAAAATAACTTTTATTCTTCGATTCTATTTCATCATGGTTTTGTAGTGTCATTATCATGTTAGAGGAATAAGCATTGTTCTCAGAATAGTGAATGATTACTCGTCAATAACCAACTTTAAATTGTCTTCTAGATGAATGTTATTACGCATTTCTTTATTATGATGATGTAATAAATCCTCCCTTAAAACCGGAGTTGATAAATTTAAATTAAATCGTCACCAAGAACAACTTTGATCTATCATTTTAGATAACATTTCATCGTAATTGTAGTGTCTAGTGTGAAAGTGGCATGCCTCTACATATAATGGTCAACATTAAGGCTCAAAAGCCCACTACGGTTTAAGGAATTGTCAAATCTGAATGTCCTTTTATTCGAATAAGTCAAGTCCATTCTCCTTAATGTTCTGTTTTGAGCCAGTATAATCATGACAAGATTTTTTGGTCATAAAAGCTTGAGCCCATCTTATCACTATTGCAAATGCAATCGGATTTAAGCACTTTATGACCAACTAATCCTTTCTGGTCGGCCAAAAAATAAAAAATAAAAAGTTGTGGTGCTCTTAGATTTAAGCCAATTTGTTGAAAGCTTTGAAATCATTTTAAGCTTTTAGCTCTCTTCTTTTTTTTTTTAAAAAAAAAACCCTCGTGCTTGCTATCATCATCAGCATGACGTGCTTTCCATCTCTCATGACAAGTTAAAAGTTCCACTTGAATTTTGTCCACCTACGGAAACCCTTTTTCCAAGCACTACGCAAAATTCTTCGAGCTTCAGCATATTCTTTTTGACATGACTCATATGTGTGAATTAGCGACCACAGATTGTAATTTCTTCTTTCCTTTTCCACTTTTTTTCTTTTACCTGAACTCGGTTTTAAACGTGATCTAGTTAGGAGTGTGGTTGTGCTTTCCTGTACAATTTTGGTTCATGCACGCCCTTAGAGCTAGGGGTAGAGCTAGGGGTGTACATGACCCAAGGTGTTCTTTTGGCCTCAACTAAATACCCTAACCCAACCCAACCCGACTGTTATGGGGTGGGTTGGGTTGGTTTGGTTTTAAGGACTATCATTGATTGGGTTGGGTTGGGTTGGGTTGGGTTGGAGATTTCTCAACTCAATGAGATTGGTCTGAGTTGAAATTCAAATCCAACCCAATCCAACTCATGCACACACGTTAGGTTGTGTTTCATAACAATAATTAAAAACTGAACCTAAATTTTACCTTTTAAACTTTTAAATGACATGACATTAAATATCTCTTAAATTTATAATTTTTAAATGACATGACTGTTAGATTTATAATTTTTAATTTAATCCATGAAACAAATCATTTTCAAATTGAAAATATCTTTTTCATGCCTTCACGGTGACTCAACCTGCTTGGAAACCTTTTCAAGCTTTCAATAGAATGTCCAATAAGAAGTTAAGAACTTTGTTTTAGCCAACATTTCTGATCATCTTCCCTAAAGTTAATCCCAAGCTCAAATAAACATGGAGACTACTCAAAACATTGGTCAGTTGTACTGTTTATTCACCATGACAGATATGGGATTTAGCGCCGGTTGGGAATAATTGGTACGGATAACAATTTATTAACCAGCATATATATTTTGGTATACTAAAAGCCCAATGAGTTTTTCCATGTAACATGTTTGTTTGCCTCGTAAAAGATTATAGATCATATACTGAATAAGAATAACTTCATGAGCCATGAGGCTTTTCAAAAAAAAAAATCTCAGTAATACTCATTCTCTTAGTGCTTGTGTGATATATAATTAATTTATTTTGGTGAGATGAAAAATGAGTTAGTAACTTAAAAAATTGTATCTAAAAGTTGGCTTACTTTGCGTTTGCGTTTGTTTCAATGAAAAATGTTTTCATAGTTAAAAATATTTTCAGAGAAAGCTGTCGATTTTTGTGTTCTTAAAAATATTCCAAAAAAATATTTTTTGACGTTTGGTGCGACGTAAAATCTAGAAGAAAATTAGGTTGAATTTTTATTTATTTTTTCTAAATCTTATATGGTCAGTAGGAATTAAGTAATGTCAACCAAAAGTGTTAAAGTTTCATAAGTTTCCATACATCATTAGCCCATGAAACAGACTTTGTATAGCAGGCTACTGAATTTGCTGAGAATGAGGATTATCCAAGAGGGCTTTTGCGATCTATGTGGTGAAGATTAAATGGGAGTGTTTGCACCACTATGAACATGGGTAAGTGGTTTGGGTTCATTTTTTTGTATTTTTTTTCTTTCTTTCTTTCTGTTTTTAGGTTAAAAATGATGTTTTGGAGACAAGTTAATGGCATAAAAGTGACATATCAAGATGAAAATGGCATATTGACATCTTTGTAATATTTTTATATATTGTTTCCTTTTAGTAGGAATACTTTCTTTATATTGTTTTATGGGTCCGGTTAAAGAACTTTTTATATTAGTTTTTATTAGGAAGAATACAATTTTATCTTTTTATTGGGAGGAGTGTAACTTTTTCGACTAACAGTTGGCTCACAGCATTTTCTTTATTTTTTTTATTCTCATAAAACATGAGTATTCGTGTAGTTAAACAACCTTAACGAATGCCCTAAGGACATCCTTAACAAATTCCTTGTTTTATTAGGATAACATCAACGCCTAAGAATGTAAATTCTGGTATTTTTTTTTTTTTTATGAAATTTACACTAAGAAATAAATAAAAGCAATGAAAGGTGAAGAGTATGATCCTATTAATTAGTTCCTTTTTCTTTTTTCTTTTTTGTATTGACTTGCTAGAAATTTAGACATGTGCACGATGACGTTGTCAAAACGTCGAGTTGTCATCGATTACTTAGAAGACTTGACTGCCAATTTCCAAGAGGAGGACGCATCTTGCTCTTTCAACTTCAACACCATGAGAATATTGACTCAGAACTCTTTAATCAAGCTTACATCCAAATAAAAATGTTACGCAAATGAGAACTAGGAAAAGTTGGAAAACCATTTTAGAAGTTGACTAATAAGCGATTTCTATTATTTGAAGTTGAAAGTAGACTAAGTTTTTTTTTTTCTTTCTTTATTTGAAAAAAAGAAAAAAAGAAAAAAAAGAAAAAGACCAAGTTAATGTGTCATGACTATCCCTCCTATATTGGGTCAAAGCAAGACATGCCATCGTGACCATACATGTTTGTGTTTATGAATTCCAACATTGAATTCCATTAGCTATATCAATAGGCTAGATATGGGATACGCTCCATGTAATTATGTAAAATAACATAATATTATTATTATTATACAACATAAGCTAAAATGCCAAACCTCATTTACTATTTTTATTACAGAAGATATGATCATATAAATCTACATACCTCTTATATTTTCCATTTCTTTGCTTCTCTCTTATCAATTTATACCAAATACAAATTGATGACCTAACTTTAACCTAAATGAACGAACAGATCAGTTAGCCTTTGGATATGTAACTTTGTTTCTTTGTGAATGCACCTCTTATCTTGGATGCAATTAAAGAAGCATTGTGGATAACCCTAATTCTATGTAAGCTTAAGTGTTTCTCCCAAATTAGAAAAGAATGACCACTCCATACATTGAATCCTAGTCGGTAGGTTGCTAACTTTCTAGGAAATTAACCATGCCAAAAATTTCCAACAACTTCATACAGTCAGTCACAATCAGATTTTAAATGCTTGATGTTGTATGTTTTGTTTTTGGTATCTATGTCTACCTTTCAAGAAGAACAAAAAAATAAAAAATAAAAGCAACTCATGGGTCCTAAAGTTTTCAATATAATAATATTCTCTTTTGTCCTTTGATTAATTCTATCAAAATTAGAGAAGATAAAAATTGCTAATAGTCCAAATAAGCTAGATTTTCTTTTCTTGTAAAACTAAAAGCCACCAAGATTAGAAAAGTCAAAGAGGTCTTATTGGATAAGATTAAAAGATATGCATGGTCCCAAACTTTAACCTCCCTGAACTGGACAAGTGGCATCCACAACAAAATATTGCTCCCAATTCAGCAAAGCACAGCCACTGGAAATTGGAAAATAAAGATTCTTTTTTTTTTTCTTGCTTTGTTTCAATGCACCCCCACCCCAAGATAATTTACGGAAGGAGCTTCTTCTTCTTCTTCTACTGTGACCACGTGGCGATTTATTATTAGGCTAAGAATGAACGGTAAGGATGTTTGTACTTTATCAGATAGCCTTTTCCACTTCGCTTTTTGGATGTGGGTCCACATGGAATACGGAGTTGATATGTCAGGGTACAAGTCTTAACTCTTCTAGCTGTACAGGGCACCTCCGTGGGCTCTACCAACTTTTAGGTACAAAATAGATTCGTCGGCAAAACTTGGACCTAAATGAATCGAGCTGTTTATCATCGTTTTGAACTCAAATTGGGAAAAAACTTTTTTATATTTAATTATTTTAAAAAATAAATTAAAATAAAACATACTTTTTTATTTGAATATAAATATATTTTTTTATTCAAGGTAGAAATTTTATTTTAAACACATATATAATATATATGAGAGAGAGATTGAACTTTTTTTTTTTTTTTTTATATATAGAAATTCTAATCTAAATTCACACACACGTATATTTTGAAGATCCCAGGATTGAACCCATGCCCTCATAGAGGGGTAAGACTTTTTGGAAAATGGGATTACCATTAGGCCGAATACTCAAGTGGCGAGAGAGATCGAACTCACGTCTAACTAATTGGTAAATTGGGAGTGGACATTTTGAATATTTAATAAGTCGAAATCAAATATAATAATGTATTCATAAACAAGCTCAAGATGTACTATATTAAGAGATTGGATTTTGTAAGTCTATTTTTTAATAAAATTATATATAATTTTTAATATTAAAAAGTTGTTGAATTTAAATTTTATAAGTTCATAAACAAAAATCATTTCATCTATTTAACTCAAATAATATAATTTCAATTATAATTAGTTATTAATTATTATGAAGGGGTAAAATATTTTAATTATAGTGTTTATTATATATGAGAAAATAATAAATTAATCGAGTAGCTTGTGAACAAGTTTAAGCATGTTAAACAAGAAAATGAACAAGATTTAAAACCAAAGATGAGGGAGGTGAGGAAAGAGAAATGGGAGGGAAAATGTTAGTTCGAGCTAGAGAAGGTGGTGAGAATGGAGAAAGGAAAGTTAAGGACAACAATAGCAAATTTCAAGCCCTCGAACTTTGAAGAGGAAGATAAGGGTAGTTGGGAGTTGTCAATTTTACCTTCTGTTTTTTTTCTTTTTCTTTCTAAATGGTAGGAATTCAACTAAAATATATATTATATAATGTAACATCACTTTTATTGGAACCACTACTAATATAAAAATTATTGTATATTTACAGAAGTTGCAACCTCAACAGTAGTAAATTTTTTTTTTTGAAAATATATATGTCATTAAATTAATTAAGGATCACATTAATTAATATAGTTGCTAATGAATATTCCGCATATTTATTATTCTTGATAATTACGTCAAGCTTTGCTCATCATCACCCTTATTAATAATGAATTAATGGTTGACTAAGTTGAACATTCATCCGCATGACAACTTCTAATTTGATTGATTTTCTAAGTAAATTTTTATTTTTATTTAAAAAAAAATTATTTAAATTCCATATAACAATATTTCAAAGTCATTTAGATGTGATTAATGCATTTGAGTAATTATATTGTTATTATAAATAAAAAAATAATAACATTGTTCGGTTTGGCTTAATTGATATATATTTGATGTAAAATTTGAAGTCACTTTGGAAGAGAAAAAAAAAGTTATTGAGTACAATTTCTGAGAATTTCAAGAACATCATATTTTCCAAATCCTAGAGTGAATGGACTCATGAAGAAAATTTGGTCAACCTATTCAACAATTTTGTTTAGAGCTTGTAAATAATGATAAATTCAAATTCATTATGAAATGTACGCAACCTTGACATATAAGGTAAAAAAAGTCATACATGTAGAAAAAGTTCTCAAAACTCAAAAGAAAGAACAAAAAGTCCCATCAAATTAAGATGTTCAACAAGTCAATACTCACCAATTGTATATCATAAGTAAAACTATAAGGATGATAACAAGTCATAGAAGAAAAAACATAGATTTGAATGATAAAAATGAAAATGGGGATGATTACATGAATTTTATTTTTATTTTTAGTATAAGGGAGATTCAAACAAATATCCCTTACAACAACAAATTTTATCAATTTGACCCATTAAAAATTCAGGACAAATACATAATATTTGACAAAAAAGCGAGGCAAGTATTTGAAGTAAAAAAAATATCTATTAGTAAATATCATACACAAAAAGTTTTCATAAAGTATAATGTACTATGTTCTAAGCCTTTGATTTGAGATTGAATTCAGACTTCTGTGATCCCATTCGTGTAACACGAAAGAGCCGTCAATTTTGTGAAATTTGTTGTGAAAGTACCTTAAAATAAAAAGAGGCGGAGGTGGTAGTAACAGAGATGCTGACATGGAAGAAAAGGGGGAGACAACAGAGCACTATCTTTTGGAGAAATGTGGGGAATCCAACAGCACGGAAAGATCTCAAAGGCCACAAGAACTTGTGGTTCACAAAATTTCCCAATTTGATGATGTGGCATTCCCATGCTCACCTCGTTTAAACCCCCCCCTCCCCCTCCTCTGTTTCTTTCATTTCACAACACTCTGCTTTCTCTGTTTCTTCTTCCTCAAATTTGATTTTTTCTTCTGTTCTGATTCTGATTTCACACTCTCATTAAAGCAAAAACTCTCTAACAGCACAGACAAACAGTACTGTTTTCTAAAAGAAAATACAGAGAGCCAGAGAGAGATTCTTAATAAAAAAATATAATAAGAAAATGTTGGAGTTAAAAGACCCGGCGATAAAGCTGTTTGGAAAGACAATTCCATTGCCACTAAAGCAACAAACTTTGGCTAATGAGCCATCTAGAGCTGAAGATTTCTATGAACAAAATCTTCAGTCTTCAACCATTTCTTCTTCTTCGCGTGAAGAGAGCTCTGGGAGAGAACGTGAAGGGAACAAGGTATGCATGTGCCATGTCTTGTATTGAATTTCAATTTTTTTTTTTTTTTTTTTTACATGTGTGGCTTATGTTATTTACGATTTAAAGACCAACCCATTTTTCATAAACTTGAATCCGTAACTGGGTTGGTCTTATTTTCACAAAAGGTTTTAGTATTATAGATGTAAAGTTTTCTCAGAAATCCAGGACTTTCTAATGGTTGGTTTTGTCACCTCCTTAAGTTTATGATATCTTGGCTCAAATGTTATTTCTGTAGTGAACTAAAGAATTTATTTTGGTTTGGTTTGATTTAGATCAAGTTGAGTTTTCCAAGTTTGATTTGATTTATTCACTTTTTTATTATCATCCGTTTGCCTCTCTCTTTTGTTTTTGTTTTTTGGTTTGACCTTAAGGCTTATAATTTGAAGTAATTGGCTTGAAGGAGTTAGATTCCAATTTACCCCAGATTGTAATTCGCCATGGCAGTTTGATTACAGCTAGTTATACTTTGGTTTTCAATCTTTTTCTCATTGGGATACTCTGTCTCGGAGAAATAGTTCTAACCTTTGCTTAGTACAATTGGAAGGACTTTTGAGAGGATTTGATTTATATGGAATATTTGCTAGTCATTCATAATCTATATCATTGAACTGTGGGTTTTGTATCAATGTTTCACCATATGTGATATATTCTTTGCTGCTTTTGTAATGGAATCGTATCTCAAAACCGATCTGTGCTAAATTGTCAGAGCACAAGAAATCTTTAGAACACATTATAAAAGGAGATATGATATTCAACAGTTTTTTCATAATATCCAAGAGGAGCGTTTTTTCTGCAAATAGTTATGAAAATTTTATCCACTTAGCTGCTCTTTATTATTGCTATTTTTAGATACCGTTCTGTTTTGCTCTATCTGCTTGTGTGTTCAATTGATTGTATTCCAAGACTTGATTTAGTATTTCCTAACAGCTTAAGCTTTTGGGACATGTGGTAATTTATCATGGTATCATAGCAGATGATCTTGAGTTCGAACCTTATCTTCACTCTAGTGGAATATGGAAAATCGAATATCTTCCAATCTTGTCATAATAGATACCTTTAATTAAATAATATATACTGAAAACATATCAGTGAAACCCTTTGAGCATGTATCCACACATCAAGCTATTCACTAATACATGAAGAAAAGTTATGCTTGAAGAATGAAGCTGAAGCTTCAAGTTTCTGGTGGTTCTTATTGTTCTTTATGTATTTAATAGCCTTAAATTTTATCTTTCTTCCACTTGAATTTTGTTTGCTCTCATATATAGCTACCATATGTTCTCATTGGAATTTCAATTTGGAATGTTAGGAACCTTTGGGAAGAGAATTCACCACAAATAAGCAGGAAGATGGTACCTCACATCTGATCTCAGAAGACTCAAAAAATCCTACATCATCAAGCATTAGTGAGAACCCTACAACTCCCTCAGCTGACAGAGAAACTTCATCAATGAAAGCCTCAAAGAATGGGGAACAAAGTGAAACAAGTGGCTCAGAAGAAAAGACTCTGAAGAAGCCTGACAAAATACTCCCATGTCCCCGGTGCAATAGCATGGACACCAAGTTTTGTTACTACAACAATTACAATGTGAACCAGCCCCGTCATTTCTGTAAGAACTGTCAAAGATATTGGACAGCTGGTGGAACCATGAGGAATGTCCCCGTAGGTGCTGGACGTCGTAAGAACAAGAACTCTTCTAGTTCACACTATCGTCACATTATAGTTTCAGAGGCTCTTCAAACGGCTCGAGCTAATGGAATTCACAATTCTGCTTATGGAAATAATGCTACTGTCCTCACATTTGGCTCAGATTCTCCTCTTTGCGAGTCCATGGCTTCTGTATTGAACCTTGCAGAGAAAACACAAAACCGTGTTCCAAACGGGTTCCACAGACCTGATCATAGAACTCTTGTTTCTGGAAAAAGAGATAATGGAGACGATCACTCAAGTGGATCCTCTATCACAGCTTCAAATTCAATTGAGAAGGAAGGTAATGCCGGTTTACTAGAGTCAGCAGTTAAGAATTATCAAGGCTTTCCTCCCCAATTACCATGCTTTCCGGGGCCTCCTTGGTCTTTGCCATGGAATTCAGCTCCTTGGGGCTCTGCAATGCCTCCACCTGCTTTATGCCCATCAGGCTTCCCAGTATCATTCTACCCTCCTCCAGCATATTGGGGCTCTTGGAATATGCAATGTCTTTCCCCACCATCTTCTTCTCTTAGCCACTGTGGCCAAAGCTCTGCGCCTAATTCTCCAACCTTGGGCAAACATTCAAGGGATGGGAACCTTCTTAATCCAGCAAACTCACAGAAAGAGTCTGTTAAAGAGAACAGTTCAGAAAGATGTGTTTGGATTCCAAAAACTTTGAGGATTGATGATCCTAATGAGGCTGCGAAGAGCTCCATATGGACAACACTTGGGATCAAGAATGAGAAGACTAATTCTCTCAACAATGGAGGTCTCTTTAAGGCATTCAAAACAAAGGGCGATGACAAAAGTCGTCTGGTAGAGACATCTTCCGTGCTGCAAGCCAACCCTGCAGCCTTGTCCCGGTCACTTAACTTCCATGAGAGCACATAATCAGAGAGAAACTTGCATTGTAAACTCTGCTTGTGGTGGCAATGCAACAAAGTTGCGCAGCCTTTTTTCCATGAAGGTTGTATGTTAACCAACCTCAATGCAGGAAGTGGTTAACAGAAGCAATCTAAATCAAAGAAGACCATGCAGGAAGCAATTAGCAAAGCAATTCAGATTAGAGGAAGACCAGAGAAGTTTCCACCTATTTTTACCTTGTAGGAGAGCAGAGGTATCTCTGACTAGCTCATATAACTGCCTTTTTATTTTTTTTATGAATATGTAGCTGCTTATTGTCTCATCTGTAACTTTATGAATAGGTGTTTTTGCTTTGAACTTAGATGGTTTGTTAAGTGTTCATGTACATAACTATATTATGTGAGAATGTGAGATATAGCTGGAACAAATATTGATTCTTAGATGGAACAAATTCCAGTAATGTAGAATGAATTTATAAGTCTTAATCTTGAAGATTTTATTGCTTTCTTTTTATGTGATGAATCTGGAACAATTTGTTTCTTTTCCAGGAGCTTTCAATAAATCATGTTTAGTCCAAATCTTAGCAAATACTTACTCTTGCTCTACCTTAAGCTTATGAATTAAATATTTTCCCTCTTTCCCCTCTTACAACACTTGCAGCTGTTATCTTCATGAACAAGCTGTTGGTAGATTCTTCAATTCTGAGAAAATCAGAAACAAGGATATCAAGCTATGTAACCTGATTTGATGATTTACTGATGGGATTTCCTTTCGAATAAAAAACAAAGGCGCAAAAAGCTACGTTCTGTTTCCGTGACAACCCGACCTTACATCAACTTTACATGGAAATCCTGATTATCATGTAACAAATCATTCACATAGACCCCAAAAAAGAGAACATGGATATCTTTCAAAAAATAAAAAAAATAAAAAAAAGATTATCTATATCTAGCAAATTGATTGATGTTCATTTTGAAAATTGAAGGCTCCAACTAAATGGAATTTGTATGGCTGGTGTAATAATCTTTGTTAAAGTTAATGCATATCACAATGTAAGAGAGCCACAGTAAATATAGATTTGGACATGGGGCAGATTCAAAAGATAGAATAGTTCTCTAGGCCCACATTCATGCTGATAAACTTGAATATATTTCAAAAAAGGCCAAGCATCATTTTCACTTAAGCCTAAAGAATCCTAAGTGTTTGGTGGAAAGCAAGGATAAACTATAAAGTCATCTTTTCTCTGCTTTCTTTTTGCCTTACTTTTCCTTCTCCTTCACATATTTTGCTACATTTTCTTTTACATATATGTATCATTAAATAGATTAAACCTTCCTTTGTTTCATTCTGCTGGATACATATATCACAATTAGTGACTATATATGATGTTTCCCTGATCTATCAGCCAGGGAGAAACACTCAGATATTTCATTGTTGTTATCAACACTAGGAGGCCTACAATTTCCGCATAAGATTAGTTGTAATGGGACCCCAAAGCATGTGAAGGCATGAGGGTAGGGTTTTATCAACACCTCTGGGCCTTCCTTTCCTTTTCTTTCCTCTTCTTTTTGTTCTTTTGCTTCTACACAAGGCAAATTTGTTTGGTCTTTTTCTTTCAGATTCAGAATATCCTGATATTAGGCATTATCAGTCATTAAATATGTGACAAGTGCTTGTTCAGGATCGATGGCATGAAAAACCTATCTATACATTATTTGCCTACATGACTTTGACATTTTAGGACTAATACTATTATTCCATGAACCCCTCATAAAATCCCTTTTCTGAATCTACTGGTTCTCCTTTGTTGCATGTTACATCAACACTCTGTCACACTTAAATTAGTTGTCCTTTGAATTTTTCATTACTTTTTGAAGAAAAATGCAAAAAGCTGATGTGGAAACTGGGAACATTGAGGTAATAATACCACTAAACTCTCTTTGGAGACATTAATCTTTGTTCTTAAATTTCATGTACTAAATCCTAACCCCATTCCTAGATAACTGTTATGGTGTTGTGGCCTAAATTGGTGTTGAGCCAAAAATCTATTCTAGAAAAAATGTACAGTTGTTTAAGCACCTTTTGGCAAATAGAATTGAAAACAGAATTTTCAAAAAGAGTAGACTGAATTTTAGTAACTTTTAAGAGTTCTGATAATTTTGCTAGAGTGTAAAGAAAATAAAGAAGGAAACATTTTAAAAGGCTTTATGGGTAGTGTTGTGGCAACAATTCGTGTTGATAAGAAGGGCGTCACAAGAAGCTTTATTAAGGCGAAAAATGAAGCTTTAGTTCATTGTCGTCTCAATATGCTTTTAGTAATGCATGGCGAAGTGTTTTTCTAAGTTGTATTATTGATTTATTGTAAAGGCGAAACTGCACATTGGAAAGTATATAATTAATTTGTACAACTTTATAATTTTGGACGATCATAAGTTTTATTCAATTATTTGTTTGAGTTATTTTTTGTTTGATCTCATGCAACTTTTGAAGATTTGTAGACAGCAAGCCGCTGGCAATTTGTCGACTCTATAAGACATTCCAAAAGAACTTTAACCTTTCTCCAAAAAAACAAAAACACTTTAACCAACATAAATGCAAGGCAGCTCTAACTTAAGGCGAATACCAAGCAGTCATTTTAGGCTACAGTTTATAGAAAAAGGGCCCTAATTTATAAAAAAAGGAGGCCCCACAGCCCAAAAAAAAAAAATTAGAAGGTCTCATATGTATGGATTGAGATCCCTTGTAATACTTTGCATAGGTATTGTATGGGATCTCAATCCCATATATATTATGTTAAAGTCCCAATCTCACATTACTTATATTAAAGAGTCGATCTCCTATTTTTGTATATAAATTGGAGTTTATATTAGAGTCCTACATTACTTAGGAGTGTAGTTTTGTTTCCTCCTTTCATGTATAAATAAGACTTCTATATACACAATATTATAAGGACGTCTATAATTTCTATAGTATGGATATAACCTATTCAAGGCTTTCTTTCATGGACCTAGACCGTTCGACCGAATAATTTAATTAGTAATTTTGTATCACAAGCGAGAAGAATAAATTTTGCATAAAAAAAAAGTATAACATTGCAATATATAAAATATATATATATATATATATATATTATATATATATATATATATATATATTAATTATATATATATATATATTTAAAGTCATTTAAAATTGTCTTTTTTTGAGCCCCAAATTGTCTAGGGTTGGCGTTGCATAGAGGGGTGAAAGTTTATGGTAACTAATTTGAAAGCGTGGAGAGGGTTTCAACTTTCAACTAGTGAGAGTTTTTTTTTTGCCTTTGGTAATTATAAATTACACCCTTTAATTCTAACCTATTTTCAATTGGACAGAGTTTGACTACAAATCAAGTTTGTAGCCAGCTTACTACAATCCACTACATGTCAACTAATAAGATCATCCACGTGTACTTTAGTCACATGACCTATTTAATGAGTCATGTGACTTCTTTAAATAATACATGTGGATGGTCTTATAAGCTGTCACATAGTGCGTTGTAACAAACGGGCTACAAACTAGTTTGTAGCCAGACCTTGTCCTTTCAATTTTATCCCTTTAAGTTTCATATTTTTTTTTTAGTTCTTGAATTTTAATTTGTTTTCAATTTGTCATTATGTCTTTATTTCGTCAATCTCACCGTTAGTTTTAATATTTTTCAGTTTTAAAAGGTTTTGGTGGACTTAAAACGGGTTAAAGGGTTAAAACTAGATGGTGCTATTTATAATTTAGCTATTTTCCCCCACTTTTACTTGGTAAATACTTATAGACTTATTGGAATAGGAACTCCCACCCTCATCCATCATCCCAAACTTATGAGAGGTGGAAATGCCGTTTGACCCAAAGACCATTGGCTTATTGAGTATTGAATCTGCCAAGATGATAACAACTTGGTTTTGACAGATCCATTTGAAATGATTTAACATTGAAGTTTACTTTATCTTATTCTCTAAAATTATGTTGGAAGTGAAGTCCTTCGAAAGTATATGAGAAGTAACTTTTTCTATGGAAAAAAGATGTGGGAATGTGCTTTTAACTTCCCACCCAAAAAGCAGACATGAAAAAAGGGTACACGTGACTTAATAACTTGGTATTTTATCTTAAATTTCTTATCTCTGTTAGTGGGAAAAGACTCAACTGATGGAGATGCAAAGAATTTAATAGGACAGACAGTAGATTCCCAAATCCCAAATACCATGACTTGCTCAAGGTCAAAACGAGAATATTTTAATAACAAAAGAAATCGCCAATTTATTAAAGTATTTTATTGGAAAAAGAAGAAGAAGAAGTATAAAATAAGCCAATCAATTAGATTTTTGGTAGTTAATTGGCGCACTCATCTACCAGCGGTTGCTTTTTCATAAAAGCAATGCTAAAGACATAAAAAAGAAAAGATTTTCACAACTTATTAAAATATTTTATAATCGGTATATTACTTTTATTATGTACCGACTATAAAATGAAAACTCAACAATTTTTTTTTTAATTGTAATTTTTTTTGTGCCACTACTTATCACTAGACTTCTTGTTTCCATAAAAAGACATTCCCTTCAATTACTAGTTTACTGGGACATAACAATGAAAGAAAAAAAAAAAAAAAAATGCAAGAATGTAAATATTAGGATCTATCATCTTGGCTTAGTTCCGATTATGAGATAGATTATGATTTAAGTGAAAATTATAGTAACGCGTTATGGGTGGTCGCCGTGCATGGCCACACAAACACACAAAAAAAAAAAAAAAAAAAAAAAAAAAAAAAAAAAAAAAAAAAAAAAAAAAAACGAAGGATAAATATTGTTGCATGGTATATATATACTTAATGTGGATATACATCCACAAATTTTGAATATAATATCCATAAAAGTTCACAAATGTTTACATTTTAAGTGATATATACGAACAATGTGAACGTATCACTGGCTCAAAAGAAATATGATCTTTGTTGTGTTGTCTTTGGATAGAAGGAATATAAAACCTGGACTAATTAGAAAGCTTGGGCAGGTCAAAAGTGGTAGCAAGCTATTATGTTGGTCCCGCAGATCTATCTCAACAGGTTTTCAATGTCAATCCAAGCCCAGCTTTTTTAGTACCCATTTCATGGCAAAATTTAGAACCCTAACAAACTTAATTGCATAATCTATGTGAAATAAGAGAAGATATTTCATACATCCTCTCTTGCATTGTATCTGCACACTATGAGAAAGAATATATATATATATATATATATATATATATATATATATATATATATATGCATGCAATGCATAAGATGATTATTCGTGAAAGAAAACTTTAAAATTAAATCCACCCTTTTCAGCCCATAGCTATGTTGAGCCACTATGATTAGAAAATATAGAAATACCATTTTCCAGCACTTTAGTCGACCAAAGACAAAAACTATGACTGAATCAATAAAAGTTCACCACAACGCAAATTTTTGTTTTCCCTTTTATGAAATCCTCTTATTTGGGTCAAAATTGCCAAGAAGAAAATAGGTAACAACTAACAAGAACCTCTGCCATTATAAATGTCAATTTATTCTATCATCTGTACACATTTCTTTTTTAACTTCAAGGAACTTTATGGGAAATTTAATATGAAATGAGCTCTCTCTTTATGACTATTCCTTTGGATAGGAATCCTATAAAGCCCTAATTGACATTCATAAAGAAGAAGAATTTAAGTATGCAAAGAAAAAACACACACTGTTGAAAATATGAGCTAAATTAGGTGTGTGTGAAAATTGAGTGATATTAAGAATACTATAAATTTTATTATATAGTATATACAAATTGATGTGTCATCAATCACAAAAAAAAAAAAAAAAAAAAAAAGATATTTATTTATTATATTTTAAAATCCACCTAATCACATTTATTGTCACGTCAATTTGTAAACTTTATGTAATAAAATTTATAATAATTTTAGTATTTTCCAGCTAAAGGATTAGGATTGGGATTTGAGGTAACTTATTTTAAGGTCCAAATATCAAATTAAGGCCTGAATTGAAATTGGGCCTTAAGAAACACTAAAGCCTGTGAAAGAAGTGGTCAAGTTACCATCAATTCTAGGAGAATGAATGGGATTTTACAAGGAAAGTTCCTAACTTTGTTGTATTCATCTTAGAATGACATTATAATTAAGCAACCTGAAAATAATCCTATATTCCATATGAACTTGGTCTTTTAGAAATCACTAGAAGTAGCCAGGTCCTTAATTTATGTTTGTTTTGGGAAGTTTCCAAACGAAGTGGTTCGCGGCGACCGACTTGGAAAACTTTATATATTGTGGAACTTCCACGAAATTGAAAGTCCTTCGATCCCACGTATCCTTTATGAAATAGGCTCCATCTGCCCAAGCCAGTTACCTTGGTCACCAAGTTTTTTTTTTTTAATAATAATAATTTCTCCTGTTTCTTTTGTTCGTCAGTCAACTAATAGTGACATTTCTTTTGGCGTGGTAATGTATAATTATCCATGCATAGGATAGGATAGTCTCACGTGGTCCTTGGGTTGGAAGAATCCCCTACAATATGGCATTTCAAATGACCATCACTATCTAATTATTTAAACTAATCACATCACTAAATAAAGTCATTTGATTGAATGTATACGTATACATTAAAACTCATTTGATTTTTTATACTAGTTTAGAGGAACGTCCTTAGAACAAGTTTAGTTTAGAAGAATATTTTATATATATATATATAAACATTATTATTTTTGGTGTCTAAATAGTTACTTAATGGGTTTGGTTTACCTCCAGTGCATTGAAGGGAGCAATGACACAACACATGTCCATTTTAGGACACATGTCAGCTTATCGCTCCCTCCACATGGGAGTACTGGAGGGAATTCTTTTTCTACTTAATCCAAAAATGAAACTCAAAATTTTAGGTCTATCGATCATGTTATATTAATTTTTCAAATTAAATTTCAACAATTTTTAGCAAATAAACTTTCAAACAAAAAGCTAATTCCAAACATATAGGAATCGGATTAGGTTTTTCTTTTTAGCTTTTTAGTTTATTTGATTATGTATAATATTTGAAAATCTCATTTTTTATTATTATTTGGTACAAGTGTAGTTTTATTAATTTTAAGCCAACTTTAACTTTAATTAAGTAAATAAAGTTCCAACAAAAAGCTAATGGAAATGCACACTGATAAATTCTTATAAGAACAGCTAGCTAGAGCTTTTTACATTATAGAAAATTCTTCTGCACCATCGTATTATTTCCAGGAAAGGCCGTGGGCGGCAGGGCAGGACACAGTCTTTCTTTTTTTTTGAATTGAGGCAGGACATAGTCGGTCGCCCACTCTTGAAGTTAACTTCTTTGACACTTTCAATTTTAATACGTCAAACTCAAACCACAAATAGCCTTACATCACCAACACCTCATATAGTATATCCATCAAACACAAGGAACCAGTACGTACTACAACATTCTCAAAATTCTATCTTTGAGTTTTAACATGGAAAAGATAGTAAGAAACACAACCTTATCCTTTAGAATTCGCTATTGGGTCATTGAAATACATAGTTTCTTCTCGAAGTTCCACCTCTACCTTCACAACTTGCTGGAGTATGCCTTCGTTAGATGTAAGGTTTACTTGAATGCTAAAACACTGATGAACCAGCAGTGTTGCATTAGTGAAAAGGTAGAGGATGATGAAAAACTAAACGACTCAGAGATGAAGAAGGTGATGGAAATGCTAGGAGTAGGTTATAACCCAGATGGAAAGATTGTTGAGGATAGAATTGGTGCACATGAAATTTCACAACTGTTTGATGAGGAGCAACCTAGCTTGGAGGAGGTGAAGGAAGCCTTTGAAGTGTTTGATGAGAACAAAGATGGATTTATAAATGCAACAGAGTTACAAAAGGTTCTATGCAGTTTGGGTTTAAAGGAAGGGTCAGAAGTGGAGGAGTGCACAAAGATGATAAGAGCAGTAGATGAGAATGGAGATGGACAGATTGATTTTAGTGAGTTTGTGAAGTTTTTGGAGAAGAGCTTTTGCTAAATGTGTCATTGCATATACTGCAGCTTGCATATGTTAACTAACTCCAAGTAATTCCTGTTATGACTTTTTTTTTTCTTTTTACCATAATAATTGTGTGTGTTGCAATACCACTTTTTGTAATAGACATTTTAGATTTCAAACTCTATTCTTATTTTGGCATGTAATCTTTTATATTGGCCTTATGTTTAATTTTTTTTTTTTTTTAAGATTCATCTCTGTGAGATTATTGTGTAATTATAAATTCATATTATATCATTATATGTCATGTGCCTTTTCAAATTATAGACATAAAATCACTTAATTATATTATTACGACTCAAGCAGAAAGCCTAGTTACAGACTCACATGGTCACATCTATGCTATACTCCAAAATGACTAGTTAAGTTACAATTAAGGATACTCATAATCGCTTATAATCCATGCATATTTGAGCTAGTAAACATCCAATATGAAACTTAATGCACGTCTGTATAACATATACTTTTCCTAGTCACAAACTCACATCTGTACTATACTCCAAAATAACTGGTCAAGTTAAGGCTTCTTGTAATCACTTATAGCCCATGCATGTTAGACCTAATAGACATCCGATATGAGACTCAACGCATGTATGTACAACATACACTTATCCAATCCAATTCACATAATTTGAGATATCTCACACACACACACACTTATATATATATATATTATATATATATATATATATATATACCTTTCACAAATCTCTTTTTTCATTTATTTTAAAAAATACAAATATCAACATATATGTTATGAGATTAGGGTTTATGAAAAAATTGTGAATGAAATATTCATGGAAATAATATTGTTCATATTTTATATAAGGTGATTGTTGATCGCTATTTAGTGAATTACATAAATTAACACAGTATTTATAATTCATACACTATTTAGTGAATTACATAAATTAACATATATAGTATGTATAATTCATACAGCAACATCGTATCAACATAATAAAATAGGTGGAAATGAGTAAAATAGAGCGAAACAAGCAGATTTTATTAAACAACCATGTTACATACTTTGTCGTCATCTCACTTACAAAATTTGTACTTAAAAAACTTAAGACTAAAATGAAACATTTAAAAACACACCAAAATATAGGGATAAAGTGAATCTTTACCTTTTTTGGGGGAGAGGGGGGGAAGAGAAGAAGGCAAATGATATTTCCGCATCACTTTTTGATATTTTCGCATCAATGGTGCGGAAATATAAAAAAAGATGCAAAAAATCACTTATCTTTTGATATTTTCGCACCAAAAGAAATATTAAAAAGTAGTGTGTCCGAGAAGAATTTCATTAACTAAATAGACATGGAAATCGTGGAGCAAAGTCTGTTAACATACAAACCATCAAAGTCTGAATTAAAAACAACTAAATTATCCATAGGAGGATTTAATACAAGCTACCACATCCTGAACTGCACTATTTCATGAGCATCTGGCTTTTCAACTACTCTACTCTCTCTCTCTCTTTTTTCTTTTTCTTTTTTTGGATAAACAACAACCCTACTTCTTTTTGCATATAGTTGGGTTTATCAGTTTCAATTATAGCCCAATCTCTACCCAATTGGGCCGCACTCAGGCTGAGAACAATACAGCCTGGCTAGCCCGTCCATGCCCTTTCCTCATCTTACGTTTTCTTAAGAGAAAAACATAATTCTCTTTTATTTTATTTATTTATTTTTTTTATAAAGATTTAGTACACCCTAGATTCATGGAAACTAAATTATAAAATGGACCCTCCCTATATCTGAGGCAAATGATGAGGATCATTTTTCTCCTAATCACTAGAGTTTCACCAATGAAAGAAGCACTACTAAATTACAAATCCAATGAAATCTTGCAACAAATAATTGAATATATCATTTTCCCTAATTTCACTTGGGGCCATAGTTTTGATCCAATTCTATATCCCACCCTCCTCAAATGTCAAGCATGCACACTAGTCATTTCATTCAAAGACTTTAAATATTCAATCCGTAAACTACTGTTTGAGTCAATCAATGAGATGATAGATGCACCACACTACAGTTTTCTTCTTGGCTTTTGAAAACAGTCGGATGTGGATCATGTCATTGGTCCTATTTCATGTTTCTTGTATCATCAGCAAAATAATAAATATCCTAGAGAATTTTCCGAGCTAACCTCACTAAAGTATATATAAGACAGTTTCAAACAGCTACCCCCCATGTGGGTGGCATGAAGTCTCAGGAGATTCTGCTGATGAGGGAAGGGTGTTCAACAGTTTTCGTCATGAATGCATAAGATGTGGGGGTCTTCAGTTTCTGAATTTGTGCCTGAGCTTTTGCAGGCCCATGAGAAAAGGATGTTCCTTATAGTTCCAACTCTTTGTTTTTGTCATCGCTAGCCTCATCATTTTTAGCATTCACCCATCCCCCATAATACACTCTCCCACACATTTTCTCAACCTTGTCTTCCACTTTGTGGTAACATGCCAACATGACCATACAATACAACCTTGTGTAAATATCTACAACATTATTCACACTGTAATGTTTAGCTGCTGATGCCAAGTGTAAATCATGCTAGTTGTTTATCATTTAAAAAAAAAAAAAAAGTAACATGAGAATTATGACCCTTTATCAAGATTCCATTTGTTTGATCCTGATGTCCTTTTCTCATTTCTTTTTACAAAGAATGACACCTATCTTCTTCTCTTTTTTATTTATTTTGCTAAATTTCTTTTCTTACTTTAAATTTTTTTTCTTACTTAAAATTTTTTTTTCCAAATAATTCTTCAAGTAGAAATGTGTGTAAGAGATTATAAATTTTATGTCCAAATGAACCATTTCAATCAATCATCTTCTATTCTTGGGCATCGGACTTTCCTTATAAAAAGAGATCAATGACAGAAAATTTAAATAAATAAAAAAGTGAGAGAAAAAGGTGACATGGCATATTGTGAGAATAAAATTTAACTTGATCTTTCACCTAGTGAAAGTGCCTCTCATGTGAGAAAGGGAGTTTACAAGAAAAAGATGGTGAGATATGACCTTAACAAACTGATGCAGATTTTTCTACCATCACCCAATTTGAACAATGATCCTTTCTATTTACCTCTAATGGTTTCTTAGTTACCTTGGACCACATCCACATTGAGGCACTCTTTTGATGATTCTGTGAAAGCTTTTTTCAGCTTTACATTTTGCTTGTAAGTTGTAACTTCATGTGGCTCCTACTCCAAGAAAGTCAATGAATGGTGGTGGAATAGTCTCAAAATGGCTGCCAACTCTGGTTTCCGTAGCTGCTGATGATGATGAAGGTTGTTCAGTGGGTGAAACTTGAGGTGTTGGTGCTGTTGATGGTTCTAAGAAATCATAAGGGTTGTGATTGCTTGACTGTTGCATTGCCATCATAAATGGAGGGTGGTGATGGGAATAGAAACCAGTTAAGTTATTAGCTTCAACACTTGGCCTTTCCCAAGATCTGCCATGGCTGAACCTGCCCATTATGTCAGTACTGTTGGGACCTGAAGAACACAGTTGGTCACAAACATGAGGAGAGAGAGAGAGAGAGAGAGAGAACAAGTTTAAGGCAACAAAGTTACAAACTTTACAAAATAATGCATTATAAAAAACACACAAAAAGATAAATGCACTCAAGAATCAAGATAATCAACATGGTTCAGCTGCAAAGAGAGCATTTGATCAAACAATGGAACAAGAAATATGAGGTTAAGATTCCCAAAAGAACCAGCACAGAAACCCAAATGCACAAACTGCAGGAACAAAAAGGTTTAGAGGGAAAGAAAGAAAAGGAAAGGAAAGGAAGAGATTATGTATATATAATAAGAGACATACCAGTGGAGAAATCAAAAGGAGTCTGTTGTGCACAGAAACCACTGTAATAAGGAGGGACCTTGTTGCTTGGCATTGCTTCTCCTCCACTAGTCATGTGGGGTGGACCATTTACGCCATAATCAACCCCACCACAACCACCACCATTGAAGGCTCCAAATGGAAAACTAGTAATATTATTGCTCACTCCATTGGGACAGTATGTTAGTGGTTCTGTTCTTGTTGTGGCTGAATCTCCACAGACAAAGCTTGGATTTTCTTCCATCCTTCTGTAAACAGATTGACCCAGCTTCCTCCTCCTATAAGCATTGGATTGTTCTCTATACTTCCTAGCCATTATAACATGCCAATGATTCTTCACTGCATTATCAGTTCTACCAGGAAAAAGCCTAGCTATCATGGCCCATTTGTTGCCATAGATTCTATGAGCTTGCATTAGTCTTTCTTCTTCTTCTTCAGTAAAAGCTCTTCTATTGATTCTTGGGTCCAACTGATTAAACCATCTCAGTCTGCAGCTCTTACCTTTTCAACCCAAGAAAAGAAACAAGGGAATGATTAAAAAGAGTAACATTCTCAGTATTTTAAAATATATAGTACAGAAAAGAAGAACTAAAATAAAATAAAAAATATGATCTTTTTCTTTCTTTCCCTCACTTTCTTACCTGATCTTCCTTCTAACTTCTCTGCTATAAGGTTCCAGTTTTGAGGGCCATAAAGAGCTACTAGTTCCTTAAGCTTGCTATCCTCTGCAGGCCTCCAATGCCCTCTAGCACAAAGTTTTGACTGCCCACTATCTGTTTCTTTCCCACTAACCAAATTCTCATTCAAGTTCTTGTCATTGTGATTCATGAAATCATTGTTTTGCCCAAAACCATCACTGCTGTCAGAGCCCTTACCCTCCCCAGCAGCACTGCTGTTGTTGGGGTTCTCCTCAAAGCTTCTTGTAATATTGGAGTTTGCCGTGAATGGAAGAGTAGTACCCCAACAAGGCCTCCCATTTTCCACCTCAGAGTTCTTAGAGAGGTTACTTTCTTGTGAAGAAGAAATTGCTGAAGCTACTACTCCATATTTGGGACTGATTGAGAGAGAACCCATGTCTGCATAAACCAGCCCCATTGAAGAAGAGGTAGAGGAAGGAGTGGATGAGTAGCAACTAAGGCCATTTGGGTTTTCTGGTGCATATATAGCATAATTATTGGCCATGCCTTCATTTCATTCCCTCTCTCACAAATGCTGATGATAAAAATAAAATTAATAAATAAAATAAAAACTGTTACAAGGTCATCCAAGGGGCAAAAGGGAAGATAGGAAATGACATGTTGGACCAAAAGTGAGAAGCAAAGTTTGACAGAAAGAGAAGGAGAGAAGGAAAGGAGTTTTATTTGCAGTGTGAAAACTTGAAACTACAAAAAACAACGAAGTGTTTTAAATAGTAACCTACAACTACAAGGTTTTCTCTCTCAGAGTCACACTTTAGAGAGAAAGAGAATGTGTTGCTTTTAAGTTTTAAGTAGTTAACCACTCTGACTACTGACTTGACCTTCTAATTTAACTAGCTCATTATTTTTGGTAAATAACCTAGCTCGTATTATTACCTCAATAAATGCAAGGATGCCAAAATTTACAACAACAAAAAAAAGTTGTAGGGGTACAAAAGTTTTCACTTCTTTTAATAATAGTTGATGTGATTTATAGTGATGGGTATATGCTAAAAATGATATGAATATTTTAAGTTTATATACAAGTAATGTTATCCCTATTAAAAATGTTATCCCTATTAAAACCTATAAACTCAAGGAATTGTGTCTATGAGTCGGTTCTTCAAAACTTTTTTTTTTAGTCAAATGGCATAGTACTATAGCCAAGAATCAATAATAATAAAAAAAAAAAGTCTCGCATTCAGCTCTCCAACACTATTCAAATTTTTGCAGAACATTATAGTGTTCAACAAGTTTGGAAAGCATGTAGCATTTCGTAAGAGTGCCAATTAAGTTTATTTGAAAAGTGAAAAGCTAAAATAGAAAATTGATTTCTTATTTTAAAATTTAGCTAAATTTTATAAAATCAAATGTGAATACTCTTAATTCTTAAAATTTAAGTGGCCTATTTTATTATACCACAATCAATATGTTTAAGGATACAATTTTTTTTTTTTTTAATTATTGCTATGACTTATTGTGATTTATTATAATAAAAGTGGTGTAAATAATTAGTGTAAGGGAAAATTACTTTTTTTTTTACAACAAATAGGAGAATGATGGATTCGAATTCAGGTTCTCCATTAAAAGAAATAAGACAACATTACTACATTACAAAACTTGTGATGAATAAAAATGATGTTATTATAATCATAATAGATTACATAAGTGAAAATTAAAAATAGGTAATTATTTAATCACATCACGTATATCATATACTACATTACAAAACTTGTGATGAATAAAAATGATGTTATTATAATCATAATAGATTACATAAGTGAAAATTAAAAATAGGTAATTATTTAATCACATCACGTATATCATATATCACTTAAATATTAATATAGGCGATTTAGCAACATAAATATTGACTATTTTTAAACGGTGGAAAATAGTAATGTAAGGTTTGTGTGAACACCATCAAAGCCATAAAAAATGGAATATCCTGTTACAATTCTTGCTTTTCATTTAACATTTTCCGCATAATTCACTCGTGTGAAAGTGAGAGACATGTTTTTTTTATGGTGCTATAAGAAGTGAGAGACAGCCTCTAAACACCTCTTCCTCTCTCTGTATTCATGGGTTGAAGTTGAAGGTTCTTAGGCTGTCCCTCTCTAAATTGACAAGAAAGACTCATAATGTGATGTGTGCTAGCTTGGGCTCGTGCAGTGCTAGACACCTTTCCTTTCAAGGCAGAAGAAATGAGACTTTGACACAACAAACCCCTGTCAACACTAGTAAATAAGTTGTTGCCCCCATCTCCATCAGTCACTTTTTTTAAAACTTCTCAAGGGGGGTTTAACCTGGGTTTCAGTTAGCCACCTGAAGTTGACCCAACAAGCACAACTACTAATTATGACAGCACAAAAGGTCATTAGCTTTGCTTCACAGTAATCCCACTTGTTTATGTCTCTTCCTTCCTTGAGTTTCATGTAAGAGAAATTATAATTCAACATAGATAAATAATAGCTTTGCTTCACTGTAATCCCACTTGTTTTATGTCTCTTCCTTCCTTGAGTTTCATGTAAGAGAAATTATAATTCAACATAGATAAATAATGCAACATGCATCCACTATATAGTGTAACTTTGAGCTGAAAATGTCTACAAGTGAAACTCATATGGCAGGAAAGTAAATTCCGGGAATTTGAAATTCAATTTAAAATTTTCATTTTTATACAAAAATAAATTAATTAATTAGTATTTTGAACCGATGATAAATACCAAGTATCATAAATTAGACTTCATAATTAATAAAAAAAATCTTGATAAAGAAATTTTAATGGGAAGCAATTGGCACATTCTACCAAGAGAGTGGGTTTTTTTGGTCACATGGGAAACGGTCTTGTGGGCCAATCATTTAGAATAACATGTCTTTCATTTGAGATAAGATACAGACTATTTTGGATAAAATACATACACATCCTTCAAATAACATGCATCTTATTATCCACTGGACCAAAAATTTCAACTAAAGAGAACCTCAATAAAACCACTAACAAGTTAAAAGGATGGGCCATATTTCCATGTAAGGTATGTTTTAGACTGCCTCTCATTGCTTAAAACTTTTATCCAAATGGAAAAATAGAAAAACAAAAAATGGTACTATTTAGTATAAACAAAACTTGTCTCATTAAAAAAAAAAAAAAAAACTTCTTCCAGATTTCACTCCCTGGAAAACCCAATGGCAGACGTTTCATTTAAATTTTGTCACAGGTTAACAGGAATGTACTATCTATGCTGTGAAGAACTGATTCAACTGAACAGCTTTGGGTCAAAGAACTTTCAAAAACCCTGACTTTTTTTTTTTTTTTATCGGAAACAGCCCAACTAAACTGACCACAATAACTGTAATTAGTAATTGCATCAAAGAGTAAGCCCATAAATTATAGACCCCAAAGTGGAGTTTCCTTCCAACCCTCTATAAAACTCTCTCAGAAAATAGGGTCCACAACCAAAGGAGGCATGTTTGTCTGTCTCTAAATATTTTTCCCTTCCCCACGAGGTTTGAGTCTGTAATTGTACTGATTCATGCCAATGGCATTTAAGTGTTGCATATATATGCATGTGACCATGCTTATGAGATCATTGGACTCTCCTGATGTCATCATGATCATCATGGAGACTAGTATTATACATCCAAAGACATTGAAATTAAAGATTCTTAATAATTGCATGATTTTGTATATAATGATATGAATCCTAGCTAGGCTTGTAATTGTAATGTTATTAAACTTGTATTAAAATGATATGAGATTTTATTTTTATTTTTTGCTAGATAAATGTTTCGAGGGAAATAGAGTATTAGCAATGGATTAGTCATCTCGCTAGATCAGTTAAAATTGGGCTTAACAAATCCAAAAAAATAGGATAGCTAAACTTGATAAAGTAAATTTAAAATGCATATAATTAACTGTAAAATTGGAAAAATGAGCCCATTTATGATTTATCTATGTTTTGCCTTGGAGACTCTATCCTTTGATATGAGAGATTCTTTTGAGATTAATAAAAATAGGATTTTGTTAACCAGTGCCTAAAACAATGGTTAAAGAACATTAAATGTTTACACTTTACAAGAAATAACGAATTTTTCATATTAAAATAATAAGACTAATGATATTTCCATACTTGTATTTAATATTTTCACACTAATATAGGAAATTGTGTTTGTAAAAGACCAAACTGTCCTTATGAGCTTAACATTGATCATTTGCATAGTTGATCATACATAAGGATTTTTTGGTTTTTTAAAACACAATTTTCTATGTTAGTGTGTAACTATCAAACAGTGTGGAAATATCACTATCCAATAATAAATAGAAAGATTAAAATACTCTTAAAAGTTATTTTTGTATTATTTTATCATTAAAATTTTACTACTTCCTATAAAGTGAAAATATTAAATACTTCTTTAAACATTGCCTTAAGGAATAAGGATCCTCTCCATTTAAGGGAATATTAAATGGCATTAGAGTCTCCATTTCATGGTCTAGATTAAATATCACAGATAAATAAAACAGACTAAAATACTTAAAAGATTGTCATATCATTTAAAATTTTAAATGACAAGGCAGTATATAAGCATTAAATACTTATTTAATAATTGTCTGAAAACACCCGTAACTGGACCATAAAATAAATATCCCCAGAAACTTAAGCAACTATTATTCTGACACTCATTCAATGTGTAGATTTTTTAATTATTAAAAAAGGAGGTGAGGTACTAAGGTATTAAAAATGACAAACTTAATCATTTAAGTATTATTTTATTCTAACTGAATCCAATTAAGAATGACCGACTATCTGTTTGAATGAACATATCAATGGACAATGTTAGTTATGAGTTAAGAGTTGGGACCATGTTTGTTTGGCACTTGAGGGGGCCAGATAGAAAGCTTCCAAATTGGAGTGGACCATAATGTCATATTTTGAAAGAAAGGACAATGGATCACTTGGTCTCCAACTTTTCAGACCAAAAATGCAAAGAGAGTGAACCCTTTTGTGTGGGGATTGACAGGTAAAAAAAATATATATATGTGCAGAATCTTATTGCTCTCATCAATCATCATGCATATATTTTATCCTCTTCATCTTTGTCCAAAACCAAATCACACTTTTCTTCTTTCTTTTTTTCTGCCATATATTCCAATCCCACGTGTACATTGTTTGCACGTGTGGATCCCTGATTGGAAAGACCAATTGCTTGCATTTGCATGGGCCTTCAGAGAAGAATTATTGGGACTGACTGCCTGAATGAATCAAAACTTAGGATGCCTCTCTCTCTCTTTCTTTCTCTCTCTAACACAGTCAGCCTAGAGTCATTTGTCATTGTACATAGCCTCACGTCATCAAGGAGAGAGTGCGTGTCATCACGCGCCACAATGCATTCAAGTCATCAAGTGGCATCAGCTTAGTTGGAGCCATACCATTTGGACTTTACAAAACTAGAAAGAGTGGTTAGTTTTTAGTTATGGTTAAAGGATTGCCTTTGAAGCACTGCAAGGCACAGTACAAATGTACAATAATAATATCTTACTTCCTGTGGTTTCAGATTTCAGAGGATTCATGTAAGGTATTATTGGATTTAGGTGGAGGTTCGTCCAGTGTTCTAGTGTATTGGAATGAGCATAATATGGGACATGTATTCAATTTTATCATATATCATAATTATGTCTGATTTAGTTCACTAGAAGTATTGTACTTAAGTCGAATCCTCAATTGATTTTTTTTCTTTTCATAATTTATTGCGTGTTTGTGGTACGGAAGGACTCACCTTTATGTGAGAGATTCTTTGAGTATCCTAAAGTCTTGGACCCTATGTTAGAGTGAGAAAAAAAGAAGGCACAATATTGTAATGAAAACCAATTAACTAACCTAGCTATATAGATTAAGCTTAATCAAATGTGGCTCATGCTGAAGGAATTGCAAATGCGACATATGACCACTTTATCTATAGAATGTAGAAAACTCTTCTGATTTACATATGTTTTACTAGAATTGGGTAAGGGAGACACAAATTGTTAGTGATTTTAATTCCTTGAGAGCTTATTTTGGAGAGAACAAGGAGAAGGATGTGCCTTGCTCTTGAAGAGTGTAATTCCTTGCAAGCATGTTGTAATCTTTATATATGCCATTGTATATATTAATTTGTTACATATTTACATGGATCCATAACATTTTTTCTTTCTTGCATGGACAAATTTAAACCTATAACCTACTACCATAGCTAATTTACTGCTTTAGAGTTCAAATTATTAACTAAATTGACTTAGTTTTCCAATGAAAAATCCACATTAACTAGAAACCCTTTGCAATATGGGGAAATTGGTTGAATGGACCACATCAGGTACAGGTGCTTGTCACATGAGCTGAAACTTGAAAAGAAAATGTTGTTAAATTGCCAAACCAACTAGCATGACTGTTGGAAGGAGTGGTTGGGAGCATTGTATGAATGTGTGTCTAGAGGGGCAATGACTGAGGTTTCTTGTAGAGAAGGGCATGGGCAGCTAGCTAGGAGCAGAGCCCAAATTCATGTGCATGGGTTTGTTATATAGATTATTATTATTAAACACAAATGAAACAACATGCTTTTAGAATGACCCCATGAATAATAATATAAGATAAAGTGGTGACTAGCTATGATCAATAAGTGGAGCCAGAAATGCATGAAAAGGAGTCACAAAGGGTCACCACCTTTGGCCCACCGTATAAATAGTAGTACTGATCCATAAGATTCTGTTGGGGCTGTTCCCTTGGAACTATATGAAAAGAAAACTATGGTGGTGCCTGTGTTGCCATTGGCAACCCCACCTCCAGCCCCCTTTAGCGGAGCTACCTGAAAAGGACAAATCTAAACAGTAAAGTTAATGGGATCTGCATTTTGCAAAAGGCAAAAGCATTAGATTTCTTTTTTCTCTGACTAAAGATAAATATTAAGACAAATGTAACCTCTAGCACATAATCATCCTCGAAAATGATCCTCATCAAATCTATGAAACAAAACTTTTTTCTATATATTCTATGTCAAAAAATAAAAACAAGAACAAAAACAAAAAAGCTACTTACTTTATAGTACAAATAATCTTCTATCTAAAGTATAAGATTTAAAGAGGTGGATTTCATAAAAAAAAAAAAAAATTTAAAGAGGAGGAAAATGTAATACAAGTACACACACATAGGTTAGAATCTTTATCGAGTGATAAATTATAATTGATAAACAATAAATTTAATACCACTTTCACATGTAGAGCCGAAGGCACAAGATCAAGTTGAAATCCATGTTTACCCACGTGATTCTGAGTGAAATTACTTCATAAAAACAATTTATTTCTAAATATTTACATAATTGACTCGTGACGATAAATGTGATTAATAAAATTTTAATTAAATAATAAGTAAATATCTAATTTTTGTGATTAATAATACAAAATCTTAGATCTATATAACAAAATTTGTACCATAAACTCATCCAAAGCCACTATCTCATACAAGTATGGGGTGCTTTTGGTCCCGCAGCAATTCATGGTGTATGCTTACTCAATATAATAATTCTGCAAGGACCAAAAAGCTCTTAAGCAAATCCAAAATAGCATTATTTTACATAAATTTCCATAAAAGTTACGTTAAATTGCTAGCATTATTAGTTTTCACTGTGCACTCCATTTTTAGGTAGTTACAATTAGTACAATTGTTAATGGGTAGTGATATTTCCACACCCAAAACTGATATTTCCGTACTAACTTAAAATCCTATGCTGTCAAAAGACCAAATACTCATTAATTTTAGTTTTTCTCTCACCACTTTACTTATCACCACTTTTCCAGATTTCTCTCTTATATTTTATATTTCTCACCCACTCTTCTTATCACTTCAACTTTTATTACTTTACCTTTCCATTGTTCTTTTCTCTTCTATAGTGAACGTGAACAAGAATCTCTATAGGGTTACTTACACTCTATATATACATCTCTCATGTCCATAAGTTTCCTCACGGAAGACCATCAATTCCCATCCCATTCATATTGAATGGTGTTAAGGAGAGTCCCCAATTGATGCAAAGTTCATCCATTTAGGATAAACACCAACCAGCACAGTAGATGAAGAGCTTATCAATTCCTATAACTAAGGAAGACAACAACGTGTAGATAGGTTTGTTTGTTATAGAGTTTTAGTCAAATACTATTTCTGTATCATAGTTTAACTCTACTACAACTCTTTGTAATTAATCAATATATATATCAAAGCAATCTACTCAACGTTTCATGTTGAAAAGATCATTCAATTCTCTGTACAGATCTGAACCTAATATGGTATCAGAGCCTCAAAAAGACTAACGTCTATTCACAGAAACAATCTATCAAACACCTTACCTACAATGACTTCCTCTTCATCTTCTTCTTCCTCTTCAAGATCACTTTCTGCTCTTACACAAAACACATCCCCACACTCTCTTTCCCCAGTCCACCATCTCATCATCATTAAACTAACCCGAGACAACTATCTATTATGGAAAGCCCAAATTGTTCCGTATCTCAGAGGGCAACACCTCTTTGGATTCATCGATGGCACTCAATCACCTCCACCTCAATTTCTTCCCCTTTCCACCACTGAATCCAGTCAACCTCAACCCAATCCCGCCTTTCTTCAATGGCAGTCCCAAGACCAACTAATTCTCAGTGCTCTCATCTCCTCCTTATCAGAAAACATCCTCGCCTACGTTGTCAAATGCTCCACCTCCTTCGAGGTCTGGACCACCCTTGAGCGAATGTTCACCGCTCATTCTAGAGCCCGATCCATGAACATTCATTACCAGTTGGCCACTTTGAAGAAAGGGGACTCCTCCATTGCCGATTATTTCCACAAATTCACCCAACTCTCAGATACACTTGCCGCTGTTGATCAGCCTCTTCCTCCTCATGAAGCACTTTCCTTTCTCCTTGCTGGCCTCGGTTCAGAGTATGACTCTCTGGTCACCTCGGTCAAAACCCAACTCCACCCCATGTCTCTCGAAGACCTTTATGGTCACTTGCTTGGCCATGAACTCCGCCTTGCCCAAAATCAACCTACTGTTGATCTATCAAATGTTAGTGCCAACTTCACTAACAAAGGGCCTTCTACCCGTGGTGGTCGTGGTGGTCGATTCACCTACAATTACAACTCATATTGTGGTGGTGGACGCTCTAATTCAAACAGAAGTAGGGGGTGTGGCAGACAAAATTTTTCTTCTAATAGGCCAGTTTGTCAAGTCTGTCAGAAAGTTGGTCATGTTGCACTACAGTATTATCACCGTTTTGACAACTCATACACCATTGATAATACTCCTCTCATGCAAGCTCTCCTTGCCACTCCTCAACAGGCTCTTGATCCTAATTGGTATCCAGACACAGGTGCCACTCATCATGTCACAAATGATCTTGCCAATCTGAATCTCCGTGCAGATGAATATCACGGATCTGATTAGATCAGAGTGGGTAATAGTACTACTCTCCCTATCAAACATATTGGGACCACCCAACTTTCTACCCCTACTGCTACTTTTAAATTAAATAATGTGCTGCATGTCCCTGATATTTCCAATAATTTACTCTTTGTTCATAAATTTACAAATGATACCCGCACACTAATGGAATTTCATCCCTCTCTTTTTCGTGTGAAGGATCTGGCTACGAGGCGTCTTCTGTTGCACGGGCCGAGTAAACATGGACTGTATCCCTTTCCACCTTTATCTAGCAGTCATTTCTCTCCTCGTGCTCTCCTTGGAGAACGCACTTCCATCACCAATTGGCATTCCCGTTTAGGTCATCCCACATTTAAGACTGTTTCTCAAATTATTTCTAGGTTTGGTCTTCCTATTTTTCCAAATAAATCTGAACCTGCGTGTTCAGCTTGTCTTAGTGCTAAAAGTAAACAATTACTTTTTTCTACTTCCTCTAGTCAAATAAAAGCACCTCTTGATTTAATATATTCTGATTTATGGGGTCCTTCTCCTGTATGCTCTCGTACTGGCCATAAATATTATATTTCTTTTTTAGATGCATACAGTCGTTACACATGGCTATTTCCCATTTCTCATAAAAATGATGCACTTCCCATCTTCATTCAATTCCAAAAATATGTTGAAAGATACTTCAATCTTAAAATAAAAACTGTTCAATCTGACTGGGGAGGTGAATTTCGCTCTTTATCCAAATTTTTTGAGAACTGTGGTATAGACCATCGCCTTTCATGTCCACACACCCATCAACAAAATGGTGCGGTGGAGCACAAACACCGCCATATAGTTGAAACTGGTCTCGCCTTACTTTACCATGCTCATATTCCTCTTCGTTTTTGGGATGATGCGTTCCAAACTGCATGCTATCTCATCAACCGCCTTACCACACCCACCTTGCACCACAAATCTCCTTTTGAAACCTTATTTGCATCAACCCCAGACTACTCTCTTCTCAAAATTTTTGGGTGTGCATGTTGGCCAAATCTTCGTCCTTACAATACCAATAAACTTCAATCCCGTTCTCTTCAATGTGCTTTTCTAGGCTACAGTATCCGTCATAAAGGTTATAAATGCTTTCACATCCCCACTAGTCGTCTCTATATTTCTCGAGATGTTGTTTTTAATGAGTCAATCTTTCCCTTCCACACCTCTTCCTCCTCTTCTTATACTCACGGGTCAGTTTCCTCAAATACTCCAATTCCATCTTCCATTCTCGGGCCTCATCCATCTCTGATACAACCAATGGCTTCTACTGGGCCCTCCAACAGATGCATGACTCCAAGCCCGGCTGAAACACTCCACAAGCCGCTCCATGCACCCAAAGCCCATCTCCTTCACTTAACCCAGATCTGCCAACCCAAACCGGCCCGAACCCACTTAATCCCACAGAAAACCTAACTCTTTCTTCTCTAAATACAACCCCAGCCACTTCGCCTGAGCCGCCTCCTCCATCATCACTTATCCCAGCTCAACCCATCCCCCCACTACCTCCTTCATATCACCATATGCAAACCCGCTCCAAAGATAACATCACAAAACCGAAAATCCCCACAGATGGCACCATCCGATATCCCCTCCTTAAGGCGTTGCTTGCCACCACCGCTGAGACCTCTCTTAACCCCGAACCCAACTACTTCACCACTGCCTCTAAGAACCCTTAATGGCAAATGCAATGAACATTGAGTTTAATGCTCTTCTCAAGAATCAAACTTGGACTCTTGTTCCTCCACACCTGAATCAAAATGTTGTTGGGTGCAAATGGGTGTTCCGAATCAAGCTTCATGCTGATGGTTCCATCGAAAGATATAAAGCCCGCCTCGTGGCCAAAGGCTTTCATCAACAACCAGGCATCGACTATGATGAAACATACAGTCCCGTCATCAAACCTACAACGGTACGTACTGTTCTTTCTCTTGCTATCTCTGCTGGTTGGTCTATTCAACAAATAGATATACAAAATGCCTTCCTTCATGGAAACTTATCTGAAGATGTTTTCATGACTCAACCCCCTGGTTTTCAACATCCACACTTCCTCAACCATGTATGTAAGCTCCAAAAAGTTATATATGGCTTGAAACAGGCATCACGGGCCTAGTTTTCTCGACTCAGTTCACGGTTAATTGCTCTTGGATTTACAAGCTCAAAATCAGATACTTCATTGTTTATTTGCCGCACTTCTCACTTCACAATTTATGTTCTCATTTATGTGGATGATATCATAATCACAAGTTCCTCTGATAAGGCCATTGATACTCTACTATCTAATCTCAAGATTGACTTTGCTGTTAAAACACTTGGTCCTCTCAAATTTTTCCTCGGCATTGAGGTCATCAACACTCCTACTGGAGTCCTCCTTTCCCAGCAGCGATACATTACAGACATCCTGAGTCGTACTAAAATGCTTGAAGCCAAACCCGTATCCACTCCCATGGCCTCTTCCACGAACCTCTCAGCCTATGAAGGAGAACCTTTTCCTGATCACACTCTGTTTCGTAGCACTGTTGGTGCTTTGCAATACCTCTCCATCACTCGTCCAGACATTGCCTTTGCAGTCAACAAATTGTCCTAATTTATGCATAAACCGACTCAGACTCATTGGCAATCTGTCAAGTGCCTTCTCCGATATCTCAAGAGCACCATCCAATTTGGATTACAAATTCATCGCTCTTCCTGTAATATGCTTCAAGCTTTCTGTGATGCTAATTGGGCAGGTAATAAGGATGATCGTCGTTCCACTGGTAGCTTTTGTGTCTTTCTTGGCAAGAATCTGATTTCTTGGGGCTGTCGTAAACAAGCCACTGTGGCTCGATCAAGTACTGAAGCAAAATACAAGGCTCTTGCTAACACTACAGCTGAGCTTACGTGGCTTCAATCCTTATTCAAAGAACTCGGTTTGGTTTTGTCCAACCCTCCTACTCTATGGTGTGATAACATTGGTGCCACTTACTTGTCTTCCAATCCTGTCTTTCATGCCCGAACTAAGCACATTGAAATTGACTTTCACTTTGTGCGTGATATGGTAGCCAACAAAGCACTCAATGTTCGTTTTATATCTAGCACTGATCAGCTTGCAGACTTGCTGACCAAACCAATTTCCTCCTCTAGGTTTGCTGCTCTTAGGACCAAGCTCGACGTTTTGTCCATTCCGTTGGGCTTGAGGGGGCGTGTTAAGGAGAGTCCCCAATTGATGCAAAGTTCATCCATTAAGGATAAACACCAACCAGCACAGCAGATGAAGAGCTTATCAATTCCTATAACTAAGGAAGACAACAACGTGTAGATAGGTTTGTTTGTTATAGAGTTTTAGTCAAATACTGTTTCTGTATCATAGTTTAACTCTACTACAACTCTTTGTAATTAATCAATATATATATCAAAGCAATCTACTCAACGTTTCATGTTGAGAAGATCATTCAATTCTCTGTACAGATTTGAACCTAACAAATGGGATACAACATTTTCCCAGTGCTTGTAGTCAGCAATGAAATCCTCCAGGGCACCTTTGCGATAGACTCCAGCCTGAGAACTAAGCCAATAAGGTGGCTTCTCCAGCCTTAGTGGCCATTGCTCAGGCCATTGAGATCCTCGCTGTGATTCATCAACTGGTACTTTGTGTAGGCATGCCTGCAGTGGTACATTTCTGAACAAAAACACTAGAAACAGTAGTGACAACATTCACTAATAAAAATATTTGTAGAGCATTATTAGAGCAAATATGTGCTTTTGTAGTGAAATGAAGCACTTTTGGAGCCAGTGAACTTGCTTAGAAGAAGATAAGATATAAATGAAGATAAAACTCATTTTCGAAGATCAAATCACACCCATGCTTTAACTATTTCCTATTGTCATTTTTTTTTTTTTCAATTAATGAGTAAAGAGCCTAAGCACAAGTTCATTAGAGATGTCTAATTGAAAACCTCTCTATCTATTAAATGAGATAAAATTCAATCTATTCAAAAGATATAATTTATTTGATCAAAATAATGATAAACAAAGAAAATGAAACCAAAATGGAAAATAAAAAAGAAAGGGAAGAAGGTTGTGTACCAATAAATTATTGAGTAGACTGATCCAGAAAATAAATATCGAATAGATGAAATTTGGAGACAACTAGTAAAAATGAGATTTTTGTTCACGTTCACCATAAAAGAGAAAAGAACAATAGAAAGATAAAGTAATAAAAGCTAAAAAGAATGGGTGAAAAAAATAAAATATAAAAGAGAAATATGGAAAAATAGTGATAAGTAAAATGGTGAGAGAAATTAAAATCAAGGTATATTTGATCTTTCTACAGCACAGAATTCTAAATTAATGCAAAAATACCAATTTTAAGTGTTAAAATATCACTGCCCTTACTAATTTATGGACCTACATTATGCCATATATTTGTCAAGTGCTTATGGAAAACGAAGAATCCCCAAACTAGCACTTAATTATGATGTGACACATTGAGTCCGTATAGAGTCAAACTATCTCGTAGGTGTTCATTTAGGTCTACCATATAGCTTAAGAAATTTAACAGCCCAAGCATCAAGACCCACGTTTTAATGACGAAGGACGGGTACCTGCAGAGCATAAATGCTTCTCACCCCACAGAGGATAAGGAAATTGCAGTGTGCCAGATTATGTTATTTGTATAGAGGTCCAGATCGAAGAAAAATATTCTATACAATATGTCTAGAACATAATATACTTTACATGTATAATAAAATTTACATTAATGGTGATTTTAGGTGAACATAATGTTGTTACAATTATAATAAATCAATTCATCAATCATTTAGATCATCATATAATCAGAATTTACTTTTAAATCCATTTGAGCAAAAGGTTACTTTAGCCCTAAACTGGCTTAATTTCATACAAACAATTATGAAGAACTTTATCCAAATCCAATATCAAGAAAGCTCTAGAGTGCAAAAATGAATATGATAGTTTTAAGATAGGAGGTGCACAAAAAAACACTCTCAACTTCAATCAAATTTTTCTTTTTCATGGAGGTTGCATACAGTTTTATCTCCCCTTTCTCCATCTATTTCCACTCCAAAACATATCTTTAAACATTTTTTTTTAAAAAGTAACGTTACATACACAATATTTTCCATAATAGTTAAGTTGATGATTTTTTATTAGTTCTCATATGGACCTACTATTGACATCACTTTATCATCTATTATTTACCGCTTGATATGTTAATAATTATGAAATTTTGTTTGCCTCTCTAGACTTATTGTTTGTTATAACTTTTTTTTCATAAATAAGTCTAGAGGCACACAAAATTTCATAATTACTTACATGTTAGTATGCAATGATAGATTAAAAAATCATTTCAATGATGGCTCATATAATAACTAATAAAAAATTTAAAAAACCATCACCTCAATAATTGTGAAATATATTATGTTTATAAAATTACTCTTTTTTCCTCGTTGGTTTACTAGTTACATTTACAAACATCCTATCTCAAAACACTCAACTTTAGAACTCTTTTGTGTTGTTATTTTCTAAAAGAACAATGTCAAATTTCTTCATAAACTTAATTGGAATTGAAATTAGAACAATATCATTTTTACATATATTTATCATTCATCTCATTTTTATTATAAACTAATCACAATATATTATCACCACAAATTACAAAAGATGTTTGTGTTAGTAAATTTATTGTTTCTAAAAATGAGTTGAATTTGTGGTGATCCACATTGTTTTTTTTTTTATACTTGCATAATTGTGCACTTATGCTACAATAATATATAGTGCACCTATGAATTTTTGTACAGGTCCCAGTCCTTTGTATCCATTTGCAATGAGGATCTTTCAGGATCCTAGTTTTAATATAATATGCAATCGTTTGTTTGTCAAGCAAAAAAAAAAACTAAGCTTGGGCGGTGGTAGTGATGATGTTTTTTTTTTTGATAAGTGGTAGTGATGATGTTAATGATGGCATATTGCATGTCCATATTCCCTCTCATGTGATGAATGTATGTGACAACAGAACCCTATCAATGAAGTCTATAAATAAAACAGTGATCCAAAGTCATTCAAGATTGGAAGTAACAAAGCGGTAGAGTACTATACTATTACCACTACAATACAGCTATGACACTACCAATAATAAACAAGCTGAAGTCAGCATGTGTAGGTTACACTGCTAGTAGTAGAATAAGAGAAGGAAAAAAGAGTGATGACATATATATATATAGCCGTTTTCTTTTATTATTGACTTCCGTGAATGATCCAAACATGGAGACTGATCTAAAAGCCTTATGATACCCCATATAGGTAATAAAGGTAAGGGAGTTAGACAGTGTCATAAGCTGTAACAGTCAGTAACCTCACTCTATGAGAAAAATAAAATAATAAGTAATGGATCAGAATCCCAACCACAAGTGCTTAAAAAGATATGACCTCAATGCAAACTAAATACTACATATAGATAATAAAGGTTGGTTACCCACACTTCCCCATGGTTCCCAAGATGTTAACAAGTCATAGCAAATGAATGGTTGGTGCAGTGTATGATGTGAAAGTGTTTTGAACATTGAATTGAAAGTTGAAAGTTGAAACCCCCTTATTATTTATTTAAAATCTCTCTCTTTCTTTGAATCTGAGTAAAATAGTACAAAATTACAAATAGGCAAGTAAAAATGTGAAATAACCAAAGCAAAGGACTAAAGGGTAATAGGGTATGGTAGGGATTTTTGGGTCACTTTATTATGCGTGTGTGTACAGTATTTATTGGGGCTGAAAAGTAAAGAAGTTAAGTAACTGTGCAAAAGGGTGACAGAAGAGAGGGAGGTAGTGAAGGGAAAGGACAAGGTGTTGATTTCGTCTGAGATTTTCTTTCATTGTTTGGGGGAAGAGACACGGCTTTACTAACATAGAGGAATTGTCTGTACCTCAATTTTTGCATTAGTTTTATTTTCTTCTACAGTCTTCAAACTCTTCTCTCTCTTTTTTTGAGTTTTTTTCTTTCACTTCTGTGACTGAGCAAGTAGAACAAGTGATTGTACCAGTCCACGTGCGTAGACCCCTATGAGCTGTTGCAAAGAAACAGAGCAGGCCCAACGGTTCATGGTCCTCCTTGGACACCGTACCATAAAGCCTCTCATTATTATACTTGAAGAAAGTTACATTCACAAGCAAAGGAGACTCCTGCCTCTTCAGACTTCACACCAAAACCAAAACAGAAAAAACTTCTTTCATAAATATGAGATAAACTCATTTATGATTAGCTCAACATCTTTCTTTTACTTTATGTAACTTCTTTTTTGTTCAAAGTTTATTTAACTTCTAAGTTAAAAGTGCGACTTTGTATTTGCTCAGCTTAACACTGATTCGTACATATTATTCATACAACTTTTAATAAAGACATAAGCTTAAAATTTTTTTTTTTTTGATAGAAAAACCAATCCACGCTTACATGATACACACCAGTTTAAACTATGAACCTCTTGTGTTTAGGGAAAGCAGAACAGGAAACACATTGTTCTTTTATCTCTCCAGTTACATAATAGTGTTGTTTTTTTATTTATTTGATAAGTAGTGTTGTTGACTGTATAGTGGGCAATGGTACAGGTTTGATTTGACAGTTTATAGCTGATAATTGGATGAGTTGGTCAGTTTGCTCTCCTGCTGGAAAGAACAGGTCATATCATGTACCTGTGATTGGTGAACAAATTTAAACCTCTGAACAATCCTTATGCTATAATAGATCCCACTGCATCTTCACTGTATCCCGTTCATGGCACACCAGGATGAATCCCTATTGCTGATTTAGGTGTTCAACTTCATTGGGGCCTTTCATACATTCTACAACTGATCACTAGCAGTTGCCATTCGCTTTGCTCCACACATTCACCATAATTGCACAAGGTGAACAGCTCAAAGATGAGACCCACCAAGTCCACACCCCTGCAAATTGTGCAATTTGATGTGATGCAAGACTTATTCGGTAAAATTGTAACATGTTGTGATTAATCATTATAAAATTGGTGTAAGTGATATGTTCATATGAAAGTAATGTTATTCTAATCACTTGTCATTCTAGTGTGTTGTGATTTTTTTTTTTAGCATTGTTCTTATTTTAATTCTAGAAAAGTTTAGATTCAACCAACCAAATTTAGTCCCAAAAGATAAATACATATATAAAAGACAAATAGCAAAAGAGAAATAATGGCTTGAATAAGTATGATGAATTCAGAAGTTCCTATAGCAACAATAATGTAAGGTATTAAGACATAAGACATACATAATTGAAATATTATACTTACCAAGTTCAATTCAAGTTGGGTTGTGTAACACAACCCCTAATCTCAGAACTGAAACAAATGGCAAAATTGAATCTAATTAATCAAAAACTGAACCACATCAATCCAAATTGATAGATTTGATTTGGGTGTTTAGATAGCCGATAATTGAGTTGTATCCTATTCGTTGTATGAATGCCATATATGCCTATTGTCTACAGTAAAGTAAGACTAAATTCATACAAATACGGTGTACCTAATGAAAGTTTTTGTAAATATATGAGCTGCTTCTGATTGGTCATTTCCAAGAATCAAAGGCAAACGACTTAGAATTTACCGTGTCAGTGACTTACATAGCATTGTGTCAGTGTTTCATAATGTCAGATACTTAGCTAATTGATTAATTTAACGTAACCTAAAGAGGTTTGTCACTGAGTTGCTTGTAATGGACAAATGTATTACAACCCCAATGTCCGTACTCACTATATTACATTTTACATGCAAAGGAAAAGTGAAAAGTTCACTTATCCCATGGCATTCTTTGCAAGTTGGGTACAATCACGTGCATCAAATACGGGGAACCATGCATTTTGATTTCCATGGTTGATGGTTGTAAGGCTATAGCCGACGGAAAATGACCTTCTTATGAAACGTCCTTCTCATAATAATGAGTTCCCTATGATTTGGGTTGAAACATATATACAAGATTTATCAAGAGCTGGCAATAAAACATAAGGTTGTGCCACATGTGGAGGAGCAAAACCCAAACACACAAGTATCAAAATCTCTATGAAATACTCTAAGAAAATTGTTAGAGATGACAATTCAATTATCTTCAACTTTTTAAGACAACTATGTTTTGATCACGTTTGAACACCTAAAAAGGTTATACCAAAAACACAGGTCTCTGCAAAGTCGTAAGACCATGTATAGGGACTGACGTCTACCTAATGCGAGAAGGTCAAGGAAGTTGGTGACCTGATGACAGGGGAACCGGCGACCGAAGCCCCAATGTATCAACACCATACATTGTTTGTATACATTAATGGTAGAATCTAAGAAGTACGGACACTCCAAAATACTCAGCGAGCATTTCACAAAAATATGTAGTGGCACTTGTCCGAAATGGACACGAGGTACTACTGCATGTGTGTCCTCAGTGTACATGTCTACCCCATTGTAGTATGTTCTAATCTTTTAAGAATGGTCATTTCGCCATGGCCCGGATCATGTCCATATCTGTATACATGCTTCCTAGGGCATTATCACTCCCAATGCTGCAGCAGTGATCTCAATACATTTGCTCAGAAACTGATATTATACAATAGTTAGGGCATTATGCCAGATACACAATGACCAACCCATACTTCCCGAAGAGGATGAGAAGTAAGGTACTCTAGCTGGTACCCAGCCAGATAAAGGCTTGGCTCATTGTGCCAGTCCAGGTTCCATAAGATAAAATACAAGAGGGTAGAAGACTACCAGCTGACTTTATAATGATAGGAATTTTGGTTCAGTTATATTTTATAGGAATTTCCCATCCCTGCTCCAACACAAATGACTGAAAAATAGGACTTGACAAGATTTTCTTGAGACTAGAGAGACAGAAAGAACAGAACGAAATTATTTTCATGGAAGCCAAGCCATAGGGCGCCACAGATTTTTCCAATAACAAGTGGACATTCAACAAAGAACTCATGTTTGGTTGATTGCCCACATAGCATAGAAGCCAACCAAAGCAGCATCAAACACATGTTAAGAACTTTTTTATGTGGCAAAAATCAACTGACTAGCAAACTACAGCCACATCAAGGCCCCAGTGTCTGCATGTCATATCAATAACAAACATTATGCTCAATCAATATGTCAAGAATTGTACCTAGGATAACCCACCCATCAAATAGCAAAGTATCCATGGCAATTGGAAAACAAAATCCAGATTGCATAAGCCAAATTTCCATCCACAAACGAAGCCATACTATTATTACCCACAAATCCCACTTTTTTTCATTCTCTCTCATGCTAAATAAGTAAGAAAGGAGGATGAGGAAACAAATGTGAAATAGTGGCCACTAAACCACATTAAGAGACAAACCTATCTGGTCCTATAAGAATTATTTGCCATCATGATTCCACAACTTTCATAAATCTGGAAAACTCAATCGTATGTCAAACACACTAGAAACAAACTATATTCTCAGAAATCAGGCCTACTCATTATCAAAAGTAGGAAAAGGAGCCAATGATGAAAAAAACACGAAACAAACTATATTCTCAAAAATCAGGCCTACTCATTGTCAAAAGTTTATCCTAATTAAGGAAAAGGGGCCATGAAAAACACTAGAAACAAATTATATTCTCAGAAATCAGGCCTATTCATTGCAAATCAACGGTACCCAAGCGGCCAGATCACATTCACAATAGTTTTACAGAATTTGGATGATGTAACTTGAAAATGGCAACTGGCCCCAAAAACATTGACAATGGCAGTTTTATGTTGATTTAGCAACAAAAAAAAAACTGTACAATTCATAATTTTTCCTGACAACCTAAAAGGATGTAATTGACAATTACATCAATTTTTTTTTTAAAAGAAAAAAAAAAGGATGTAATAGATCACACATAGGATCATTCAGTTGGTGAAATTCAGCCTCGGTAATTTATTGTACAAAATTTACATATGTGAAGATGCAGTAGCGCATAAGAAATGAAAGAAGAGATTGAACCAACAAGTAAAAAGATGGCAGAAGTGATTTAAGTGTAACAATATAATGATATAGGATTCCATTAACTCACAGACACACATGACACACATATAAGACTTTAGAACTATCATAAAGTCTAGTACTCTGCAAAAATAGGTATAAGCAGAGTTCCAGAAATGCACTCAAATTAATACATTATATGAAAAAAATACTCCTTTTGAAAACAATACCCAAATGCAGAAAATGTATTGACTTGCTCATAATTTAAGTAGCCTTCTGAAAAACTTGCTTGGCCATACACATCCAGTCCTTGTCATGCCAAGGATTCATACTGTGAATGCCAGAAATATGGGCTTATGTTGGCAACAACTTGCTGCAGGTGTGCATAGTTACCAAAACTAACATATCCTTCAGACTTGAGATGTCAGCTCAAGTTAAGGATACCCTTTCACAGATAACTAACAAGCTCTCAAGCTCATCTCCAACACCTGGTCTGCCTTCACCCACTTGTCCAAGAAACTTGACTACAATCACGCGCTCACCCAGGTCGACCCAGACCAGCCACCTGTGAGAAGAATCCCCCAAATCCACAGCAGATAACTAGCAGCAAAATCAATTTAGCCCCCAAGCATTACAATGGCTCTCTTCACTTTTAACAATAAACAAGGGAGAGAGATAAGATTTGAGAGGGAGGAAGTAAATGAAGAAGTGTGAGATTAAATTGTGAGTGTGGGTTAGCAAATCACTTTTTTTTATCCAATTGTACAGTGAGTTGAGATATCTTAGGGTTAATTTTGTCTTCTAAGCTGTGTGGGATGAGCTTATTCTCATGTCTTTTAAAAAGTTGTACCTAACCAAATAAACAAAATAAGCAAGAAAATAAAGTAAAATAGACCCTAAGTATTAAACGATATCAATTTCAAGTGGATTTGCAATGAGCCCTTATAAATATGAAACATGATTATTTGCATATAATCATGTTATTATAATAAATCTTCAAGTGCTATGAATAGTGAAAAAATGATTATTATATAACATTGACATAATAGTAAATTGGTACAACTTATAAGTTCTTTCCTCTCTCGTTTTATTTTCAAACAAACAAAGGATAGGCACAACCACTTTCTGCTGTCTAATTTTTCCATCATTTCTACCAAACACCTATGTAGCACAGACACGGACACGACACGGGACACCGCATTTCTTGAAAAACTAGAACACAACATGACGGGGGATACGGCAATTAATTAATTAATATTTATTTTTAGGTATGTTTTATATATTTGTATGCATAATTTATGTTTATTCTAGGTTTTAAAAATAACAACAATCAATTAATTGTACGTCAAGTAACCACACTCATTTTACCTACAAATACAATAATACATCATGATTTGACACCACTTCTCTCTGTAGAAAAAAACTCACCACACAGACCAAAAAACAACAGTACATTCACTGGTCAAACCAACACTCACTACACAGTACACACTCACTCCAGCATTTAAAAAACAACCAAAAAAACGATAACGGAGTGAAGGAGGGAGAGAGAGAAAGTGAGAGAAAGTCAATAACGTGGATCACCGATTGCTGGTCACAGAAGAGCTGGTATGGGCTGAGATGGGTCGTCGGTTGCCAATCTAAAGGTGGCAGTGGCAAGCCACGAGTGACACAACGCAGAGAGAAAGAACGATGGCTTGAAGACCAAAAATAAAATGGCTTTATGCTAAAACCCCAAATTGACGGTGGAGATTGTGGCAGGTGTAAGTAGGTCTGTCATTTTCTCCTCCTTTTTTTTTTTGCTCAGCCATGTCCGTCCCGTGTCACAATTAAAAAATATGGACATGCACGAGACACATGCAGCTGTGCCGGTGCTGTTCCTGTGTCAGACACCGACACATGGCCCATTTTGGCGAGTCCGTGCTTCACAGGCAAACACACATGAGGGAAAACTGAGTTATTTTCCATCCTTCCTAAAATTTGTATCCTCTCAATTTTCTATCTTCTTTCACAAATAGTTCCTAACACCTCTATCTATGAGGTTGAAATGATAATTAAAAAAATAAGTGAGCAGTTTTAGCATATGAGCTCAAGTTACAGGATTCACTAGGGTGGCATCATCATGATAACACAAAATACCATAACTTCATATTATCTATCAGAAAAAACTAGTTTGAACATGAACACTCTCAACCATAAGCACATCTGAAGATTGAACATGAATTTCTAATCAAGTCACAACAATTGTCTGAGGATACACAACACAAATGAAAAGGGAAGTCTTGAGTATCAATCACCCTCACAACTCAGACGCAATACAATCCAGAGTATTTCACAGTGGTACAACTTCCGGAACTTATATTAGCATCAAATTGCCAGCTCAATATAAGTATACAAGCCATCAGCGATATCAAAGTAAGACATCCATATGAAGGTCAGAATAGGACCAAAGCTAAGCATCATGATAACATCACACCAATATCTAAGAAACTCCCAATGCAGACACACCTATAGGGAATTTGCTACGAAATTAGTTGTGGGCATGACTTGGATATTCCATAATAGGGAAAATGCAGCTAAAGTAAATTCAAATTTATAATTGTGAACAAATAAATATTAGATAATTTGGAATGACTGGCATACTCAGGGCCAAGATGTGATAGAGACAGAGTATAGAAATGAAAGACACCGTATCTATGATAAGACTCAACACGAGTTTAGAGTTCAGCATCCTATGTTACAGTATCATCCAAATGTTGCAGGTGGATTTTGCCTCCAAATTTCTAGGAACTAAAAGCTCCTCGATAAAAAGAATAAATTAATATCCCACTAAACATATTATTGTGGAAAATGAAGCAAGCTTTCTTTATATACATTTTGTGATTAAATCAATCCTATCACAATAGTGATCAAAGTATGTACAACTTAAATTACCAACAATGTTTCCAGGTGAAACAATTCAAACATTCCAAGTTCATTTTAACACATAGTTCCATAGATAGAAACTCGAATCTTTCTTTTCATTGCAGAAAATGTAAACTATCCAGAGAAACATACATCACTAATCTTACAAAATAATCACATTTTCACCATCAATTCCACTATACAACATAAATGCACCAAGCAACTTACAGCAAGCCAGCTAGGTGCCCTCGACTGACCGCAACCGCAACTCAATCAACCTCGAATTGAACTCACCATCACTAACCTTCAACATCTCCGGCAATGAAAGCGACAACCGGTGCTCGACCAAAAGCCTATGCCTTGGCTTAATCTTCCCTTCCAAACTAAACGAAAAGTACTGTGGAAACCTCTTCAATTCCAATATATCCCCCTGCATTTCCTCCAAGAAATACTTCACCTTGGGGCTAAAATTATTAGCAATACTAAAAGTCAACAACCCAGGTGACCTTAACACCATGTTAACAACTTCCTCATGTGAAAAACCCAAACTTTGCAAAAAATGAATCTTGGGCAAAAGGGTATCTTCCACACTGGAAACCAATAACAGAGTGGTTTGGGAAGTGATGGAATTGGGTCCAACAAAGCCCAAATCTTTCAAGAAAGCGAAAGTGGGTCTTAACTGGTTGGGGACACTGGAGACTAAGATTCTGGGGCATCGAGAAATGGACTTGGGGATGTGAGGAAATGGGATTTTGACCTCGTTGAGAAGGAAATCAAAGACGGGGTAGAGATGGGAGTGAGGGTCGGAGGTGAGGAGCTGAGGGTACATGTCGAGGATGCGACCCAAGGAAGAGCGAGTGAGGCCAAAAGAAGAGAGGCAATGCTCGACGGAGAGGAGGGAGGAGAGTGGAGTGGAACGGAAATCTGGGTTGAGTTGGAGAGCTTTGTGGGAATTGATGTTGAGGTTTTCGAGGTAGAGGATTTTCTGGCGGAAGAGGAGGCCGGAGTTTGAGGAAGAAGGTGGGTTTTTGGTGTTTGAGTTTGTAGGGGTTTTGGAGGGTTTTGTGGAGGAGGAGTGAGGGATGGGGAGGAGGGCTTGAGAGGGGAGATGGGGTCGAATTATCATCTGTGTTAACATCTTGTTTTTGTGTTTGTTGTGAGGGAAGTTACACACATTGCTTTTATCAATTATCAACTACGCTTGATACAGGGGTTGCAAAAGTTGATTTGATTATCATCGGATGAAAGACTAAACATCATGTAAAGGACGTCATAATTTAAATCAGATTGTATGTTGGGAGTACATACAATACAATACAGATTGTATGTGGTCATTTTGTATTTTTGCTAAATCAAAAAACTTTCATTACTCAAGCACCTGCAAGCATATCCAACCCAAGCCTCTTAGATTGATTGTGATAATAGATTGATTGTAAAAAATAATTATCCTGAAATAGATGTCATTAGTTCAAATTGGTCCAATTGTATCTATATAAAATGTATATACCCACTAGTTTTTTTTTTTTAACATGAAACTTGTTTTTGAAATGGGTAACCAAACAAGTTCATTAGTTTTGTTCTCTGAAGTTTAAAATGATGGATCTAGGTTAAGTAAACAAGTTGTAGGTAACATGGTTTTTAAGGGTTTTTGCTTATACTACCTTTTTATGTCTTACTTGTATATGTATATGGTAGAGAGGTTCCCAACAGACTTATAGTCCAAATGTCACCCTTCCTTGCCTCCTTTAAATTTCAATTCTCAAGTTGAGAGTATAGGAAAAATGATTCTTTTGTATTAAATAGATCAATTTCATAGTACATATTATATTTTAAAAATCTAAAAGCATACAGACAGTAAATGATATGACAATATGCATTGTTTGGCAAAAGGAGGTTTTTGAACCAATTAAACTTTAGATGGTTACTAAAGTGTAAAGGCTGATCCAATCATTTCCAATTACCACCGTAACTTGCAAAACTAATCCAAGTATCCAACTCTTCAAAACTACTTTATTGTCTTGCCCTCTTCTAATGACAATCATAACCTCGTTTCTCTAATCTAATAAATCAATATTACGTGGGCAAAATAGGACTTCCAACTCCAACTGTCCAAAAAAACAAAAACCAACCGAATTTTCAGTTAAAAGACATGTCCAACTTGTTCCCACACGTACAATCAATTACTGTCTCTCAGGTTAGTGATCACCAATGAAAATGGCGCGAAGGGTACAAATTGATTGAGTTTGTTCGGTTGGTTTAAGGATTTCTGACGCACCCGATTCTCCCGCTTGCTTCCATGACCGATTTTGTCGGTCACCCGGTCGTGTTATGTAACCTATATGTAAGCTCACACACCTATCTCATCCCTCTCTCTTTCTCTCTCTCTTTCTCTCTCTTTCTCTTTGCATTTGAATCTCTCTCCCACCACATTTCAGACGTTTGGATATTGCAATCGATTGAGTTTCCTCGTCTGGGTACTTTTTGTTTTTTGTTTTTTTTTTTGGAATGCAAACTATGTTACCTTGTTTTTATACTTGAAAGTTTCTAGATGTGTTATTTAAGGATTTAAATATCTTGTTATGATTCTAGCTGTAATGCTTAAAAGGGTATTGTCAATTTTAGTTTTTTTATATTGGGTTATGCAAATCTCAATCATTTCAATTATCTAAACCGATAAAGAGTGAATTTTGCTTATTGGGTTTTGAAGAAAAGGAAAAAAAAAAAATTGAGTCTTTAAATTCTTTAAACATATTGATGTTCTGCAAATGCTGATATTGTTTGGAAATGCATGCTGAAATTGTTTAAGTGCGTAATGTGTTTTTGGAATTGGTGCATGACAATGTACTATGATCAACATGATGATTTTCTAGGTAGTGTTTTATAAAGGTTGGGACTTTAATTATAGGGGATATTGGGTTTTGAAAAAAAAAAAAGAAAAAAAAAATTCTTTAGATTCTTAAAACATATTGATGTCCTGCAAATGCTGATATTGTGTTGAAAGTGCATGCTGAAATTGTTTAAGTGTGAAGTGTGTTTTTGAAATTGGTGCATGAGAAATTGACAATGTACTATGAACAACATGATGATTTTTCTAGGTAGTGTTTGAAAAAGTTTGGGACTTTAATTATAAGGGGATTCTAGACTGAGATTTGTGGTTATATTGTGCAGAATGGGAAGGGTAAAGCTAAAGATAAAGAGGCTGGAGAATACAAATGGTCGTCAAGCGACCTATGCTAAAAGGAAGCATGGCATCATGAAAAAGGCTAATGAGTTATCCATACTATGTGACATAGACATTGTTCTTCTCATGTTCTCACCAAGCGGCAAGCCTTCAATATGCAGGGGAACGCGCAGGTATTTTTTGTTCATATTCCTACTTGTTTTCATTTTACAATCAATGTTTAGTAAAATATAAGGACAATGATGGCCTTGCCTTGGTTGCCTTATTTAAATGATTAGATAGTGCCTGGTGCCAAGCCACCAACCAATAGTTCTTAGTATAACTTTTGCTCATTAAATCAATGAACAATCCAAGTCCAGTAAAAGGTGAGTCGAAGTTGTTTAAAACATTTGCAATTAATTAAGGAGAGTATCTAAAAACTAGGAAATGTAGGAGGCATCATTGATTCATTATACTAGAATAGGTTGATCACTAAATGTGCTTCAATTTATGAGGCAAAATTAGACTAGATAAAGAAAGGAGGCATTTAAGGATAAATTAAGACTACCTAATGAAAGGGAAGTATTTAAGGATAAATTAAGACTTCCTAAATATCTAAAATAGATGAAAGAGGTTCAAACATGGTTTCATTATGAAGAACTAGATTTTATATATGAACCAATTATGGTCTGAAAAAGAAAGAAAGAATGAGACATGAGGAAAAAATGCACTAGATACATTATACAATTATGTAGGCAAAGTAATTAGGAGATTGGAGATAGTTTAAGGAATTTAGGGAGCAAATGCTTAAAACAAGAGCGCAACATATAAGAGGGAGTTTTTTTTTTTTTTTTTTTTTAATATTTTAAGGCTTATCTGCGAGCTTTATTTTGGAGCACTCAATTCTTCTTCTTCCTTTTTCTGCCATTAAAATTTTCAAACAAACTTGCAATGAATGAATATGTGCCAATGATTCTTGACCATGTGTGCAGAATTGGACTTAAGAAGCTTTCATGCCAATGTGACCTGCTAACAGTACTGCAAATTTGTTATGGAAATTAGAGGAAAATGATAGTCCTGCAACCCTTTCTTATCTATGGAAAAGATTACACATTGCCATAATCATCATTACTATATAATTTATATTATTGCCGAGGGAAAAGGGGGGGGGGGGGGGGGGGGGGACAAAATGCTGTTGCTAATATATAAGGAGTGTACATGATATTCATGCACCAAGTGGATGAATTTCATGCAACCATGCACTTATTACTATTCTTTTGTTCAATTTTCTATTGATGAGGAAAAGTTTAATAACATGGCATTGTATATCTACAGCTTACTAAAAGGTAAAGAAAAAAAAACTTATTTTCATCATCATCATCATTGTTGCTACTGCTACTACTTTTTAATTCAAGATTTGTCTTTCCTTTTTTTTTTTTGGGTGCTTTTAGTAGCATTGAAGATGTCATTGCAAAATTTGCTCAACTAACACCTCAAGAAAGGGCAAAAAGGTGCATTCAATTTTTTCTCACCAGACAAATCACATTATTTCATGTCATCACTTGAGTTATATAAAAATGACCTTGTGATTGAACCCTTTTCACTGAATTGGAACAGGAAGTTGGAAAGCCTTGAAGTAAGTCCTGTCTTACAAACCATCCTCCATCAAAGATATATATCCTTTTTACCTATTTCTATTTGAATTTAGTGTATGTATATCATCATCCTTGTCTGTTACATAATCTTTTGTTTTCTCTTTGAGAGTTTAGGCACTCAAGAAAACTTTTAAGAAGTTGGACCATGATGTAAATATACAAGAATTTCTCGGTACAAGGTATATAATGTTGAACTAAATTTTTTCCATTAGATTTACATTGTGTTATCAGAAATGTAAAATTAAATTAATTGTTTTTTTTTTCTTCTTGTTTCAGTACTCAAACAATTGAGGTATGCATGCAAACCAATTATTAAAATGTTATTTATCATCATTTTAGGACTCTTGCTCATGAATGTTCATGCTGCTGAAATGTCTTATATTTTCCTAATTTGCTTTGGGTAGGATTTGACTAACCAAGCAAGGTCATTGGATACTCAACTTGCTGAAATAAACAAAAGACTCAGGTGAATGCCTGAAAATTTTTGGTTATAGAATTAAGCTGTTTAGTTTTGTTAATTTATACTGTAACTATTGGTCACATTACTATTATTTCTGCAGCTATTGGACTACTCCTGATAAGATCAACAGTTTAGAACATTTGGGGCAAATGGAAGATTCAATTAGGGATTCACTCAACCAAATTCGAACACATAAGGTATGCCTTCCATTCCTCTTGCTGGTGTCATTTGAGAAAATTTGTCTTTAATTTGTGCAATGTTGAGATTATGCTCCGCAAATGCAATGGCAGGCAGTGGTTATTTACATTGGCCAATTTTGCTCCAAACTTTTGAAATTGACTAATTACTCTTGTGTTGTCTTGGTTCTATAAAACAAAGGGGAATTACAAATTACCTTCCAGTTGTTTAGGGTCCTACACATTACTTCCCGGATATTTGGAAGCTTATAATGTACCTTCTTGTGGGTTGGACCAATTTCAAGTCATAATTTCTATCCAAATTGATTAGAAAGATGAAAAAATACCCTATTAACACCGAGACACCCATCAAATACCCATTAAATAAAAGCAAAGGGTACATTTTCATTCTTCTTCAGTTTCCATTAATTTAGATGAAAAAGATGATGTTGCAATTTAGGCTAAAGCACCGGAAGGTGTAGTGGTTTTCAAAATTCAAGAGGGCAATGTGAAAAACCTCTAAATTACATGGATGTAATTTCTAAATTACCCTAAAAGAAAATGTGATTGAAATTGGATTTAGTTAGAATTTGTGCTTAAACCATATTTATAAAAGAAGACACGAGTTAGATGATCTACATCTGAGAAGAATGTCTTGCTTAGTTCTTATCTAATTTGGATGGAAGAAAGGATCCCAAGGAGTTACATAAAGGAATTGGTACCCTAAATCAAAAATTTCTTACTTAGGAAAGTGCTGTAAAAGCATAAGAAAAACATATAATGCCTCACCTAGAGGCTGCAGAGTGTGCATGCCTTCAATTAAGGAGGAGCCAAGTAAGAAGAGCCAGTCATAGCCAGCCATAAACACACCAACACACCACAATATCTCTTCTTTATCATAAACAATTCTATAGATATTAATGCCTTGTCTTTCTTTTTTTAGCAGGAAAATTTACAAAAGCAGCAACTTATGTCATTAGAATGCAGTAGTCAGGTAAAGAATGACTTCAACTGGTGTGAGAATAATTTCCTGATGTGTTTCCTTAACATGGTCATAATCTGTAATCTAAATAGCTTTATCTTGCAGTTTCAAAATGGGATGCATATACCCTTCAGAATGGGTGCTGAACAACAGATCCAACCATTATCGTGGATTCCTAATAATGACAACCGGCATATAATATTTCCCGAGGACCCAAACTTGATTCCTCATAGGTGAGTGTTCTTGTAAAAAGCGTTCTTCACGCTACTCCATCTAGATCAATGTATGAAATGGTTGCTCTTTTTCATAATCAGCCAAAAAAAGAAAGAAAGAGGAAACCATGTCTTATTATTTGGATGAAATATAATTTAATGAGAAGCATTCGAAAAACTAGATATAAATTTTTCTTAGCATATGATAGGATACAAATTTAGACACATGTATGATGATATTTCATGATAGAATTCATGACTGATGTCTTAATCTAATCTGTGAAGTCAACTCATTGGATTAATCTGTCTTTTCTTATAGGGATGTGGAGTGCTCTGCAACTTCCTCCCTTGGGAGTTATTCTGGTTACTTTGGAACAGGTAAAAATTCAGAGATTCCTAGTTCTGGGCAAGAAAATGGCATGCTGAATCAGTTACCCAGAACTGCCCCTCTGAGGCTACAACTGGGTGGGCAATATCCTTACCTGCCATACAATGTCAATTTGCTGAATGAAACTAAATTCCAACCAGCAGCGCAGATGAATCCACAAGAAGACCCTTTGGATTATCATGTTAATGGAAATTTTGGAACTTCTAGACCAGGGTATGAGACTACTCAGCATGGTTGGGCTTCCACATCTGGCCATTGTGCTGTTAATATGTTTGATGAGCATTTATATTCCCAGGTGAGTCTTTATATTACATTGTTTAATAAACGATTTATTTGTTGCATACTTTATGCATAATTTTCCTTTGAACTTGAATTGTACCTTTTAGTTGATTGGACCCTTCCAGCAATAAAGAGAGAGAGAGAGAGAGAGAGAGAGAGAGAGAGAGAGAGAGAGGGGGGGGTGGCTATGACCTTATTAGCTTTCAAATTTAGCTATATCAGCCATAAGCAGCCTATCACCTTGACAATTACTCAAGTTGAAATTTGTAGAATATGATGTGATTTAACAATTTGGCAGAGTCTAATCTAAACTTGACCTTTTTTTGTAATTAAAAAAAAAATTATTGAAAAGGAAGAAACTTTGTGTACACAGGATATTCCAAAAGAATTATAGAAAGTCTAATCTAAAGATGGCAAATAGGCTTATTTGTTGGTTTCTGATTCTCTCAATTATCTCTTTATTAAAATTACCAAAGTGGACTCTTTTGCTCAGCAATATTTTCAAATGGTGACCATTTGTTAGTGGTAAGTTTTAGTGATGATCTTGGAATACCTTGAGACTTCTCATTAGTATGTAATCTGTTTTATTATATACTTTATTTACAGAACCTTACATTCTGACAAGAACATCAAACATTTGGAGTTGAGAGTGCCTTTGGGTAGTGCTCTTAGTAACAGAATCCTTGTAAAGTTAGGACTGTTGATCCAAGGAAGTTGCTACAATTACATCTCTTCCCACCCTGCTGTGCAGTTTCTACAGTAACATTAAATTCTCTATTTTTGGGAATCAATCTAAGGTGTGAAGTCTCTTGAAAAGCCAACCATTCAACTCATAGTGTTGTCTTCTTATTGATGTATATAAACCTAGGAAGAAATATAGTACATATACCTAAATTAATAGGGTAATTCTGTAATGTAATGTAGATACATGAACTTGCATACTTTAATAGAGTCAAAATGACCTTGTTCTTTTTCTTTGTCAAACGTATTGTTTTTAGTTGGAAGGTTACTTGTGATGGAAATACTTTTGGATTCTTATAAATGTCTCCATTGTTTATTGCAGCAACCAAACTGAGATACATGAGCTATCTAACCATTTATCCACAGCTGGAATTACTGGAGAACTTGGATTGAGCAACTCATAGATTAAGATTTTTTTTTTCCAATGGTGAACTTTGCAATGAAGTATCGGAGGCAACCAGCCAGTGATGTATAGCATTAGTTCAGCATATGAGTACCCTAACATTAATCACTGGCAGAAGGAATGTTGCTGGCTCCCTCAAGCGAGGCTCCGACATTGTGATATCAAATCTTCTATACGAACTATATTAACAATAGGTCTGCTAGGTTGTTTTTGCTGCTCCCTCATCTTTTGGGTGTCAAGGATACTAATGGCAGCCAAATATGCCATCCCTTGATCCCTCTTTGTAGCATGAGTTGTAAATTAAATTATATATAGCAATGATAGTAATCCCAAAATCACATATTTGTTTTGAAAATTTTGTCTTCAAGTCCATATGGATTGTCCTCTCATATATATGACACATTTTTAGTTTTCTATTCCTGCCCAGAACAAGAAAGATAAACCTTTGGCTATCTTTGCTATCTTTGCTAGTGTAATTGGACTGACTATGCGATACTAAAGACCCCAAATTCAGTTCTGTGAAGAGCCAACATAATTAGGCTATGGTATACTCAAGTGGTGGTGTTGGAGAAAGAGAGGCAACAAAGAGGAGAAAGCTTTGCTGGAGAGAGAAAGAAAGACACAAATGATGAGAAAAAAACTGAGTTTGATGTGGGGTTGTCTTAACCATTGGACCGTTCATTTGCCATGTGTTATTCATTCAAATAAAAAAGGGAGAGAATGAGAGGATTTTAAATGGGAGGGGAGCTAGACCACGTGGGATTGTTTATTTGCCACATGTTATTCATCTAAATAAAAATGGGAGAGAATGAGAGGATTTTAAATTAAATGGGAGGAGAGCCGGACCCTTGAGGTTATACTTAACAATAAAATCAATCTCCTTAAGTTATGTTTATATGATTAATATTCCTTACAGTTTAAAGTAACTTTTTTTCCTTTCAATTTATTAATGTGTGAGAATTTGTCACTTCTTGGAAATCATGGATGGGAATCCTAGATTGGTATCTTTACAAGGCTGGGCCCAAGCCCAATTCAGGGCAGGGTCAAGAAAAGTAAAAACAAAGCAACCTTGGGCCATCCTGACAAACCCCAAGCCTGCTGGCTGCTGCCCTTGTAAATGGGTCCTTGAGCCATTACCAATCACAATAAGGGGCAAAGCCGAAAAGCTCACATGGCCTTCGGCAAAATGCCGAAGGAGGCAGAACACATCAAGGTCTGGGTCATTCTTTTGGGCCTCATGCACACAACTCCACAACAAATCTCATAGTCACACGTGTATGTGTTGTCTTTGTATGCCCTTACTTTGCTCTTACCCAAGAGATTGCTACTCTTGGAAAAATCTGAAGAGCAACAGTTGGGATTTGTTTAAGATCAAGTACAATGGTACACCAAAACAATCAGCCTTTACCACCCAGAAGCAAAGTTCAAAGACACAGAAAACTCCCTGAAAATTTGATTATTAAAGTGGTATAAGCCTAAACTATAATATTCTGAATAAAGCCTTCAAAGCATAAGCCAAACGAGTTTCTCTGGTGAAAGGAATTTTTTTCTGTACAAATTGATTCCAAAGATGCACATTCATGCATCATACCTTTGCCTAAACCCAGTTAAGGTTTCTTTATACAACTATATGTTTATAACTATAAAATATACAGCAAATTGTTACAGTCATAATCAATTCAATAATGAGTAATGAATTACATTAACCTAGCAAGTTAATGATCCCATACCAGCTTGATGTCAGTAACTTCACACACCAGCATTTGAAATACACCAATGATGAGCCCAAGTAAATGTCTTCGAGCTCAACCATGGAACCAATCTTCTTTGCTCTTCCCAGCTCTCACATTACATGAACATCACTGGATTATGCCAAATATGTGGAGATGCAAGATGCAAATGTAATTCGATCAGAACACCTTCCACTAATTATGACGGAGAATATTGTAAGTTGTAACAATGGCCAGTAGATATCTCTATTATGATAAACAAGATTTTTGGCTTAACAAATTCAAATTCTACTACCAGTAGTCTCCACAAGAACTGAAGAACACTTCCCATCTTTGAAATGATGGAATCGTTGGACATCTCTAAAAATTATCTGCCTATCAAAAACCAATGATATAAGTTTAGCAGCAGAATGGCAATCCCCACAGACCCGTAAGTTCTTCACCACCCGAATTGTTGTACCAGGGGAAGAGTTAAGAAGCCCAAAAGCAATAGCCAATTTCTCACTATGATATCTGAGAGTAATTTCTTTGTCTTCATCTTCCATGTGTGCATGACAGACTAAAGAAGTATCAGGAACATACCCAACCAACTTCAATTCCTTGACTATCTTGCCAAGTGCCTGGTGCAAGTCTGTAGAAACAGATTGCACCCCCTCCCCAGAGAAGAATTCATGCACTACATTATTCATCTCCACTGAGCTACACCCAGGTACCTTCACCACCCCCTTGTCTTTCATCAATTTCCTCAAATAATTCACATCTTCCAGCCCTTGCACACAAGTTTGATAAGATCACATAGTCTCCTCCATGAGAGTCATCCAGTTCAAAAATTCGTCCAATCACCCGCTTTGCCAATTCTACATTGCCATGGCTACTACAAGAAGATAACAAAGTTCGCCAAAGTATTGGAGTGGGCTTGATTGGCAATACGTCTATGAACTTATAAGCCTCATCTAAGCGACCAGCTCGACCTAGCAAATCCACCATACATCCGTAGTGCTTTATCCCTGGAATAATCCCATACTTGTCACTCATGCTGTAGAAATACTCACAACCCTCCTCTACTAAGCCAGTGTGGCTGCTAGCATATAAAAGACCCAAAAATGTAATCTCATGAGGTCGCACTCTTGCCCTCTTCATTTCTTCAAACAATGATATGGCTTTAGAACCATGCATGCCATAATCTTTGCTGACCAAGCCTGTGTATCTATTACAGACATGTTCTCAAAGACAGACACTGCATCATCCAATCTTCCACATTTTGCATACATATCTATAAGAGCAGTGTTGACCTTAACATATTTATCAAAACCATGCTTCTTAACAACTCATGAATCCACCTCCCCAAGTCTAATGCTCCTAACAAAGCACAAGATGAAAGAACACTAAGCAGAGTTACATCAGTATGCTTGAGATTGCTTCCTTGCAATTCACGGAACAATGACAATGCCTCATTGGGCCAACTACTTCGAGCATAACACGTGATTATTGCATTGTAACAAACAACACATGGCTCAACTATCTTATCAAAGACGCGGCGAGCGGCATTCACATCATTGCACTCAGTGTACATATTAATCAACGTGGGACATACATATATATTATGGTTGAGACCAAGTTTGATAGCAAGGCAATGCAATTGTTTACCTTCTTGCAATGCCTTAGAGTTTGCACATGCCTTGTGGAGAGACGGGAAGGTATAGTCATCAGGGACGAGGCCAGAGCATATGATATCAGAAAAGAGCACAATGGCTCGAAGAGGGGTGTCAGAGCGGGCGAAGCCACGGGCCATGGAGTTGAAGACCACAATATCTGGTTGGGGAATTTGGTCGAATAAGTGGTGGGCGTAGTCCATGGAGGTAGCATTGGGATTGAGAGTGCAGAAACTAATGAGCTTGGTGAGGACAGTGATATCATTTTGGAGGTGGGTTTTGCTTGAGCTCTCTGAGAGACGTGCATGGGGGTAAGAGAGACAGAGGAGAGGTTGTGTTGGGTTTTGGAGGAAAATAAAATGGGCTGATTTGAAGAGGGTTAGCTGCAGCCATATGTGCTTGATTGTGTACTTGGGCTTGGGCTTGGTTGTTTGTGTTTGTGTCTGTGACCATGAACTTGATGAGCTTCTAAGCTTAATGAAAACTTACATTTTAATGGAGTTTTTTTTTTGGATGATGTCTTGGTTAATATGCTTGTTCAGTTAAACTAATCCTTACGCCATTGAGAAAACCCGCAATTCTCATGAAGAGTTAGTGAGAGGTGTCAAATTCGGAACCTCTCAGAATCCCAGGTTAAACATTACATCCCAAACCGATTGAACCACATGCTCGCAATCCATTTTTATTGGAGTAATACTACCTAATAAGGTGCAAATCATCCCATTTGTAAATTTAAAAAAAAAAAGTTAATATACAAATATTCAAATATAATGAACACTTAAACTTATTTCTATACAAATAAAAAAGTTTCTTATTAATTAGAGAGAAAAACTCTCGTAAAATTCAAACCTAAAGACCAAAAAACCCATTAAATTTTTCTAGCACCTACCAACTACCAAGTACATACTACTATACGAGATATTTATTGAAGAGAGAATTGAATCAGGTTCACTGGGATTTCAAAAAAAAATATATTGCCACATCATTATTTGTGTGATCTCACGCTATTGGCTATCTCTATCTCTTTGGCTTTCCTCTGTTTCCTCAATTGGATTTCTTTGAGTGAAAATAAAAATATGAGTTTGAATAAGTTTATTTTCGTAGTTTAATTTTGTATATTGTACAAAAATAAGTTATATCTTAAAAAATATAATGCTTTAAAGAGTTGTATATATATCTCTCGAGGTAAAAATAAGTTTATCTTGTTCTTATTAAGGATTTATTTAGTTAGATCGTAGTTTAAATTTATTTTCATTTTTCAATTCTACAAGTAAACACCTTTCTTATGCTTGAACATTAAAGTTTGAAGTAATTTAGAATTAGGATGCAGTGTCATTAACTATGTGAAACGTGAACCACCACCCAAAAAAGATATAAAAAAAGATAAAGGAGTTATAATGTTAGGAGCATTGAATGGGATATTAGAGTGAAATGTGACATATTTGTGTTACATGTTGTGTCTGTGTCTTATCCAATACACAAAAGCATTGAACATAAGCCAGATAAGCCAAACTGGAATGTTAAAAGAGATATTTTCCTCAACAAATTTTCTATCATTACTTTAGTTGTGAAGTAAATTTGAATTTGGTTTCAATCTTGAGAGACATGAATGCCTTATACGCTTTATATATTTCATTTCGAATCCAACTGACACACAACAACAAAGTAAGATAAATACAATTATTTGCCCACTAGTTCAAGATTTTTTTTTTTTTTTACCAAATATATTGTACCATCAAGTAAAATTAGAGTCCATGTTTAAGATATAATTTTAATGATGTTTATGACATAGTGTAATTTAAAAATATTACACTATTATATTTGAGATGATAATAAAAAGTTATTCATTTTAAGTAACATGGTATCAAGTATATATTTAAATTTGTGAAAATTAATTATCATCATGTAGTTTCTATCAATATTACAAACAAATATAAAGATATCTATCAATCACTATTGCGGTTTTAACAAGAAAGAAATGTTAAGTCCAAAAAATATATAAAGATCTCTATCAATCGCTATTAAAGTTCGCTTTTTGTTTTTTTTAATCTTCTTTCCTTTTCGTTATAAAATCAAATCATCTAAGTGAAAGTAAACTTGTTGTCCAATTATTATACGATAACTTCGGTAGAGAATATCACTTATAGATTAAGTACACTTAAATATGTTGGGGGAATATCCCCATGCAATTTAAATCCTTTATATCTCTCTAATTCTTATTATACATGATATTTTTATGATTTTGTGTAATTTACATGGGATTTTTAAAATTGTTGGATTTGTTAAATACCACATGTCTCACACTTAACTAAAATTAGGGAGAATAATAGGATGGGAGCTTCTCCCAATATGGATCACACATGCTGAAATTACTTATTTAGATAAAAATATAAGATAACAATGATAATTAGAACATCCTCTATTTTCTTTTCTTTTTTCCAATAAACAATTTACAAATACATACCAGCCCTTCTATCCTATATTTGGTTATGTCAAGTCAATTCAAAATCTTTGTATCAACATATTTCTTGGATTTATCGATGAATGGATACCACAAGTTTTAACAATTTATTTGTAGTTCACAACATGTCAAAAATGATATCCACGAATTAAAATTACTTCTTTGCATTTCAATATATATCCCATTCTATTAATTTTCCCACCAATGAGTAATGAAAATTAATAGGGTTAAATATGAGTAATGAAAATTAGTATGGTAAAATTCTTAATCAAGGGCTAGCTTGAGTTATTAGTGAGGCTGTTCATGGGTTATGCTGAGATTTCAAATCGTATTGAAGTAGGCTTAACTGAATTTGGATCTCATAAATTAGGCCCTCTGATCTCTGGGCTCTGGATGGCCCAATTGACACCTTGCCCTTACTCTTATTTGAGTGGCATGAGAAAGCTTAATTTAAAATTAATCACTTTCATAATTCAGATTATTAAATTTCTCAAGTAGGAAAGGGTAGAAAGTAGAATGGTAGATAGCAACTAATAAAATTAGCAACACTTCTCATTACTTAGTAGAAATTGGAAATTTACACTTACAATCTCCAATAAGGTCCAAACATCATAACACTCAAAAGGACATATTAATAGTCAGCCTTAGCTGATTACAATGACCTTAAAAAGCAAAAAATAATGATCCTAATCTATTCAAATACTACTGGCGGGTGGTAAAAGACCACCTCTGCCTACTTCTGCTCCACAACAGAAGGAAAAGAAAAACAAACCCATGGGGTACCCTGGAATAATAGGGTCCAATTAAATGATGAAGAGCTATTTAAAATAAGCAATTCTCATTTCTGACCCAACGAGGTCACATAGTACTGACCTCATAAATGTAGTATACTAAATCTAATATACTAGTATACTAAAGAGAGTCATAGGGATACTATATAATTTGGTACTACTTAGTAAAATATATAATTATAAAAGCAAACTATAGGCTAAATTTAGAGGCAAAGGCACATGGGTTGTTTTGTGCCTAGAGTTGAGCACCACTATAGGTCTGCCCAAAGGACCACCCAGCTGGAGCAGCATTGTTGGAGACCACAGTACGACCATCACTAGTTGTGACCTTGAATGAGAGGCTTTGGCCATTGAGGAGGGAATTGCTTTGCCAATTCTGACCCCAGTTCCTTGACATTGCTTGCCAACCAGTTCTGGACCCTTTGATAGACACAGAATGAACATCACCAGCACCACCAACGTTTGTGATTAGGACAAGGTTGAAGTAGGAATGGCCATTGATGGTGAACCTTATGCCACCCTTTCGCCTGCATGGTACCCTACAAAAAAATCCCACCAAAATTAATGGTGTTTGGTAACATTTACTGATTTACACTGCCTCAAATAATGATGAAGGCTTTTGTGAGCAATTGCAGTATAAGTTAAAGGTTCATTTAATGTTTCATTAAATGATTTTTTATACATCTACCAATAAAAACTAGACAACCCGTGAGGAAGAAAAGTAGTACCTTTTACAGTCTCTCACATAAATGTTAAAATTAAATAAGAAGATATTTAAAAGTACAAAAACCAAGTTTGTTGCTTTGGAAAGAGAAAATTACCAAAACCCATGAGGAAAAAATGGAACTTTTTACAAAGGTCTTGTTAAGAGTGCTTTAAGATAATTGTTAAATGTTTCAACTTTATAAAAAGTAGTAAAATTTTAATATTAAAATAATAAAAAACAATTTAAAAATATTTCAATTTTTTTATTTATTATTATAATATTAAAATTTTATTATTTCACTTAAATTATAAATATTTAATGATCTTTAACCATTATCCAAAGATCACTCGTTAACAAAATCCTTCTTAAAAAATGATAAGAAAGCTACTACCAAAACCCATCAAGGTGCCCAAATTTTAACTTTTACTTGTGTCAAGAAAAAATTTTTACTGCTTTGAAAAATTGGAGATAATACTGTAAAATAAATTAAAATGTCAAGTATAAAGGGTGAAAGTCTTTATTATTTTTTCTTTTTTATTTGAAACCAACAAAGGTAAAGAAACAAATATCTGCCATTTTCTTAGTAAAGGTAAAGTTTTTAAGCTAAAAATTTTGACTAAAGCTTTATACCTTCTGTAAGCTACAGGCACAATTCCAGCTTTGTATTGGGCAATGTGCTGGAAGACGGGCTGAGAGAGATCAAAGTGGTGCTGGGGAGGGTTACACCAACCCCCATTGTTGTTAGGAAGAGCATTGTTTGGTGGGCAGAAATTGGTGGCTGTAATCACAATGGAGCCAGGCAGGCACCACTTGGGGTCACCCTGACACTTAATCTCATAGCAAGAACCACAGCTCAACCCATTGTTGAACAGTGCTGTGCTCAAAGCTGCAGTGTTTGTCCCATACCCTTGGCTATAAAGGTTCCCATAACCACAAGCTCCACCTACACAAATTTCATCAACAAAAGACAGTAAATTTGAGTAAAAGCCTCACAAAAATTAAGTATAAAAATATGAACTTTATTGTTACTTAATGCATACCCATTGTCCCAGAAGCATCACCCCCTCCATAAAAGGTGGCATGAGCATTAACCCACCCTCCACCACCATAACCATGAACAGCTGAGACCATTGCTAGAAAACCCACTACAAAAAGCCCAATGAGAGCCATTTTTTCCCTGCACATAAAAGTAAAGTGAAAACATTTTAGCACTTTCTTAAATTGTAACATTCTTTATGTTGTTTTAGCACAAGTGAAGGCTGTCTAGAACCACAATGTGTTGTGTGTGTGTGTGAGTAAAAGAGAGAGAGAGAGAGAGAGAGAGAGAGAGACAGAGAGAGAGAGGATGGTTTACATGCAAGATTGAATCTTTCAACAAGAAACAGTTGTGAGTGAGAGAAATGTAGAGCAGTTGAGTGAAGAAAATTGTGAGGGGTAAGGAGCCAATATATAGAACTTGGGGCAAGGGGGGTAGTCGGCTAGGGACTATTTAGCTACTGTCACAACTATAACTAACGCTTTAAGTCTGTTGGGACCAAAAACCGCTGGGTATTAACCGTTTAGAAATAGTGAAACTTTTAGACCCTTTTGGGTTCTTGGGCAAAGTGGCTGTTTTGTGGCCTGGAAAACGCGTGGTAATGTAGCTTTCCCAGTAGAAAAATCCCTCACAATCCAAGTGGGGTATAGTGGTTTCCTCTGATGGCTAATATACTTCTATACTCACATGCAAGCAACCCCCATTTGCCGCAACTGCCCTTTTCTCTCTTTTGTTCTGTTCTCTCTCTCTGCTTTAAACCTTTTTCTTTTTCATTATTTTGTTTATTTTTTGAAATTTTTATGATACTAGTGTAGTGTCTAGTATTATTTATTCCTATGTGCTATTCTTTAGACTTTTGAATTAGGTTTATCATTTATGAGTTAAAAAAAGTTTGTTACAACTAAAAACTTTGTAACAATAATTGGGTTTATGGTTTATTAAACATGATTATTGTATAAGGATTTTGTTAATTATTGCATTATTGTTAATATTAGACTCACTAAGCTAAATAAATGGTAACATTTCACATTTGTACCTTGTAAATAGTTTGGTAGAGCAGTCTAGTAGGACTTTCTGGCTGGGTGGGTGAAGTTAGTAGTTAATACCGAATCTTTTCTGGTAAACGAATTTAATAGGTATTTTTGACTTGCATAAAAAGAATTTCTTCTTCTTCATTAAATGCTATGTTTAGTGCATGGTTTCAAAACGCAACGCAGCCTATCAAAGCTAGCAGCCTCAACCTCTTCCTCCTCTGTTTTGTGTTGGGTCCCAATCTTATCATGAACGGTCCAAATGGAACTCAACACGTTCACTTGCCAGAGAAATGACACTTTGAAAGTGAATTACAGAGAAAGTAGAGGTTGATGCACGTGGGTGATGACATTTTTAGCTACCTTATAACTTAAGAAATACTTTAAAGTTTTAACCTCATTAAAACCTTTTATTTCTTTTATATTTTTTCCTTGTCTCGATTACTTCTTCATGTGTTACAAATTTACGTTACCAAAAAAATAATGAAGAAAATAAGAAGAAGAAGAAGAAATCACGTGAATTTAATAAAAAAACAAGATCATGTGTGGCTCTCCGTGTGATTGTTGAAGCAATAATGTGTACTATTAGTTGATTACCTTAGCTGGATTTTGAGTCTGACATCTTAATTACATGTCATTTAATATGGTGATTAATTGTTAAGCATAATGTAATGACAAATTCTGATGGAACTCGGAATTATTAATGAAAAAGATAAGATCTTCATGGAAAACGATAAACCATGGATTCTAAATTGATTGACGAGATGATACGACCGGGATTCTCGGCATTAGTGTTCCAATCATATTGATTAACAGCCAAATACTAAGGAACAAACAAATAACACCAAGTTTGATTTTTCGATTTTGTTACTTTGGAGTGTACTTTCACTTTAGAGGTTTAAGATGGTTTTAAACTTTTAAACCCTCCATGCAGGTACTTCTCTCTCTCAACGTTTCCAAGTTGTTGGAACTTGGAAGTAACAATTTGTATTTAGTCTGAGTTTGGATTAAATGCATTGTTTTGTTAATTGCTTTTTGTTTAATTGTTACTAGTTAATTAAACCTTAAAAATGTGATATTTTATAAAGTGTTACATAATCAAATAAGCTAAAAACTTAAATGAAAAGGGTAAAACTTAGGTACAGTTCTTTAAATTAGGTACATTAAATTTTTCAATTGAATTCAAACACATGATTGCATTAATCAATAAAACACAAACAATGTTATATTTTTCAAGAATAATTAAATTCAATGTGTTTGAATTCAACTAGAAACCTAATGTAATAGCCTTATTTGTTAAAAGTAAGTAAAATTACACCTAAACAAAATTAGGTTTGAATGTTCCCAGCTAACTAGTTCATCTACAACACTGTTTGCTTACAAGAATCTATGCTATAGATAATTAGTGTTTGTGTGTTCTCTTTTAGCCTAGCCTGTCAATGAGCACATGTTTAACGATTGGGCAGTATTGCTTGTTTGTAATGAGGTTGTGCTTTCTAGTGTGGTCATTGTCGGTTATGTACTAGTTATATCCCTTTTGGGGCCTTTGTTTCTATTCAATGAAATTTTAGTTGATGTATATAAAAAATTAAATATATAGGTCTATATAAGAAAATCATGAGTTAAATAAAAATGGGTGATAAAATTAATGGTAAATTTGTCCACAAAATAAAAATAAAATTATCTGTTAATTTGGATGCAACCTAAGGATTTCATTTTCATCCAAATTTTAATGGTATAAAATTTGTGGACTAAGAAAAATTATATATAGATGGCAAGTTTTTTATTTATAACATTGGGTGTTCAGGCCAATGTAGGGGGATATGTAACACTTTACTAGTCACGTATATCACGATAGACACAAAACTTTATATTGGATATGTGGCCATAAGGAGACTCGTACTAGTGATCATTGAGGAACACAACTAAAACCGGACCAGTTGAACTACCCTTAGGGATTTAGAAGGCAAGTTGAAGTTGAACACTAGATGAATGAACCTCCAGAGAGTATAATTGCTTGATCAATTAACATTGGTTATTTTTGGTGCTACGTCTACATATAATATAGATGGCTTGGCAGAATAACAGTGACAGGAATTTAAGGCCATGTTTGTCTTATTGGGGTAAAGATGTTAACTTTTGAAAACAAATTTATTTTCGAAGAAGAAAAGAATACAATTTGAATCGCGGGGTTTTTGAATGTATGTGCGCCAATTGAGAACGATTTAAAGCACTTTTTAACGGCGCGAGAGTAACAGCTTATAGCTGCACATGCACTCTGTTTGGCTTTTTTCCATTTATTTGAAAATCAAAATCCATTTGGCTTCTAATAAGATTGTGCTTTTGAATTTTTCTTTATCGACAGATTCCTTCATGACACAGCATCAGTAAACTCAGAAGAAAGAAACACATCTAAGAAGACAACAAAATTAAAAAATCAAATCAGATACGATTGAGGAAATTACTATCCTATTTCTTCATGCCATGATGTTTGGGTTGATTTTTTATTGGTCAATTGAGTTCTTGAGCTACAAAGTACAACCCCAAAAAAATTGAATAATTTGGAGGTTATTCTTCTCAACTGTCTATCTGGAAATTACAATTTAACCCACCAAGTACTTTTCATTAGAGAAAAAATGGTAAAAAATTATCATCTTAACTAGTATTACAGACATGTAATTAAGATTTGGAGTTAAAAAGTCTTTTGGTTAAGTAATATTGTTGTTTCAATCTCTTTTTCCATTATTATAACTATTGAATTATAAAAATAGAAAGAAAGATATAGACTTGAACCTAACTTTGGAATGATGAGCACCCTCCAATCAACATTTAGATTCAAGTTTATCTTCCAAAAGATATACATAGAGATAATTCAAGGATATTATTTATTTGAAAACAATCAATACAAACAAAACTACCAACTGAGTGCTAGCCAAATTGGTTGGTTAGAGGGTGCAGGGCTCTAGGCTTGGTTGGACGCCCTTGGTTTAATCCAAAAGTGAAGCATTTTGTCTTTTCCTATTGCGTGTAGAGAAATTTTCATGTGATCAGTGCATGTAAATAGAGGTTTACTCTTTAGGAGTGAGTCCAAAGAACCCTACCTTAATGGGATTCCCACATTAAAAAATCAATACAAACAAAACACTTGTTACATAAATCAATAGACTGATCCATTACAACAATTTTAGACTAACTCAAACACCTTACTGTAATTAAGAGCGAGCTTATATCTAACATCTAACAAGTACAAATACACTCATGAACAGAGTGAGGGACACCACAATTGGAGCAAATTAAGACTGAGTAATACCAACACCTTTGAACATCATTCAGAATTTGACATCCTTCTTTATGTTTTTTATAATTCTTTCCTCAATTTTGATCTCTCCTCTGTGAATTCTTGAGTTCATTTGAAGCTATGTGTGGTAGACAGTAATCCACCATACCAATTTACAAAAGGAAGCTCTAAAACTCTTTCCTTCGAGGTTGTTGATACTTGTACCACAATTCATCAGATACTCCCAAATTTGTTTTAACATCAGAAACTATAAGGAATCCCATGATTATTGATTTCCATCCAAAACCTTTTTGGGAAAGAGCATTTAAAAAACAAAATGATTCATGTCCACAATACTTCTTCTATAGAAAGTACATACAACATCACATGTATACTCCCTTTTAGAATTCAGTCCCTAGTACCGTAGAACGTAGTCTGTTCTTGATAGTCAACCAAATTGTATAAGAGTGATATGTAAAGTTAAGAGGAAACCACAACACAACTTCCACGAAAATACATCATTATGTTTGGATCTCAATTTCTCCCATGTAGGATGTAGCATACTGCTTTGTCTTTTAAATCAACCAAACTTAGTTTACTTTGAATGGATATCAATCTTTCATACATGTTTGGTCTCCAAATCCAATTTTTGTTTTGTAGTTCTTAGTTAATTCAATAAACATGTGTGTTAATTAATTCAGCTTCACTCACAAAAGAAATATGAATTTTTTTTGTTTGCTGTGTAAAATGAAGGATTGAATCCCCAACTAATCCCACTAATTAGGGAGCGAAATATTATCATATATGCCATGAAATCATCAATACCAACTTGTATAAAACAAATCATTAAATATATTATAAGTAGAAGTCTTTGTAGTAGATTGTGAGTAGATAGACTTTGAAAAGACAATGGATTACCTAATTAATATGTAGATAGTCATTTATCAAAGTTAAAGTTGATATTTTGAGATATTTATTGGTATTTTTTTTTTATAGTCATTTATCAAAGTTAAAGTTGATATTTTGAGATATTTATTGGTATTTTTTTTTTATAGTCATTTATCAAAGTTAAAGTTGATATTTTGAGATATTTATTGTATTTTTTTTTTTTTTATAAGAGAAATATATACTTTCATGGATAACAAATACATCATTTACTTTCATGTTAAGTATCCTTGAAAAAAAAGTCATAGAAGACTAGGTGGAAGTGGAGAATGGTCAAATTATTTAGTTAGTAAATCTATGATATATCATCTTGGCTTGACAACTTTAACGGCCAATAACCAACAGATCGTTTTAACACGTCCAAAATTCCCAACTGCCATTGTTGACTGTTCCTTTCCACTTTTCTAGTACTTTTGTCCTACCAACTTTTCAAGACGTGATCTGCACCGTTAAAAATTCTCATATTTTAGTTTTTTCTAATTATTATGAAGATGCTTCCTTGCTTGCTTGTGCCGTATTTGATTTTCCTTGCTTTTTTGTTTCCTCACACCTTTCACTGTTTCTAAGGATTCACTGGGGCAACCCATGTTCAGGATTTTGATTCTCTGTAACTAAAGGTCAATTTGAAAAATCACATCCATTCAGTCCTGACTACAAATCAACTTTTTTTATTTCCTCTTTATTTATTAATTTATTTTCACTTCTTTGGATTCTTGGGTACTTCAAAGTTGAGAGTTGAACGTGCTAGTCCCTATACAAATTTAGCACGGTAGTAAATTGTCATTGACTCATTGGAAATGCACTAGGGAACTGTGACCCTTTTGAACATTTTGATAACATTTGACCATATTTAATTATTTGTTAATCATGTATTTAATTTTAATTAGAACGTCCTAAAACATAGTTTTTTTTTTTTAAAGCTTAAGTCAAAAGATCAAACACGCACTTAATATAAACAGAACATACCATTACATGAGTACTTTATTTTTTTTAGTTTTTTTTTTTTTGGTGTGCTAAGTTAAATTGTGTACGTGCTTAAAAGTTTGGAAGTCTCCTAAATAGGAGCTCAAGGGTTTGATAGAGCCATCCATTCAAGGTGAAAAAGTAAAAACATATATTACTCAAAAGTGGGGTATAAGTGTTTAATCATGTTTCATCACATACATAAAAGTTGCTAATGGAAAATTTTGATAAGTAGAATATTTCTTGACAAATATATTTGTAACCATCCTTTAAATGTAAAGTAAAGACGTAAGAAATGACAAAATTTGCTGTCTTCAACCATCTTATACATAGACTCAAGAATATTTCACTCTCACTGAAGTGACAATATTATCAAATATAGTTTGTGAGGATGAAAGGTTTTGCTTGTGGTGTGGTCCAACCAAAAAATAATAATAATAATAATAATTAAAACCTGTACCCCTTGCAATTAGTGAAATCACTGTGAACCCCACGAGCCTCTAGAACATCAACGGGTCATCACAAGACACATGTCCCATCTACATCCCTATCGGCATGTGAACTTGCTAAGTTGTAAAAAGTGGACATCATATGCTTAATTATATCCTGTAATGACTTTAAGCTAACAGCAAATCTTCCTAATTGGATTACACCAAGTTGACCACACCATGCAACAATTTTCAACATAAAGAATAACCAAAAGATGTTATTAGTTGTGATTATTAATGCTGTCCCTTCAGTCCTTTCAGAAACTCACTTTTTAAACAGAGAATTAAAGCAACAGAATTCTCTTAGCAGCTGAGGGAAAGCTGGCGTCCTCACAAAAGCAATATCAGAAGAACCAACATAAAATCCAATCCTAACCCCACCACCATTCTTTAACATGCGTGTACCCCAATCTCTTCATTTCACTTAAAAGTTACCTTGGGATAATACAAATTCTATCACATATAAAGCTTAATTTTGATAGATAATTAAATTAATGTGGATTACATTCATTATCATATTATAATTATATAGTTACAATATAAGAGAATGAGAAAATTAAACCACTATTTGTTCCATAAAGGTTGTATCACTAGCCCTGAAAGAGGGGTCAGTATGTAATATATACTGCAAGCCCGTGATGGAAGGAGGAGTGCCTCATAAAGGGAGTGAATCTCTATCTTTGGAATAGATTTGTTGTGTCTTAACTGCCTTTGGTGGCTAATCTAACTACTCTTGGATGCCTTTTCTGTTGTCTTACAGTAGAATTGAATAATACTAAAAGTAATGTTCTAAAAGCACTTCCAACTACCAGCTATTAAAAAACTATAGGGTTTGGTTGTAATCTGGTAAAGGTTCTCACAAGGACCATAAATTGTCATTAATGATTGTTTTATGAAGACCCTTGATTTGGATCATGATTATTCATAATAATCTTAGGGGAATGTAGAGGTTAATAAGTTCGTAATTGAGGATTAAATATTATATTATTGATTTGTGAGGACCCTTGATTTGGGTCATGATTATTCATAATAATCTTTGGGGGAATATGGAGGTTAGTAAGAACTTAGAAGTAATGTTGCCGACACTCATGCTGCTACATGATTTTCATGGATTCTAGAAGTAATGTTTTCATTGTTTCCTATAATGGATTCTTTCATGGATAGTTTGATTTTAGTAAATTCGAATCCATTGTGTAAAAGTTACTAAAAAGTTTGCATTGGATCTCGTTTTTTAAATTTTAAATTGATTTCAAATAAAAGTTTGGAACCCATCAATGACACACAAACTCAATGTTATGAGTTTGTTCCATTGATTTTTTTTTTTTTTTTGGTGTCTTCTCAAAGGGTTCACTTGCATGGAAGAATGAGTAGGTTTTGACTTTTGACTTGGGTAACATTTAATTTCTCACTATCTTTTTTACTAGCTAGAGGCTCCCCCAGTGACGTTTACCCATAAATATAGGTAAATGTCATGTTCACCCCAAAATTTTGCTTGAGCAATTGCCTCTTCAAGTAATCACATGAGAGAGGAAATTGCTGAAGCTAGCAACATTTTTTGGATGTTACAATTGTACCTCCTAAATATCGTAAAGAATGTGATGAAGTATTGTGTTCCAATTTGAATTTATCCCTCTCTTTTTGTATATATTACTATTTATGTATATATATATATATATATATATATATATATATATATATATATTATTTATATATATTATATATATTATATTATATATATATATATATATATATATATCAGGTAATTGGAGTACTTTGCGTGTACAATGAGTTGGGAACGTTGATCTAGTAGCATTTAAAACCATCATTTTCATGAACGTGTTGCTACAAGAAGCTTATTCATATTTTATAAGCAAGACCTATAATCGATGTGATCTTTAACTATGTTAGTAATAAGCAAAACTCATTTTTCAGAGTTTGAATTTCTTCAATCTCTTTTTGAGTAATGAAAATGAATTCTGAAAAGCAATTCAATCCAAAATTATTCTTAATTCTTTAACCACATTAGTTATAACCACATCCCAATTTTCAGAGTTTGAATTTCTTCAATCTCTTTTTGAGTAATGAAAAGCAATTCAATCCAAGACAATTCTTAATCTAACCTCATGATCATAAACTATTAGGTCAAAGAGTTTATGACATCAGACATGAAATTGTTTTGATTTTGAGAGTGACTTAAATTAAAGCAATCAACGTAATCTCCAAATTAAGGGTGTTTTTCTTTTACTTCCATCTTATGTGCAACCGAACATAATTTAATTGGCTAATTGCCCCTTTGCTCTATTTGCGTAAAACTCTAACGCTCTGAGTCGGCTATGGAACAAATATTTCACTAAATGTACCACTATAATAAATAAATATCATGAGTCATGACTGAATTTCAGTGGAAGTATCACTCAAAGTTTCATCCATTACAAGCAACAACGAAAGTGCCATTGCGTTAAGTATTGTAACAAAAGAGATTGTCTACAATTAGATTCAACTATATGCATGTGCTTGTTTCTTTCAGCCACGGCATGTGCTACATGTGCTAAGAACTTGTACATCCCCAAGAAACAACCATGATCTTGCAGCACTAAAACATGCACAGAGATGCCATGGCCCATGTAGAGGGCGAAAACTCCTGTAGCCAGTCCCGCCGCCAGGTCTGGAGGAAATTTTGGAAGCTCCAGCTCCTAGGTAAAGTTAAACACTTTCTCTGGAGAGCCTACCATGACACTTTGTCCACACATTTCAATCTTTACCGAAGGAAAATTAGAGACTTGCCGTTGTGCACTATCTGCCTTTAGGATGTTGAAACAATCCCACACATCTTATGGCAATGTCCTTTAGCTCAGAATACTTGGGCAACTACTTGGGGACCCTTCCATAAAATGAAGAACGAAGTGGACAACTTTGCTTAGTTGCTCACCAGCATCTTCTCTCGTCTATAGCCGGAAGCAGTGATGGAATGGGCTGTGATCTCATGGACAATTTGGAGTGCACGGAACCAGTTCATCTTTGAGAAACGACAGAAACCTCCAGACCTGATTCGTGATACAGGGATGGACTTGCTGCATCATTATCACTGCGCTTCTATTGTTACTGGGCTGTAATGCTCGGGTTCTTTGTCTTTACTTGGATACTAGCTGTTTTATCATTCCCAAATGTTTTGTCTTCTTATGACTTGTTGCTACCAGCCAGTGTGAATGGGGATCTCATACCTGGTCTGATGCCTCTGCGATTTACTTAAAAGTTGCAACATTGATAAAGTGAGTCCTCTACTAAACCATAAATTAAAATAAACTAAATGCCAAATGCAATAGCTTCATAATAGTTTTGTATCCCCAAGTTTCCTAGATATGAGATCGCATTATATACAATTAGTAATATTAAAAAAAAAAAAAAAACTCACATCATGTGGGAAATAGTTTACGTGGTAATTAATAGACAATTCACGTGTATTTTTAGTCATATGATTTAATAAGTCATGTAACTCCACATATGTATTGCTCCCACCAATTATGAAGAATCGGATACATATAACTTATGTATAAGGGGAGCGGCTTGGGTCCAGTGCACAGAAGCACTAGACCCGTTGAGATTTTGACACGTGTTAAAAAACTGGACAAAATTGGACACGTGTTAAGATCTCAACGGGTCTAGTGCTCCTGTGCACTGGACCCAAGCCTTTCCCATAAGATAATCAACAGTAACACGTCTGAGGTGTATGCATGCTAATTGTCCAAGTTAATTAGGTTTTTAGCTTTTCTTTGGACAGTGATATCAACGTCAAAAAGTTCATGAATTCTTTTGTCTGCCATAAGCAACCAATCATTTTGATTAGCTTAAATCCCTATCTTAACCAATAACATAATAAATTTCCCTTGCCTTATAAAGCATGATTCTTGTCATAGGCACAAACGCACAGCGTGATATGAACAAAGCACTAATTACGTTTGGATTACCAGTCATCATCAGGATGTGAGTCTTTGTTAATGTTAACCATCAAAATATTTTTAGATTATATTTTGAAAATTATACGGTAGAATCATAAGTTCTATCCATTTTTATTTTATTTTTTATAATACGTTCTATCCTTTCTTAAGACACACGTCATGTTTCATATTAATCATATCTTATTTAATAACCTATCCATAAACTCATGGATTATCTTAATAATAATGTAATCTAATAATAGATTTGTTAAAAAACCAACTTAATACAAATTTATTAAATATTAATAAGAGTTATCACACACATGGATCAAGATCTTAATAATAATGTGTATGAATTTTTGTCTTTTTAGGCATTATTTTATGTTTTTATAAATGGATTGATGAGGTGACACAATCTTAGCCTTCTATTATAAAATAGAAGGTGAGGATTTAAAGAACTCTATACAGTAGAGTATCCTAGAAACTCTAGAGGATCTTGATCCCATATATATGGGCTCAAACTCCCCAATGGAATCCAACAGGTGGGATTTTAAATTTTATAAATGGAGGTAGAGTAGAAATAAGGTTCGAATTTAAGACAACATTTTCTAGTACCATACATTGTTCCAAAAGTTCAAGCTATTAGGAAATAATAAATTTAATCATTTAACTATTATTCTAACCAAAATTATCACATTGCATACCGTTTAATGCAGAAGTAAAACTTCTCAACTCCGTTTCAAACAAAATTTGAAGAAATCGAGGAGTGTAAGATATGCATATATATATATATATATATATATATATATATATATATATATATATATATATATATATATATATTTTTCCACATTTTAGTGGAAAGAAGTAAAAAAGAGGCCATGGCACTGAAAGGAACATAACAAGCCATATATCTAGATCTCAACCTTTGTTAATGGTGTAGGGCCTGTAAGATTTCCATGTTAAACGTTATCATTTGTTTGTTTGTTTGTTTTTCTTCTTTCCTTTTTAAATGGTGTAGGGTCTGTAGGTTTCCCATGTGAAATTATACTGTTTGTTTCTTTGTTTTTTACCTTTTTGAGTGAGAGTGGGACTTCCACTAGGGTTAAGATATTTCTACTTTTACAACTTCAATTCAAGACCATTCACCCTTCTCACTTTTTCTATGCATCTATTGACTGCAATTGCAAATTTCATTTTCTAAACGTTATGGGGGCATATGTATATGATGGCAACATATCCACATGTCTACCAAAAAAATTAATTGAAAAAAAAAGCCAAAGAATATTCGAATCCAGTAGTTTTTTATTTTATTTTTACTATATATATATATATATAATTAATTTTATATACATATGGTAATGTGAACAGTGAACTCCATGTGCATTTTGTACTGCATTGGCTATGCCCATACCCTAGTAACTTGGGATGGGTAGGTCGGCTATCTGGGTGCATGTTACACGTAAAGTTAAATAAGCCTTAATGTAACAGGACATTTTCACCGAAAGAAAAAGCTGAAGCGATGCTAGGCTAGCTTCTAAATGTATATTGCAAGAGTGACATGCACCAAAGGAATATGTACGAAATGCGAGTAGGCATGCAAAGTGAAAGACTTTAAGAAGCATGAGGCATAAAAGTTATGATTCTGTTTTAAGAATGTGTTTTGCTAGCATTTCCAATTCACCTTAATTACTTAGCGGTTAGCACAAAGAAAAAATAAGAATCTCTGCCTTTTTCACCTAAGGGCTTCACTATACTTCTTGAGGTCTTGTTAATGAAGTTTTTATATGCAACAGGATGATAATAAAATTATCATTTTTCTTGAAGTGATAATCCGACGGTGGAATTCTCAAAATATTCATATAATAACAAGATATGGAGTGGTGTATGGTGGCAAAGAGTTATACTTGATAAAACTTAATTAACAATGTTATACCACTTAAAAATTTTATATTGGATGTATATTTTGACAAATCCATGGTTCGATTACATTTTTTCCTTATACCCTCTTTATACTTGTAACATTTCAAAATATCAGAGATCAATAATTATTTCATCTATAACATTTTTAAATTTCAATTTATTTATTTTTTGTACTTTAAAATTATACACAAAACATGAGTTTATGTATTGAATAGTAAATAACATCTAAATTAATATAATATTTGGCCTGCGTGCTAAGAAGAACAAGAACATTTCATCCAATCATATAAATTTTAAAATATTAATCCAATAAAAAGTTATCAAGTGATGTAACATATTACCAAAAAGTTATATATATTGTAAAACTTCCTAATTTAAATAGCTTTTATTCTCTGTCTCATACGTAAGAAAAAAGATTATAATTATTATGAAAATGACCAGAATTCACAAACTTGAGAAGATAATTTAAGTGTTTAGTTGCGTAAGCATGACATTGTATATGTGTGTATGAGAGAGAGAGAGAGAGGGGATAAGGCTGGATAAGGCTTAATAAAGAGAAGGAAAGACACCCCCTTTCATGGGCAATTGAATCCAGCTTTGCAGCACAATAGTACTCCACTAATGCCCTCTGTATAAAACACCTAAATATATATGCCTTAATGACAAGGTCATAAGGGCATGAAGCACTAAATAAAAGCAACCCCACTTCCTTTTTTATTAGTTTTAGACAAAATAATTAGCACTTTCCATCTCATAAGGGTTTCCCTCCATGAATATTCAGACATCTCACACCATGGGGTACTCTCTCTCCAAGGAACAGTATTAAAACTAGTCTTAGGTACTCGGGAACAGTCCCACATGTTGGAGCCAACATGTTTGAGGAACTCCTTGGGATTTGATTGGGACTTTCCTTTAAAGATTCAAGCAAAATTGTTGGACCCTCCTCACATGGTAGCCACATGGTTACTTTAGTGGCGTGGCCTCAAATTTCAATCATAGTATGTATTAGTAGTGCATCACAAGTAAAGACCAAAGCCAAGTGAGCGCTCGTTTTAGGCTTTAGTGCATACGGAATGTAAGTTGAAATCCAAATTAAAGTGAGCATAGAGAAGCCCTTTTGACCAAATGTTTTCATGAAACTAAGAGGCAACCACATAGAAATAGACACATATGGATCAGGTTCAAATTACACAAAAAAATAATTATAAAAAACTAAGAAAAGTCACTTAAAATCACGAAAAATAATAGTTAGATAGTTATGTTACGTCACATGTGCATATACCATATGCACGCGTTCTAGAGTCACATGTCCATAGGTTTTCTCAATTAATTTATTGATTGATATTTGTGTTATTTTATTAACCTGTAAAAGACTTTGTAAATTTTCAACGTAGAATAAGTCTTCAAATATAAACCTATTTCCATATTATTGTCTATAACAAAACTTTTGAATGTTTTTGAGTTATACTATTTTTTTCACGGCTTTAGCCATTATTCCATTAAGCTAAATTGGTCCAATTTTACTCTATCTTTACAAATATCTGTGGCCTTACAAGTTACAATAAGGTTATAGATGATTGTGGATATGTTAACATAATGCTGCCACAAACTTTGAAATTTGAAAAACCATGTAGATGGCACTCATTATTCCAAGGGGCCTGAGTTCTCCCTCTCAGTTCTTGATATTTGGGTTTGGATTTTTTTGATTTTTTCAACAATTTAAAATCTTTGCCACATTATCCTATGTTCTAAAAGGCTGCAACGAAATTTACGATGTGGAAAATCAAATCCTAGTAATTGCTCTTTAACAAAGTGTCTTTTTCATAAATTTATCACATAGAAATATATGGTTTTTAACTCATTGAAGGAAAATGACGAGGGATAGAACATGGCTAGTGGGTGGGGAAACCCTTGTCATGATCCAACAGGGCCCAATTGTTGAGACAAATCCTGGTTATCAAACAAATGAGTAAACAGCAGGCACATCGTGAAGGGATCCAAGCTAAGTCATGTGACCCAATACAATGTGCAATTGTCTGGGTTAGTACGTACAAAGCACATGAATGTGGGGAAAAAGAGAATGGTCCCCCCATGTAGACGTAGCCCTAACATATATTCCATTACTCTATGAAATTGAATGGCTAGGGAAATTGGATTACAATTTACAAGAGGGTTTTTTTTTTTTTTTCTTCTTCTTCTAAATGGTGGAGGTGAAGCTCACATCATAAGGTACATAAATTGGTCCCTAAGTTTGTTGTTGTTATATCTTCTTCTACAATTATGTGAACCAGTTGTTAGAATATGTTACATGTGTATTATTTCTTCTACAATTATGTGAACTGGTTGTTGGAATATGTTACATGTGTATTCTTTCGTTTTATGCAAGAATGCAGAGTACCAAGCCTGATGTTGAACATTCATGTAATTAAAAGTGGGGCCAGTATAATTGAAAGTGACACATTTGATCTTAAAATCTTATTCATCTATTTTGAAATGAATAGATAACTTTTATTATGGTGTCAGTATTATAATTGTTTAAATTTTGATGAAATTCAATTCACTTATTTTAAAATGGATGAATTTTTTTTTAAAAAAAAAACTCTACAATTGTTTTTTATTGGAAAATTCTCTTGAGAGTTTTTTTTCTTCTTTTTATTTATTAAAATTTCATATGCCTTCAGATTAAGTTTTAATCCCTATTTTTATTTCCAGAATAGCCAATTAATTTAGTTGTCAGTTTTCAAAATGCCCACATTCTACAAAGTGCTAATACCTACCAAAATAAGGATAAAATGCTACTGATGATTATGCTACTTCAAAAAAAGAAAAAGAAAAATTATCTTATAAAACGATTCTATGTATAAAATCACTCTCTCACCGCATGTAACCTACATATTTCTAGGTTTCACATTATGTGAGAGAATGGTCTTATAGAACTGTTCCATGAATCAAGGATTACCATTTATCTTAACAGAAAGTATGAAGTATAAAATTAGTGTAAAAATAGGAAAACCTTCAAAGAAATGATGATCCATGTATACATGAATGTCGGTGCGGTGTACAACCTTGAACTGTCTCTATAAGCCATGCTACATACTTTGTCTTCATACAGGAAGTGCTTCACTATCTTATGTGAAAAGCCCCTTACTAGTTTACCTTGCACTTACCCAACATTGTGAAGTACAAGTACCTTCAAATTTCTACTTAAGGATGTGGTATATTCTCAGCCAGTAATGAGGAAATTTTATTTTCTTGTTTTTTTGTCCACTTTGTGGAAACAATTTACTCATTCTTGTCAGATTTGAGGTTCATTCGGTAGTGAACCTTCATATCTTTGACCTTCCACTGCATACTCCAATAATAAAAAAATAAAAATACCACCTCCAATGTATGCTCTATAGGGATTCAAGAAGGGTCTGATCCAATCAGTATTTGACATGTTCAAATATAACATTTCAGCATTCCAAACTAATCTCCATTAATAAAAGATTATTCATCAAAATAAAGCATCAAGATTCCAGCAACAAAAACAAGAAAATTTGTCCTTTCATCTAACATCAAAACATAAAAATGCATCAATTAAAACATAAACACACAATTGTTTACTTCCAACTTTGAGTTCAAACCGAAGTTTGCACAAAATCAAATCTATACAACATCTAACCAGGTCAACCAATCTCATTAATAAAATATCTACTTGGCTAAAGTGACACTACCAATTGCAAATATCAAGAAAAAAGAAAAGGATCCCTTACAAGGATAAATTACATGTCACCATTTATCTACAGATCTTTTCATCATCTCTTCATACTTGGGCCCGGTGTTGTCCTAGAGCACCCAACAGCACCCTGATCAGCTGATTTTCCACTCAACTGCTGCGAAGAATATGACCCACTTTTTCTCAACTTCCCTGGAAATTCCTTGCTTGGGTTACCCTTCAAAGACAGGTTCTTTTTAATGCGATTTCGGTTAAGTAACAACATAGTATTGCGTGGGGGTGCATGCAAAGCCCCTTCAACACAATCTCCCACCTGTGCACAGCCCCAAGGCCTGGACGGGCCATCCTCACAAAATGGTCTGAGCTTCGGGAAGCCACTCCTCAATCTTGAAAACCCCCGTTGCTCGGGGGAGTTGTCCTCCTCCAATCTAACACATAGAGGGCAAGGAGGATCACTTTTACGGGTCTTTGGTGTTGTTTGCTCCAAACATTCTGCGTGAAAAACATGACGACATGAAAGAACTCCAGTGACTGGCATATCTCCACTTTTCACAATCCTACGGGAACTCCAAGGTGATCTTTGTGAAAGAAATTTTTCACATAAGCCACACCTAAAACCATCAGAAGGATTGCATGGACGACTGAGAATTTCAGACTCAAATGACTCAGAAACATCAGCAAAATCAATGCTGCTGCTAGCACTGCTCCAACGGTGGGCATCTCTTTGTGGAGTGGCAGTATCAATCTCTGAAAACCCAGCTGTTGAGTCAGGAGCTTCTCTAGTATATGTTTGGGTAGAAAAGGACAAGGGGTGTATAGGTTTGGACATGAAAGAACGGCGATTTGAGAAGTTGCGGTGAGAGGATAAGCGTGACTTGAATGTTGGCTCAGACTCACTACTGTCTGAACAGGATGACGTTGAGCCACCACTATCTGGATTTTCAGAGGTTCCCTGCACACAGTTCATTCCATTATGAAACATGATTATAGGAGATATCAAATAATTGCCGAAGATTATTGTTTCCTAGATAATTTCAGAGAGCTTCATTTTAATACTATACCTCCATAGTAGGTCTAAAGGATAATGGCCCCATAGCTGGATCTAGCAAGTTAAGAAGGCCCAAAAAAAATGTTAAGTGCAAAGGGTATTAATATCAATAGTAGCAATAGCAAGAATGACAATTAAGAGATTTTGATTGGCTAAAGCATAACAGCATCTGAAGGTTGAACGTCATGGTGAATCTTGAACAGACATGGTAAAGCTTTGATCCTAATTAACATATGGGCATATAAGATGCAAAAATAGAATGAAAGAATTTAAGTTTGCTCTCGTCCAAAACCAGTCAGCATACACAATAATACTAAGCCAGATGAACCACAGTCCGCATACACAATAATACTAAGCCAGATGAAGTATTAATAACATATTAAGTAATATCAGAAAGGAAATAAAGAAATGTAATCCATATAATAGGGTCCCAGATTAGCAGGTAAAACATATTGACACCCCAAAACATGTTTCAAAGTTCCAAAGTTATAAAGAACAACATGTCTCATTACAATTAGGAAAACAAATGATCATCCTATTCACAAGGGAATTCAGAACACAGAAAGGTCTCATGTCAATTACAAAAATTAACAATTCTCCTATTCTTAAGGGTACAGAGTCATCTAGGAAGAACTGGTTGAATCCCTTAGTTAGCTAAAATGCAATGTTGAGAGCACAATGCTTATATTGGCACATTATATTATTGTACCACCTACAACTTATCTCAACTTAGCACTATTATGCTATGCAATTCATCATGCAAATTCTACAAAAGAGCTTCTGCTCCATGCACTAAGCCTTACAAAATCTCTATTTAAACTCGAAACACTTCTTGTCGAGTTGGGTCCAAACCGAATCAGGCAAAATCAGGCTTTACATAGCCTAACAGTTTATCCTTCTCATTTCTTCTTCCTTTCACCCTTTCTTTCTTGATCAAACAAAAGAAAATTTTCCAGAAATGCAAGGGATAAGAGGATAGATGCTAACAATGGAAAAAGGTAACTTCCCATATTCCATCCATAAACACATCAATAAGGCCTAGTTGTTTAAGCTTAAAATGCTTGCTTATTTTCACCTTCAGCTTATGTACAACTTTTTAAAGCCTCACTTTTTCAAAAAAAAAAAAAAAAATGTACTTTTACACGACTTATTTTTTAAACAAATTGAGTCGGTAAGAATAAGCTCATCCAAAGACACTATGTCTTGAAGCCAGCATGTCACACAAGCATTTCAGTCATATAGAGAAAACAAAATTTTGTGGCATTTGGAGGAAGGATTGAAGATCGTGATTGATAAGAACTCAGAATATCAGATCCTTGATGATTCAAATTTAACAAAGTTAAGACTATAAAACCAACAAACATGTAAGGCAACAAGTTTCAGAACCCTCCATTTTTCCTTGAGCCTTTTAACATAGTAATATAAAGTATGTATCAACCAATACTCAATCCTTACAATTTTATAATTAAAATTAAACAACTTGAAATGAATATTTAAGTGCTATGAAATCCATGATAAATAAGAATCTAGACAAGAAGGAAAAGGCAATAGAGTGAAAAATTAAGCACACGGATCAGAAGGACAAATCACTTTGTTCTTGAAGAGTAATTCTTGATAACTATGCACAAAGTTCATAACAGAAAATCCCTTTTTTTTTTTAAAGTTACACAAGGACCCAATGGGTTTTGAATCCAAGACCTACTGTTCACCTTTTTATTACAATGAGAATAATCCCATATTTCAAACATGTTAAGGCTCTTTTAACAGGTTTAAAGAAGAAGATTAATCATCATGAACCCAAGACCTAACTGTCAACCTTTTTATTACAATGAGGATAATCCCATATTTCAAACATGTTAATGCTCTTTTAACAGGTTTAAAAAAGAAGATAAATCATCATTATATGTTTCTGTCTGAAATCTCAAGACAAGGATTAAAAAAGAGTGTAGCATAATGGCATTTAGAGGCAGGACCACAAGTGGCGGGGCTTTAAAGAGAAATCAGCAACCAATATCCATGACACAAGCCTGGACTACAATACCATAGAAAGATGAATTTTGGGCTCCACTGATTTGGCATTATACAGAAAACCAGCAGTAAGTACATGTGCTACAAGTTTCATGCTCCACTTTCCACTTAACACTTACCAATAAATACAAGGACTCATGGGAAATCATATGCACATTTAACCTTTTTATTCCTTTACTTATCAAAAAAATCTTTTTAAATTTGGATAAATTACACAGACACCTCGAGTTTATAGCAAAATTACACTCGTCACACCCGATTTTTAAGAAAAACCCTCCGGCCCCAAAATGATTAAAATAATCGATAATCCCAAACTAATTCACTCCGCCCCAAAAAATGGAGTGTTGTGAATTATTTTGAGAATTTTGGAGCGAAGTGTCATTTGCTGAAAATAGGGTGTAATGAGTCTAGACTCGCCAAACATCGGGGGTGTCAATGTAATTTATTCTAAATTTTTTCCTCTTTCCATATTTTCTTTTTAGCGGTGGAATGTTGGTAATCACAAGTATTAATATTCAAACCAGGATAACTAGGGGCATTAAGCTGTTGAGGTAAGGTTTTCTTTGTTGCATAAAAATATATCTTAAGACGTACTTAATATAAGCATAAATATAATTAGTTTAATAGGTTTTAAACATCCGACTCATCTACAGGCATACCCATAATATTCAACAATACCCAGACTATTATTCATAAACAAATTGGGAGCCTAAAGCTTAGACAAATACAACAAAACTTCTATTGCAGTTTTTTATTACCTATTTTAGCTTTACTAATTTTTTGCTGTATTGCACTCACTAACTGTCAATTTTGAGGGGAAGTTTCTAATTAAGCAAGCTCAAATCATCTGGCTCAGAAACAATTGACCCAAAATTTATTGGTAAACATAAAAAAAAGAAGATGAATATGGACTTCCATTACCACAACAAAGCATGCACACTTGATCAATGCTTAAACCCAAATTTTAAGCATGGGCAGGTTACAACACCCCATATATAGACTTTCTCAAAATCCTTCAAATTTTAAACTACATTCTTTGAGCTCAAAATTAGAAAGATTTAGTACAGTTCCATAAGTAGATAGTCTTCAACCTCTCTCTATCCACCCCTCCCCCCCAACACACACAGAGGATTTAACTTAAAAAAATCTACATCAACATGATCTGTTTATATGTTTATATAAACTAATTAGCAATTTTTGGGGACCTTTTGTTTTGTCAGCATTTGGACTCAATCTAGCAAGACCAACATCCCTGGATTTAGCTCCTTTCATTTGATCAATATGTGCCTAAGACTCTAACTTCAACTATAAATGGATTCATTCCATGGACCATGAAAATTTGTTTTCATAACATAAAGTACAAATTTTACATCAAAATGTACTGTAATACAGATAATGTTCCAAAATAATCAGATAAATAAAGCTAATGTAAATGCCGAAACAGATTGGATGAAAGAAGTGAAAAACTCATATAAATGCAGCACTCAAGCACTGATTACCTTGATGAGTACATTGCAAAAATGGCAAGCAAAGGTGAGATACATAAGGTCATTGTTACTTGATATCTGAAGTGATATTTAACGATTTCTAATAAATTGCAAAAGTTGAAATGATCTGGGATTTACACTCCACCAAAGCATCTTGCGATACATAATAAGTAATAAGGTAAATATCTAGAAATCCTAGCAGTGAACTATATTGTGTTCATCATACCAGAGACTAGGCATCAAATCCTACCTTCACTAATTAAGGAGGTTTTAAGGGATGGTTGGTGGCTTAGCCCCATTACATAGCCTATGTACACAATGTGGCATTCCTAACAGACCAGAAATGCTGAAAAGGAACATTGCATATTCCGAGATAATAACAACATTTTTATTAGTTCTAATTTTTTTCCATCTTCAAATAAAAAAGGCAATCTAACTTTAGAGACATTATTACTTACCCATCTCAAATATTAAACGTAAGTACATTATTATAAGTAAACATCCAATAAGATGCATTACCGGTTGTATTACCTCTTCTTGTTGCAGTTTCATAATCATCCACATTGATTTCCTGAATTGCTGGAGGTGTCCACTGAGGACCCTGAGAAAGGTCAGATGGACTACTTAAAAACAGCCCACCACCATCAGATGCAGAGTATTGATGGCTATAAAGATAATTGCCTCTCACCCAGCCCCGAGTTTCTTTACCATTTGATGATGTTGAAGACCCATAGGGTTGAATACCCTCATGTGAACCATATGATAGCCCTTCAGATTGGAATCGAAAATCCCATCTTGAAGGGGGTGGCGAAAAGCTTGTATTAGTTCGCCAGTAAGGCTCCTGAGGACCCACTGACCAGTCCCTACTGGCCGTATTCGAACCATGTGGCCTTGCAGCCACACAACAAAGAGACCCCGTTTTAGCTATTTTCTATAAAACTCACCAAAACCAATACCGTTTGCTTTCAACCCTTATGAATTTAGCCAACAAACAGCTGAGTTATTTACATCACTGACTGAATAAAAACATTCTAACTTCCATTACATTTGCTTATGCCGTATGTCACTTATCAAAACCACATGATACTTATCCAACTGTGATAAACATTTACTCATGAACACTACCAACACCCCAAATATCTTCAACAAGTCATAGTCCCTTCATAATCTCATTAGCACCATAGCAGAAATCCTAGCATAAAAACAATAAAATAAATAAATAAAATTAAACATTTGCATTCAACACAATAAAACCCAATACCACCATCTTGACAGATAACCACAACAACAAACTAAAAATAGCTTACAAGAACTACAAATTCAATAAATTCTCACAATGCAAGAAAAGCACACAATCTCAGTCACATTGCTAAATGGCCAAAGCTACAATAAAACTATGTTGGAATCATAATGTATAATATAAAACACCTTAAAATGCCTCAGAACAAGTAAAGTTCATGACTTTAATCAAAAGGGTATATTTCTTTCTCTCTTTTTTGTTCTTTCTTTTTTTGTTTTCCCAAAATAGAAACACTTCAAAAATCTTTAACTACACCAAGAAGCTCCAAAATCACAAATAACCTCATAGAACCATACAATCAAACTAGCTAAGTTCTTCACAACACATTATTCACAAAAAAAACAAAAACAAACAAAAAAAAAAAAAATTTAAATACAAAAACAAAAACCAGGACATGGAGTGCACCAGTAAAACCAGTGAATTACTGAAAATTAAGAGCAAAAGAACAACCTCGTACAAATCAAAAAGCATAAGAGAGAGAGAGAGAGCTTACGAAGCGCCATTGAAGGGAAATTCACAGAGTTTCGAGTTTGAAATGAAGTGAAATGAAAACCCTAATTTGTCGGACAGAGACAGAGAGGGAGATTTTACTTTTGATTTATTACTAATTTTATTATTATTATTATTATAATTATTATTGAGGACCTTTTTGCACTGAGGTCCTCAATTTTCTTCTGTATTTCTTTTTACACCCTTCTCAGTTCTCACTTCTCACCCTGGAACTTATTAATTATTATAGTAGTGGTATTACTTTTTTAGAATATTTTTCATGATTTGTTGAGATGTCTTATTATTATAGTCTTCCTTTTTTGTATAACTTATTTTAATTGGTTTATTTTGTTTAAATAAATCGAACAAAAATTTTAATCATAACTAAAAAAAAAAAAATGTTCAAATTTCAACAACTGTATATTTGATAAATCAAACAAACATATAAACTTATGTGAAAATAATGTTTATAAACGTTGGTGACACATAAATCATAATTAAATTAGGTTTAGAAATTCATATTATGGTTTTAGTTGAGAGTTGGTTGCACATGACCTTTCTATAATGACCTTTCTATATTATCATATAGATAGAAAGTTAATGATTAAAATATTAGTTTAGCCTAAGTCTTCTTTGGGGAAATTGATTGTTGTAGGTGTGCAGATATTAATGAAAAATTAATTCTTAAACCCCCATTGTCTTCTTACTTGCAATAGTCAATATAATGATAACTTATGTCAAATCTTATCAATTATGACAAAGTTGCAATTATTGGTATGTTGTTAAAACAAGGTTAGCAAGCAAACTTTTTTTGTTTTTGCTTAAAGTACACAAATTCTCCTTATGCAGAAAATTAGGTAATGCCACTTATGCTTTTGTCAGCTTTAATATGATCATTATTGTGCTAGGATTAATCAAATACACATAATAAGATTCAATAACTCAGAAGAGAAAGGCTATTCAACTCTGCCACTAGCTGTCTGGTTTGTTTGACACACCCAAGTATAACATTATTATTTTTTTGAGGATAAGTATAACATTATTATTATTATTATTATTCTTATTGATTGATTATTATTTCATATAGTAATGCTAATGTATAAGAAACATTGAAACCACCGACTTTAGTATACCTTCATTTTAATCAGTGGCTCATTATTATTGCTAGATGTTGAGCATCTTGTTGCGTGACAACTATAATGTGGACCTCCCAATTTTGATTTAATAGTCAATGGGTGTAACAAACAAAGTTATTCAGATTTTATTTATTTATTTAATGTTCATAGCTCCCTTGGTTTATATCCCAAAGGCCAACAGGCTAATTTAATTCCCATCTGGTCACACCTTTAAACCAGGGTTGAATTTTGAAACCATCCCTTCCTCTTGAAACAAACAATAAGCCACTACTAAATGTTCAGTCAACATGTCTAGTTGGAGCACTTTTATTTTTTTTTGGTGGCTACAAATAGTTTCAAGGGGATTAGAACCTCGTTTTAACCTGCATTGTTCCTGTTAGATAGAGGCAGAGGTACCACTAAAGCTGTAGGGCTTGATGGTTCTAGTAGGAGCACCATACAAACCGAACAGAAGTACCATGTATAGACAAAGGTCACACTAGTCACCAGTGTCTCCCAAACGGCTAAACACACAAGCAAGAGAGTCATCAGAAGACTAGAGTGAAATATACTATACATTCATCACATTTTTCTTATTTAGACTACATCATTACAATCAAATGTGCATCACAAAGATAAGTTAATAGGGTAAATAATGTTACACATCATGGTGTGTACACATCACTTGATGTGGACATACATCTACAAATTATAAATATCAACGTTCGCAAATGCCCACATTTTATGAATATATATTTACGTTTTAGGTGGTGTATATGACTATACAGAGGATGTACATTGGTAGTATGCACATATCACTGCCCAAATTAACACTTTGGTCTTGTTTCTCAACATGTTTACAAATGAAATGAGGGATAGAAAAAAGAACAAACCTTTCAAACCTATATATTTTTTTGATAGATATAAAAGGATTTGAACTGATAATAAGAATCTCTTCTAAATTTTATACAACAACTGCCACCAACGATTTTGGCAATGCTCTGAGTGAACAGTACACTTAAGTCTGAAAAAACTACCCAACAAGCAAAAACACTTTGGGTTGGAATTCTGTGCTTGTCAGTCTACAAATAAAACCCATGTGTCAATGGTTGTGACTTGTGAACCTTCACATACTAATCAATGCCTCCTTGGTACCCACACAAATATTCTAAAGCTACAATTTACATCAAAAGTAGCTGAGTAGCAGGAGCTGGAATTGAGAACAACAATGACTTACTCTTGGTGTTACTTAGACGCTAGCCCATATATATGGGGGTTTATAAAGAAGGCATTAGACAAGGAAGCCATGCTAAGCTCAACACCTGAAAACCCAGATTCAGATATTTTCATTCCTGTTTTCCTGGTAAGGTGACACCCATCAGCAAGTGTCTGTTGCAAAGGATCAAGAACACTCTGCAAAAATCTAAGAACTGTTCCATCTGCACCACCACAACAATAACAAAAAAAATCATCCCATTCACTAGATTTTGATAACTTTCTGTCTTGCCAGTGAATCATAAAGTTCAGCTCAATACCTTTTGCAGCCACATGTTCCACAAAGAGGTAAACCCCACCAGGTCTCAGCACCCTCTTCACCTCTGGATACAATGGTAATAGAGAATTTGTCAAATATATGGATATTGAGTCAGAAAATCTAAGTAATTATCTCCTAGGGGTATAAGGTAACACCTATATTGAATTTGACTGTCATGAATTAAATGTAATAAGCTTTGGGTATAAGGTAACACCTATATTGATCTCTAAGTTATTAAATCAAATTTCAAAACAATCTACTTATAGTTAGAAGGACAACACAGTTAAGTAAGCATTCATTGAAAAAGTTTAATCAATTCTCAAAGAGGAAATCCTATTATATATGAAGTTCTTGACTGATGCATTTTCCATTGCTTCTCACAGAATATGAGGTTATTTTTTAAACTTCAACTCCTTAAATCTATAAAAATGAAAAGAAATTTTTAAGTACCTCTTAGTGTCATATCAACATCTTTAACAGAACACAACACAAGTGTTCCAACAACTGCATCAACAGAAGCATCACCTAATGGTATAGCCTCCCCAACCTGGATAATTTTAGCATCTTCAAAATCTAAAAAAACATTTAAATTGTAGTTCACAACCAAATGTTACCATGGGAAAAAACAATAAATACAACATTTCAATCCAATAAAAAGCTATAATATGCTAAAACCTGCCTTCCAAAGTAGAAACGGCCTGAAGCATTGATCAAAGTAGCTGTTTTGCAACTCGATATGCAAAATTTACTGATAAAGTGCACATCACTAGAGATGTTTCAATTGCTTAACATAAGAATCCTAGGCTAGCAATCCAAATGTTGAAATTTGAAGCAATTGTCATTGACTCTTTCCCCACTTAAATGTCTAAGAAACATTTTTCAGTCATTTGGATACTTTTCTCAGATTGGTAGTTTAAGCCAAAATAGTACCACCATGTTGCAAATTATAGTATGGCATAGAATGCCACATCCTAGACACCATCTGGCATCTAGTGATGACACTATGCAGGCAGTGAAGCATTCTTAATGGATAAGTAGTGCCATAAGGGAAGCATTCTTACTGCTTGTATAAATTCAAAATTTGAAAGTGGCAGGCCAGCATCCACTGCCGCTGCCTGAGCATACTTTTCCATCTTTCTATTGGGATCCATACCAAAAACCTGGACATCAGCCTCACCAGCATAATATTTCAGATTAGGGCCTGTGCCAATGCCAATCTCCAACACTTTCTGAGCCTTCCCCTTCAAGTTACTAAACAATTGTGACTTGTAACCTGCAATCTTACCACACAACAAAGATTGCACTTGAAATGAAAAGTCTTAAATGTACCACACTCCAAACTAATTGCTCTAAAATGGGTACTAACCTCATCTTCATAAGACTTCATGCCTTTATCCAAAACCGATGCATAGAACTCCTCGTACCAATCCGGTCTTGGAGGGTGAACCTTGTTCAACACAGACTATGCATACAAATTGTTACTTTTAAATCCTAACTGACACATCAAAATTTTCAACTCAGACAAGCAATTCAGAAGTTGGGCAGGTAACAAACACTAAATGTGACTATGTTACAGCACTTCAGGTTATGCTTATGCTAATATTAAATCAAATTTGAAGCAGAACAAATTTGTACACTAATTTTTCATCTAACATTTGATTAAATTATAAATTGCACCCTTTAAGTTTATGATCATTTTGATTTTACTATCTTATGTTTAATAAAATGAGGTATTTTTTTCTATTCTGAACAAAACAATAGTAATGTTACAGGCTTACAGCCACAACTTTTTCACCATATTCTCTATGTGACAAGTTGTTATTAGTTTTTACATTGACCTACTACTAACACCTAAACAATATTATGAAAACTTTGTGACCTTAACTTTATTGAAAAAACAAACTTGGGCCAATTTTTTTAAAGACGAAAAAGCATATTTAAGCCAAAGTAAATTTAATTGCCAAAGTATTATGAAAAAGTCTTTCTTTTTTCTTGTTCTCTCTCATCATGAATATCTCTTTTTTAAGAGGAATAATATAAAGTAAAGAATATGTAAAGTATGAACATTTATTGTTGGTTTTGGAAAGAAGTGTACCATATAATCATCAGAATGTAAATTGGAAGCATTAGAGGGGCAAATAGGGAACATAGCGAGAGCCGTTCCTTCAATGAAACGCCTTCTTCCACATGAGCATGAGCATGACCAAAACGAGTCCAACGACAACTCACCGTGGCTTCTCTTTATTGATGACTTTTTCTTGTTGACTAAATTATCAATATCATACTGCAAATCAGAGCAACTGATGGCTGTGATTTTGACACGTGGAGATTTCAGTTTAGAACAGCGAGGAGTAGTAGTAATAGGAGTGGTAAGGAGGAAGAGCACGAACGAGGACTTAACAGCCATTTTCTGTGTCTGATGATTAGAGTCCGTTGAGTCTTTGAAGTGGAAATGACTTCATATGTGAATGAAGTGTAATTTATGTGTCTTTCTTGGCCTTTTGTTTTTGGTTTTTGTCTTTTTACAAATATTTCTATCAGATTTGATTTGATGTCAGTTTGAGTATTTTATGATGGTAACAAATCAAATTTTATGTTTGTGTTTTCTATTAATGGATTTAATTACATGATATGCATATGGTTTCTGACATCATCGATTTTCAATGTGTTCCCAAGAAATGTAACCGAGAGTTATTTATGTAGAATCTATAAGAATCACTACGCATATACCTTAGCTTTAGGTAACATTTGGAAAAATGTAATTTCGTCCATATCTATTAATAAGATGGCCATTAAATGCCAACTAAGCTCAAAACGACGTAGTTTTTTAATTCCAAACACTACTTCTTATGTTAATTTGGATACTATAGTGATTTGAATTAGTCTTTAATTAGGGTTTTAATAGTAATAATTTAAAAGTTTAGGACCCTATTGTTTTAAGTTGCAATTAAAAATTTCAGCAAAAAAAAAAGTTGCAATTAAAAAGGTGCGTTGCTTTTTGAATTTTTAATAGAAATATAGAATTCAAACCCAACACCCTATTTCAGAAAAGATAAAAAAGATATATCAATATATCATGCATCATAATTGCTTCGGATTTAGAATTTGCAGCATAGGAAGGATAATATTATGCCTAAGGTACAAAGGAATGCCGACCACTACCAGTGCCAATCTGCGATGAGTCCAGTCCTATATTTGACTTGTTGTCACTCTTGCATTTATTCATGTTTTTCATTTGTCATTTTTTTTAATTATATTAGTTCGTGTCCTATGTTGCCATACTCGAAATAATTGTAGTTATGAGTTTTTTAAATAACTTCAAAAGCCTCAATGAAAATTCAAAACAATCTTTTGAAGCAATACTTTGGTGTTGGTGATGCTAAGCAGAACTTTAGCCATTGGGCACTTCCTTGTCATTTTGTTAGGCCAGTTTCCATCTCTACTGTCAATAATTATCTCATGCATGCATAGGATATATACATTATCACCTTCATAGTGTGTAAGCCCCACACACAATGAATGGGAGAATGCATATATCCGATGCATAAGATATCTACTCATATGCTACAAGCAGATAAAGAGAATGGTTTTGCCCTTTGACCTAGTGTCAACTAATGAAATTTTGATGAGAGAGAGAGAGAGAGAGAGTTTAGAATTCGTTCGTTTAGGCACTCAAATGTTATATGGCTATTGCAATTGATGCAAAATTTGACATGTTTTGCTTATTAGGTAAAGGACCTTAAGAAGGTCTAACATCAGCTTCTAACTTCATGACCATTTGCTGTTCTGTCAGTAGAGAACTAAAGTCTAGCATATAGACAGCTACTCGTGGCACTTTTGATCATCAGAAGCAATCTTGTTATTGTTGCCACCATCAGAAGAAGTATCGTTATTGTTGTCACTACCATCTAACGTGCAGCTTTGGTCCTCGGAAGAAATGGTATGATTGTTGCTGCCATCAACTGTAAGAAAAGAAAAGAGGAGCTGAAACATGGTTCTTGCAAACACTAAGTGGATTCAGTGGCCATGCATTAGGACTCTAGGACATGATCATCTATTGCACATACCTTCGCCACCATCATCGGCAGGAGCATAAGCTGAACGCCTTGAACGAACTTGCTGGTGTGGCGTTGGCTGATGAGTATAATAAAGACAAGAAGAAGAAGGAGAAAGCGCATTGTTAAAATGATGACAGACAGAAAACTAAAATACGAAACACAACCTTATTGGAATGAGGTGCCATTTGAGCTAGAGCTCATTGGAAATTTTCTTTTTACATGAGTTGCAGCAAATTATTGCAGGAGCAGGAGGTTGGTTATTGTTGAGTACAACAATGCTTGTCTTTTCCTTTATTAAAGTGAAAATGCTTAGTGATACACTCACAGGAGACACCAAAGCAAGTACACCAAGTAGTGATTTAATACATAAAAGCTAAGAATAACGAGGGTACGTATAAAACTTTAAATTTTCATTTTAGCACATGGGAATAAATGACCCAAGCTGACCCCAAGTTGTCTAGAACTAGAAGTGTCAACTTCTTTGTCCAACCAGTGTAAACAACCCCATGTAGAGATGGTCTTTTGTCTTATTTTAGATATGCTTTGCAGGCAGGATTATTACCAAGATATTAACCCCAGGCAGCTCCATATATACAATTTAAAACTTTAATAAACAACACAATGGATTGATTTTCTTGCATAGCTTGTAATGATCTATTAATTTCTTAAATGGTAGGTTCAGCCCATAACTTAAAGTAGAAAAACAAGACAGTCTTAAGAGCAAGTACCTGCAACTTTGGGCGGAGTGCTTCAAGGGGTCCTTTAGGCTTTTGTGCTCCTTGCTGTTCAACAAGTCAGAGGCAAGCCAAGACATTAGGCATTTAAACTAGAAATCACACCGTCAAGATCAAAACTCATTTAGCAACTACAACCGTTTTGAAGTTCTCAAACAATCAAAATGAGTACCTTTCCCAATGCCCAATCAGCAGAATCAAAAAAAGCACGCTCATGGTCCTGGAAGAAAATGAAATTTATTTGTGGTTATTTTCAGGGTAAAACTTGGACAAATTTAATGTCTTCAAAGAGAGAGAGAGGATGAAGAAGAAAAAATATTCACCTTGGATATCAGTGGAGGCTTCCTGGGTAATAGTCCTCCATACTTCTTCCTGACTATTTCCTCCTGCAAAAAACATTATAGCAGAGAATGATTCTACTGAATAATCCATATGAAACACATGATGACAATGATACAATGACAGACTATTTTTGGGAAAAAATTTTCTGTCCATATGAACTGACATGCTTAGGTACACCACTTTTCAATTCTTGGAAAGTTCTCTGTTATAAATACAACCCAGCTTTAGATATCCAATTTCAGGAACTATAAAAAATGGAAGTGAACCACCTTGCCTCTAAAAATTTTATATTCTTTTCTGAGTTGGCTTGTGGGGAAACTGAGACTGATAAAAAATTTGGCCAAACATAAACTTTACTCAGCATTTTTATGATTTCAGGGTATCAAATGAAATAGCAGGAGACCTGAATTTTGTATTGTCCATTATCCTTATTACGTAGGAAGCCCATATTATTTCACAAAACTAACCAAACTGTAAAAGGGAGAAGCACCACTATACCTCCTGCTGAGGTGAAGGCATGGGATTTTCTTCATTATTGTCCAAACCTGTAAGGTCATCCACGGAACTGTCAACATCGACTTGATTCTTTAAAGTATTATCAGTAAGTTCCTGCTCCTTTATATCCTCAATATTTGCGCCTGACATTTCTGCTTTCTGCACTGGTGAGGACTGCAACAGTAAAAAAATGATTTTATATCTGTCGCAAATGAAAAACCAAGATTTTAAACTCATCAACAAGTGCAGGCATTTGAATGCAATCTCCAAATAGAAGAGAGAAATTGCACAGCAATTACATTAGAAAAGAAATGAGCCATTCATTGTTGCCGATCAACATAATAAAGTATCAAAAATATGTATAATGACTGCCAAATTACCTAGAGAAAGCCATGGAATGTGATATAACTATAACTTTGTTCATTAATGCTTGACATCGTCAAAATATAGAAGTAAACCATGCCCTTATACAACTGGTCCTAATAAACTCACTTCCATTTTTGTCATTTTTACTTGTCCACTAATTCATCTCAGCATCCTCAGAAAACATACACTTACTCTAAACATGCTCAAAAATTAAATCTCCAATTTATCCATTTAACTCTAACTCTCAGCCTCCCAACTATTTTCTCCTTTCTAGCTGAATGTCAATACTTTTTTTATTTATTGATAATTCAATAGGAAGTGTTAGTTGAGCTACAAGGCTCTTGGAAGCTAAATGTCAATACATGACACGAATGATTACTTCCGTATGCGTTCCGATCACCAATCACAACCGTTCCACATTGTCGCATGAAAATGTAAGACTCACTATATTATGTCATATTTATACACCATAAATTGTCTTATCCTAGGCCTCATCCAATTCATTCATTACAATGGTTAATCATACAAACACACTCTGCCACTAAAGAAACTTCAATAAATATGCCACCAATCAGCTCATGCACAACACATCCCATTTTGGTAACCAACAAAATCAATAAAAAAAAAAAAAAAAAAAAAAAAAAAACAATGTAAGAGAGCACAAAGACCTTTTACATGATCCAATTGAAGATTGCAATACAAATTTGTTATAGAAGTGCATGAACAACGGTCCATACATAATAACTAAGAAAAAAACTTTTGGGCAATGAACAAAATCATTAAAAAAATTATCAAGCATGATTCAAATGAAGGCCCCATTTCAGAGCAAAATCAATTATGAAAAAGAAAAATAAGAAAGACCCAGATGAGGAAAAAGCTTAAAGTTGATAATTAATGAGTGCAAGTTTCTTAAATTCAAAAACGGGGTTTTGGGTATTGGTATATATTGATGAATGAATGAACATTGAATAGTAGTAATTAGTAAGGTTTGTTAAAAGCAAGCAATAATAATAATAGAGAAAGTAACAGAGAGGGAGATGAAGAAGAGTGAATGAATACCTGATCGTAGATCGAACAGCAGAGGCGGTCCCTACTCCAATTCACCGTCCTATCAAAACGAAGCAGCCTACAGACTACGCAGTACGCAAAATGATCTTTGAGCGTTTCGGTTGGTGGCTTCGTCATTCATGGGCTTCCTTCTAGACTAGCTGGATTGGGCCTCTAATTTTTTATTATTTTTTTAATGGTTAATTGCATTTATCTTACTTAACTATGTTATAATTTAAATATTCTCTCTATTTTTTTTTTAGAGAAGAAAAATTAATTGAGGTTGTAACTTGTAGGTGTGGTGGTCACTACCCGACTCACTTAAATTCAGCATAGCATAGTGTAAGATACATCTGGACGATAATGAGGCTTTCTATTACTCGAGCTCACAACTTCTGGCTCGCTAGTGTGATGAATCATGAGAGATTCCAAGTTCTAACAACTAGACCACCTCGCTATTAGGCTAGTTGTAATACTCTCTTAAATTTCAAAATTGGGCAATTTCATTTTAACTAGTGGTAATAAGCATTTTGCCTCATGTTTTGTTATTTTCATTACATGCTTAACTTTAATTTGAGAAAAACAAAAATCGAAATATATATGTATAACAAAAATTTGAATTTTCTATTAAATTTGACGGACATCAGAACAACAAAGGGGAAGAGTATGTATTACCAATATTTGGATGGGGACATTGCACCCGCACTTTAGTTATTTTTTATTTTATTTTGACCATTTAAGACAACAAATCCTTTCGGTATCATGTTTGTGGAATAAATTATGTTAAATATTTTTAGGGTTAATTACGGTTATCCACCTTAAATCATAGGGATAGTTGTCCATTAGTGATAAAACTATTAAATTTTGACATTGTGTGAACATTGAAAATTAACTTCAAATTAGGATGTTGATTGAACATACCCTTGTAGTTTGTTTTGATTTGCTGAAGATAAAAGAAAGCAAAGCTGAGAGAGTTGTTAATTGTCACATTGAAAATAACAAATGAATGGTGTAACTTTAAAAAGTCCAACATATTACGTGTTCAACTTAATACTAATACACTTTATGGAGAAGCAATAGACAAGCATCAACAACATCCTTGATGTTGGTAGTATTTCCTTTCAAAAATGGGATATGATTATATGAATGACATGTAAAAAGTCGAGAGAGAGTCCAATGTAAATCCGTGACCAAAAAGCAAGTGGGTGTTACCTGAAAAGGAGGCAGAAAATAGGGATGATTGATTTGAGAGTTCACAAGAAAGGAGTACTTTATGTTTCATAAGTATCAAATTGGTACCAAGAAATCTAGTTACAACCAATGTCATGCCCATAACCATATCCACTGCCCCATTCCATTACATCACGAAGTAATGCCCATCTCCTCATAACTTCTTTGAAAACTCTCTCAAGCTGTACATTCTGCATTTTTTTTTTTAAGCTTGGCAATCAGAGACTAACCCCAAATTCCAATCCAACCTGTTAATTATATTTCATAGTTGGGGAAAAGGTCTATGGGCCTTTGGAACAAATTATATGTATGGTAAATAACATGTTTGTTTGTTCTATTGCATAAGCATTTAAAAGACTTGGATTTGGAGAGTAGAAGTAGATGGGAAAACTTAGCTACTTTATCTTAGGTTTATAAATTAAATTCAAATCATGTGACTGCATTGGCATGCATTGATCAATACGATCACATGATTAAATTTAGGACAAATTGCACTTTTCCCCTTTTGAACTATTGAATCATCTCAATTCCCCCTTTTATCTATAAAATCGAGCAATTTTCCCCTTTATGTATTAAAAATATGCAAATAGTCCCCATCGTCTAATTTTATGTTAAATCCAAGCCAAAATAACATAATATTTTTATAGTATATTAATATATAATAATAGATTTTGAGTATTATGACTACAAATTGACAAAATAATTAAAAACATTTCGTTAATTTTGTTGGAATTTAACATAAAATTAGACAATTGAAGGTTATTTGCATATTTTCAATACATAAAAGGGGATATTGTTCGGTTTTATAGATAAATGGGAGAATGAAGATAGACCCAATAGTTAAAGGGAGAAAGTAAAATTCTCCTTAAATTTAATTGAAGAACCTAAAATACAATCACGTAAGTCTTGTAATGTTAAGGACAAAAGATCTTTCATAACTTTTTTCACAAAATGCTAATATAGACTATTGTGATTGGAGTATAGCAACATCACTTTCACTTGTCTATCACTAATATCACTTTTATTATTCATCAATCACAGTAGATAGAGTTACCCTAGACTTATTGATTCCCTTATCCTTATTTTTGAACTTGGCAGACGATAAGGATTTGTTTCTGAAAAAACAAAAATACAGGATGACATTGTGATGGGAAGTGCAGAAAGTTCATTGCAAACGGTCAATTGTTGCTAAGTACATAACTGTACACGTCACATGTGGTAGAACTTGGTTTCAAGGCAATATCTTGCATAAGCTATTCTGACTGCAGGTGAGGGAAAAATATCTTGTTTTTACATTTGATTTCCATTGGTATGTTGACACCTATGTAATTGTTGCATCGAGTTCCCATACCCCTTTCAAATACAAACCATTTCTCCCCTCTCATCCCATTGGTCCAACACTTCACATACAAACAAGTACACATGTCTACAATCAAAATAACAACTCTTTACCAGCAAAAATAAGTGAATGACACTTCACATTCAACATTCAAACACAATAAATCTCTGTCCAATATTGTGATTCTTCTCCTTCTTCTTTTCCAGCCCATTTCCACAAATTCCCTACATGACAAATGCTTATAGTTGGTTCGTGTTTATGATATTAATCATCAAGGTCCTACATGTGGATGATGAGAGGTAATTTGCTGCAGCCAAGGATGACTTGCCGGCAAGCTTTCTTTATAGCTATGCAAAATTTTCAAATGAAAAGATAGTAATTATATATATCTAGTATCCATTAATCCATATGAATTCATACATATAATCAAATGTTCATCCTTTTTATCTTTTGATGTACTTAATTATTATTTTGTTGCCTGTTATTTATCCGGATTTTTCACTAGGAATTAAGGGTACGTTTCTATTGGAATTAATAATCGGCAAGTTATCTTTGGCTACATGTTTATCTCCTATTCACATGTTAGATCTATGATGATAATGATAATGACAATAATGGTGATGACTTCACATGCAATGGAAGAGGCTTGGTGATCGGAGATGTATAAAAGATATTACAACAGTAAGTTCTCTCTTTATATTCCTCTATATGATTTTAAATTAAAGGTTAAACTATTGTTTTTATCCCTAAACTATATATGAGTTTCGTTTTTCATCCCTGAACTTTGAAAAGTTCGTTTTTCGTCCCTAAATTTTGAAAAAATTCATTTTTACACATAAATTTCGTCATTTTATAACTCATGTATAGTTTAGGGACAAAAACAATATTCTAACCTAAATTAAATTATCTTCTTTTTTTTTCAGAAAAAAAAAGAAGAAGTAAGTCTATAAACACAAATAATCCTACAAAAAAAAAATCTTGAAATCTAATGTGTTATGTCATTTTACATACATGGGTCCGTCCACCAAAATCTGAACTCAAACCTCAAATTATGGACCCAATAACATGACACATCAGACTTTGTGAAAAAATTTGTGTACAATGACTTACTTTTTTTTTTTTTGGCCATAATAATTGACCAAATTTACACGTGAATGTTATGTTTTGGCCACAATTCCCTCTCTATGATTCAAATCATAGAGTAGCAAAACAAACTCCAACCAAACTCAAAGAGGTAATCTATATTCTATAGTTTTTCCCTCTGATCTTGGGTTTATTCAAGCACTATTTTGTGACAAATAAAACCCAAAAAAAAAAAATTAAAAAGCAAGACTGGTGGATCAATTGGAATTTGGTGTTTTGAAGAATACTCTAGTTTGCGTCAGAATCAATGTATTATATATTGCAAGATGCCACTGGTCGCTAAAATGGGGCATATGGTGGGCTCATTAATGGTTTTCTAAAGGAGCCTACCATATGCGACCATGGGAAACTGGTTGCATTGGGCAGCGAGTATGAATTGCCTTACATATTTTGTATTTTTGTCCTTATTTTATATTTTTTGTTATGGTAGAAGGTATATTACATTTTAATCAATTTCTCTTCTTTTGTCTACGGAAATTTTGGGATTTGAGTAATTAATTATTTCCCCAAGTACACCAAATTAAGGAGGGGCATAGAAAAATAGAAATGGCTAAGCAACGTGCTATCTTTTCATAAACAAGGACTGTGCATATCAATAATCATTACCACCATCTTATAAGTCTCATTTGAGACAAAAATTAACATAATCAACCTGGATGGTATTGTTAACTAATTAGTTTGATTTCGTTTCTTTTTCTTTTTTCTTCCTTTTTTTCTCTTTGAGACAACATTAATGGTTGTTCTTACACCATTTAAAGAAACAAATCCGACTATCTTCTATCATCATAGTAGTAATTTAGTAATCTACATCTACTACCAACAAAATCATGTAATTGACGAATGATGGAATACATTGCATACTACAAGTTGTTTAGTCATGATTCATGAAGTCGTAGTTATCAAGGAATCATATCTTGATAGTCAAATACAACAATACCTAATTCATCTTGATTGTTTAGACAACCTAGGAACTCAAAAAACAAGGTTGAAAGTGTTGTATTATGAAGCCTAAGCCAGAGCCACTAACCAAAAACCACAGGCCACAATTATTATAATATAAGGTCAATTGCTCATTCCAACTTACACATGTAATTGTACCACCACTTGAACCTCGATTGCATGCAAATTAAATACGCCCATTTATACAGCCGACAGCCTTTATTTATGTGAATGTGCTATGAAGGGTATCACATTGAACAGTTCCAAATTTGTATATAGCCTTTGTTACTATTCATGCCTTCATGGCATGCCTTATTGGAGTAGGAACCAAGATGTCCTATTAATTTGTTATTTTCTAAAATATCCACAAGATGAAGTATGAGCAGGTGTATGATTAATGTTAAAATAATACAAATCTCTATCCTAAGTTTGGTGTTAAAAAAGAAATACCATGCACCCTATCACAGTATCTCACAGTGACATTTGGCCTGCCTTATACATAAGCAAAACTCAGCCCACTTGAACTTGGGCTAACCTCTCCACTTTGGTTGTTTCTAATTGGTTGATTCAATTACAAAATCCACATCTGCTTTCGTGTTATGATTTGTATAAATGCATGTATTTTAGTATCCAAATCCCCAAAGCCTTAAAGAGGAAAAAGGAATTAAAAGACTTAGCACAATCAAAATGAAGGCAGAACCACTTGAGGCTGGTGCAACTTCTAAGGGATTAACCCCAAAACAAGGGGTCAATAGAGGGCTCTCTATAATGGACTTTATTCTTCGAATTTTTGCAACTATTGGAACATTAGGAAGTGCTATAGTAATGGGAACAACAAGCCAAACACTACCATTTTTCACACAGTTTGTCCAATTTTCGGCCCAGTACAGTGATCTTCCTACTTTCACGTAAGTTATCACCATATATATGCACTAGTTATTTTTTGTTGGGATTTATTATCTAAGTAAATTTGTTATCTTGATAATAGTTAACACTATTTAAGTATATATCTGTCTCAAACAGGTTGTTTGTGATCGCGAATTCGATTGTATGTGGCTATCTTGTAATTATCTCTCTCCCACTATCTGTCTTTCACATCATCAGGGGTGCAGCAATAAATGGTAGGATCATCTTGGTCATCTTTGACACGGTAATTAAAGATACTTTGTACTTAAGCAGCAAGCTAGTTTAGAACTATATAGTTGCTTAGAACAAAATAATAATAATATTAAGGATAAACTCATCTACCATGCTTTCGGGTTAACCTTAGGGTTTTTATTTAAATTTAACTATGCGATTGCATTTGATAACAAGTCAGTGGTAAAATTTAATTGTTAAAAATATTATTTGAACGGTATTGGTTAATGTAAATATGTGGTTGAACTCAATTGAAAAACCTAAAATATAACACATAATGAATTGTATATACCTAAGTTTTACTCTAAAATAAATTTTAATGGTTGACAAAAATGAAGAAGAAGGTGGCAGACAACAATTATGGGTCAACATATATATATCGGCCGGCCAAGTTGCTTCTTTTCATCCTTCTCATGGCGGTTTGGTGCTGTGGATAGAGAAGTGGGTTGTGGTGGTGGAGGAGATTGGGCAGTATAGAGAGGGAGAGAGAAAAATAAGACAAAAAAAAAAAAGAAAAAAAATTCATACGTGTTCAAAATGATGTAGTTCTACTTCTAGTATGTTAAAACTAAATCATTTTGAGTTTAGTTGGCACTTAACAGACACACCAACACCAGACATGGAGGCAATTACTTAAATCAAAACTTTACGTACATAATGTTAAGGGTGCAAATCCAAATTTTTTAATTTTTTGGGACAAAATCAAAATGACTTTAATTTATTCAGGAAAATAAATTACAAACCAACTAAAACCTAATCTTTCAAAATATTTATTTCTTCTGTTCCTCCATTTTCCAAGTGGCAAAATCACAATAAAAATCTATATGCACCAATTACTAGAAGTTACTCTTTGAAAAATTTGCCTGCAAGAGCACCCAAAGCTAATTCCTTAAAAGGGGTTTCTTCTATTCTATATAATTTCAAAGTATGTATTATGCACATAATTAAAGAATTTTAAGCTTTCTAATGAAAATATATTTCAACTTTAATTGTTAAGGTAATGCTGACTCTTCTTACGGCTGGAGCCTCTGCAGCGGCAGCTATAGTATACTTGGCACACAATGGGAATGCCAGTGCCAATTGGTCTGCAATCTGCCAACAATTCGATTCCTTCTGTGAACGCATTTCTGAATCTTTGATTGGCTCTTTTGGAGCAATAGTAGTATTGATGCTACTAATTGTTACCTCAGCTGTGGCAATTTCTCGACGCTAATGTTCATTTTACGTGTGACATAACATGTTTCATAATTTTATTTTTATGTTTCAGAATTATTTACGAGGCTTACTGATTGGTACGTAACAAACGTGGTGTTAGTAATGGATCTATGTAAAATGATGTTGTTTTAATAAAACTTGTCATCTTAATAAGTTGTGAAAAAAATTATGTAAAAGTCAAGTCTATGTACCAATTATAATGCCTTTTTTAAGGTCTCTTATAAAGAGTTTGTTTAGGGCTTTGGTATGTAATAGATGTTTGTTTTATAAATTTTACAATTTTTTTGCATTTACATAATATGATCTTAAGCTATGGTATATATTCCTTCAATCTGTATTTTACATAATAATCAACAAATTGCAGAGTTCAGCACAAAAGTCTCCTGAAATTCAACAATTTTTTTAATCACCTTAAATTGACTGGAAATCTTAAGTTTCCAATTGATTGAGAATTGCAGCCAGCTCCCATTTTAGCATCTACACCAATAGTCATAAAGCTCCATCTTGCAACGCCATGTACTATGCTAATAATGCCACAAGATCATCTATTGATTTCAATGTCTTCTCGTAATATAGGTATGATTCATATACTTTTGGCGTGCGAACATAATAGTCAAGCTGAAAAGAAAAAAGGTTAGTTAAATATATACGGTAGTTTTATTGACAACATCTAGAAACCCCAATTAATTGTACTTAGTGAAACTTCACCTTCCAAAGATAGAAGGTCTATATTATTATGTATAACAAAATTTCCTTACGCATAAAAGAACAACAGTAAACGTAGAACTATATCACAATTAAAATCTTTAGAAATATCCAGGGCTAAGGATTGAATTTGTTTTTAAGCCTTAAGAAACTGTGCTTTTTGCTTAAAGCACGTTTTGCTAATGGAACTCTCAACTCCATTGTCAAAATGTGTTTTTTAAGGCATAATAAGGGAAACATTGCTTTTGGGGTTTACCAAACACTAAAATAGGCCAAAGCATTTTGAAAACGCGGGTTTTGTCTTGGTAACGTGATACCAAACGAGCACTCAATGTATTAGGATTTAGTTGTAGTGTAAAGTAAAGTAATCATAATCATACTTGTAATAACATTACTTCTAGTGCAAGTAAAGTAATCCTAAGATTAGTTTATGGTTTAGTCTACTATATATATTCTCAATAAGTCCATTGTAAGGATTTGTCACATACAATTCAAAACAATAAGGATGTACTTGCTCAAAAGTTTTATATTATAGACGTGAGCTAAGTCGAACCGCTTTAATTTATATGTGTTCCCACTTTCATTTACTCTCTCTTCTCTCTCCCTCTTATTGCCAACATAAATTTTAACATGGTATCAAAAATATATTTGAACTTCAAATTCTAGCAAATACACATGTACACGGATACGGAGATTCCTGCCCAAAAAACATAATCATTTTCTAAATTAGTCTCACCAAGTTAATGTCAACGATCGAGCACAGTCAAATTATTATTTGCTACCAAATAAAATATGATAAAGATTTACCATAAGCTCTTAAATGGTATACAAAAATGAAAAATGACATACCTCCATCATGTTATCCACTAACTCGTTTGCAGTTTTAACATAATCCTTCCGACGATTTTCGGGCAACATAGTCATTGCATTTTTCAAATCCTGAGAAAGATAGGCCTGCTTTAGGCGAATGTAAAATATGACATACCTCCAAGCCATGGTCTCCAACATGTACCTAATGCTATGTAGCCCCTCAGCAGTTTGTTTAATCCTTGCCACAGCGTCTTCTGGTGACAACCCTGGCTCAAAAAAACGTTCCCTCAAAAATGAACGAACACCCCAATTCTGAGCAAGTGCTAGTGGTGTGCCATGCAGCCCAAGTGCCATTGAAGTGGCTAATAATGTTGCTACAAATTTTCTTCTATGTGTCACATTTTCTTCACCATGAAATGAGGCTCGGACTATTGGGAGTGAGAATTTCTTATGGTGATGATCATGACTATGTGGTTTGGTGAGTTGGGCATGAATGGGAGTAATTGTGTTAGTGAAGCTGGACATGGTTTTGGATGAATGGGAAATGTGGTGGTAAGAGGAATTGTCATTGTGGATTTTTGGGCAAGTTTGTGGCTGACCTTTTCGCCGGTTAATCTAACATGGACCTTAGCTTGTGCCACGTGGTAGTTATCTTGTTCTGGTGGAGGAAGAGTTTGGGTACGGGTCAGTTTAAGTCCAACTATGGTTCAAATTTATCTGGGCTTTGTTCTTTCTCTAGCCTTTTTGGGCCAGAATCTAGGCTTGGTTTCAAACATACTATTTCTAAAAACAAATGTCCCACAGCCACAACTATGGTTGAAATTTATCTGGGCTTTACACTTTTATTTTTAGTCCATTATATTATAAAGACTATACACTTGTTCTTTCATTTTAATTGGGAAACTATTATTCTTTTTTTATTTTTGCCAAATATCGGGAAACTATTATTCACATGGATAAAACTTAGTTAAATTTCCTTAGATTAGGTACATTAAGGTTCCCTCAATTGAATTCAAACATATGATTACATTAACCAATGACATACAAATAATGTTATCTTTTTCAAGAATATTTAAATTCAATATAGTTATGTATTTCAAATTCAATTAAGGAACCTAATGTATCTAACCTAAGTTTTATCTTATTCACATAATGATAATAGACGTATTATTTACATATTTTTAGTTTATGTATATATAGCTATCTCCTTTTCTAGTTTGTTAATGTGTGCTATTCTATTTCCCTAATGATAACACTCATGTCCTTCAAGCAAGGCAAAATACCATTAAATGAGCTATTAACCTCTCCATCTACTACTAAAAAATTATTAAGCTCTCCATCTACCAATTATATAATTTTGAAGAGTTGTCAGATGGTTATAGGTTTTTCAATTAGTGTTTGGTTGTTATAAGTCTTAATCTCACCGAGGAGTTGGGTATTGGTCCTTTTCTGATTTCTAAATGAAAGCTAATACAATTATATACAATTGATTGGGGGTTTAAGTGATTAATGAATACTTATGGTCAAGATTTTTAACTTTGACAATCACCAATGTACTATATCGTGACTCAACCATATACTTTGCCGTGAACTTAAAGATGTTGAGCCAAGTCAACACTCAACACAAGGAAATGGTTGGCAACAATATTGAAATTTCAAATACCGCTAAATGCTCAATTACAAGTATATATTTTTTTGAAAAATAATCACATTTTTCTTTTAACTTTCCTTCTTTCCCACTTATCTTGCATGAAGGAAATGTCAATGACTCAATATATAGTGTTGGACCCCACACAAACATAGTCAAGCCCAACCAATGAAATCATTGCTTGAACCTCAACAAGTCAAAAAAGAAAAGGAAAAAGTTGAACAAATTATTATTTGAAAGGAGTACAGATTTCTTATTAAATCATATAATTTTTCAAAGATTAAAATAAATTAAAGTGTATAATCTTGTTAGTTTTAAAAAACAAACTTTAGATTTTTAAAATAATATTAATCTAAACCTTCAATTAAATTCAAAAATCAAACCCCAGACCATACCTAAAAAAATCTAAGGTTTAAATTGATATGATTTTAAAATTTTATGATTCAATTTAAAACTTAAAAAAAAAAAAATTAATGTTTAACTTGTATTAGTAACTAAAAAAAAAAATTCCATTAGTCATAAATTTCAAGATTTAATTTAAAACTTTTTAGAAACTATAAAATTTTAGAAGTTTATGATTTAAATTAAAACTAACAAAATTATAATATTTAATTTTTATTAGTGAAATTATCGAATCTAAAAAATAAAAAATAAAAATTGTATGAGTAATAAATTTCAAGATTCAATTTAAAATTTAAAACTTTAGAAATTATAAGACTACAAGTTTTAATTTGAAATCATCCCTAAAATATGGGTTTTAAAATAAATAGTTCTATTAAGTGTAAGTGGCCAATCACAACCTTTGGGTGACCGAGTAAGATCCCACCTCGGGTGATCCTATCACCTCTTTGGAAGTTGGTCTTGTTTATTCTCGAACACAAAATGAAGCTTTTTTCCATGGCTTCTGTCTTTGAAACCTCTGTAATTTCTCATTCTCTTTTCTAACAACTCGTAACCCTTTTCGTCCAATTCTCGAAACCCTTTTATTCTCTCACAAATCCAAATAAAACCCAATTTTTTTATCGGGAAAACTCGCAAGAAAATCACCTACTTTAGTACTTTTTTCCCTGAAAAAGCTTCCCAATACATCAATGGGAAAGATAGGAGTACTTGACCTTGAGAAGCACTTTGCTTTCTATGGGGCTTACCATAGCAACCCGATCAACATAGCCCTCCACATGTTGTTTGTTTGGCCAATCTTTTTCACAGCTCTTCTTATACTTTACTTCACGCCCTCTCTGTTTAGCCTCCCCCACCTGGTGTTTTCTCTGTTTGGGAACCATTTTGTTCTGGTTTTGAATTTTGGGTTCTTGTTAGCTTTGATCTATTCTGTGTTTTATGTCTGTTTGGATGTGAAAGCTGGGTCCTTGGCTGCTCTGCTATGTGCAATTTGTTGGGTTGCTAGCAGTTTTATTGCGAGTAGACTCGGGTTTTCATTAGCTTGGAAGGTACAATTCTGGGTTATTATTGATTTTTTGTTTATAAATTTACTATGGCTTTCCTTTATACTTGGAATGAAAGGTTTTTTTTTTTTTTTTTTTTCTAAGTTGCTAATTTTATAGGAGAGTTATGAGTTTGTTAATGCTTGGAATAATTGGGAACCACTGTTGGTTGCTGCAGTAGATAGCTGATAGGGGGTGTGGAATTTGGATAATCTATGGTGTTTTCATAAGGAAATTAATTATTTTGGGGACAATGTATAATATTTTTTAGGATTTAAGAAGGACAAGGTTTAGCTACAATCCACTATGTGGCAGCTTGGAAGACCATCCATATGTATTATTTAAATAAGTCACATGACTCATTAAATAGGTCATATGACTAAAGTACAAGTGAATGATCTTGTTAGTTGACACGTAGTGGTTATAGTGAAGTTTGTAGCCAAACTCTGTCTTCTAAAGTGCATTTTTACATTTTGTAATTGAGTCAGTTTTTACTGGTGTCATATGGGCACTATGACAGGGAAAAAAACACTGTTTTGTTTCCCCTAACTTTGCTGAATTTGTATTCAGTTTTGTTTGTTTGTTTTACTGAATTTAGTGGGAAATTTATTGAGTTTAGAACAAATTTCATTTTATGAAGGAAAATTTGTTGTTGAGTTAATAGTTTTGGTTCTATGTTGTGCTAGGAATGTGCCAACTATATTTGATGAAAGCAAAACGGATTCAGCACCTCAAATTCTTTGTTGCTGTCATTGTTTTCTTGGCAGCCTTATTCTATGCTGAGATGAATGTTATTCTGTTCTACTGTCATATTTACATTAGACTAGTAGTCAAGATTATCTAATACTAGAAATGCTGCTTCTTTGCCCATTTGATGCTACGGCAATTCTTCTTCTTTGCCCATTTTATCAAGTGGGGACGGCTTTTCAGGTGTTATTTATAATATGTCAAAATAAGCACATTCTTAAATACCAAAGAAGTTTTTTTCTTTTTAAATGTTCTTTTCATACACATACTCTTAGGCATGCAGCGTCAAGGTCACATTTTGTGACGGGTCCTGCTTGAGGTTGTGTTGCATTTTTTAGCTAGTGCCAGATCAGTTGTAGTTATATGTGTCTAAGATGTAGCTGTCTGATACTCTGATCACTTTAGCACAAATTTCCTGTACTTACAAGTTTTTACTTATGCACTGCTTAGGCCTTTGAGCCATCTAGCACTTTTTTCCTTCTTGGTAGTAGTATAAATGATGAGAGGGATTTCCATTTTATCTCATTTAATTTCAACCACTACCAAATTATTTTCAGGTTGTGCTGGTGGCTCAGCTATTGTGTTGGACTGGACAGTTTATTGGCCATGGGATCTTTGAGGTAACTAATTTTATTGTTTGCGACATGGTTAATCACTTGTCAAACTGATTACACCTTAAAATCATGTTCTGCAGAAACGAGCACCAGCTCTTTTGGACAACCTAGTTCAAGCCTTTTTAATGGCTCCCTTCTTTGTGCTGCTGGAGGTATATAATTGTATTTTTATTAGCACGATTCCTTTACCATTTCTGATATGTGAACAATGTTATATATCTAGCTTTTATAATTTCTTCAGGCTCTTCAGACCTTCTTCGGTTATGAGCCATACCCAGGTTTTCATGCGATAGTGCAAGCGAAGGTAGAAGCTGAAATCAATGAATGGCAAGGCAAGAAGCAGAAATTAATTTCTTAGTTTGTGCTGTTTGTCTTCGTTGCGATCAGTTCTCACTATAGTTCTAGCGAATAGAGATCAGCGAACTATAAATACCACCATACTTGCATGTATATCATATCCACAATGTGAATTATAAGCATTAGATCAGATTACTTCATGATTTTATCTTTATAGAACAACTTCAGATTTAAGCTGCAAAAAGATTTGAATTTAAGGCTATGTGCTGAGCATCCCAACATGTATCAATCTTCCTCCTTAACACCCATATGTATGAAGAAAGCAAGCAAAGTAACCCCTCTAAAATCATGCTCTTTTATTATTTTGGTTTTGAACCACATGCACCAGATTACTCCTTAGTTTAATGGATACTACGAGCTTACCTTTTTTTTTCTCCAATATAGTGCATTGTTCCATATTCTCTTCTTTGCACAAGGTAGTAAGCTTTTTTTTCTTTTTCTTTTTTCTGTTTTAGCTTTCAAAAGGGTGATAACTGTACAGCCCTTGAGTTACAATCTGACACTAATTGCATGACAATTGAGTTTCTCAGATTTGAAGGTTATTAGTATATATATCATCACTTGCATCATATGGGAGGTCTGGATATTAAACTTCAAAACCATTGTTAGTTTATAAAACATACTGATGAGAAACAAAAGAACAGCAGCTAGGCATCTTAAGAACGTCTCTCTATGGTAAGCTTCAAGCCATGTGCCATTGATAGTATTGTCATCATCCTGTACTTCACTGGATGACCTGGCACCAAACTGAATTTGTAGAACCTACACAAAATGGCCAGTGCCATCTTCATTTGGAGATATGCAGAGTCCTTCCCAAGGCATATCCTTGGCCCAGCCTGCAGGTTGCAGAAAACAAGAACCATGAAAAACCCCAATGTCCAATGAAGTGTCTATTCGGGTATAAGGCTTTGTAAATTTCAAATGTAGTTCATGAGGGGAGTCACCTTAGAGGTATATATAAAGATAAAGTTTGATTTATTATACATACTCTTTCAGAAAATAGCCAAACGCTAAAACCATGGTAGAGACAGCTTCAAGAACTTACCTGAAATGCAGTGAACTTGAATGGAGATGCATTTTGGAAGAATCCATCTTTGAGCCATCTCTCAGGTTTGAATGAAGCTGCATCAGGGCCCCAGTTGTATTCCATTCTTCCCATTGAGTAGGGCACGTAAGTTACCATGCCTCCTGCTTTTACTTTGGTTCCATCCGGCAAGACATCATCTTTCAAAATGCCCTTGGGGTCCTATAATCACACAATGCTCATTCATTAAGTAGGCTCTTGAAAGGAGCTTAGAGCAGTATAATTTCTCTGAAAAGCATGTCAATCTGCTTCATTCATGGAAGAAAGTAATAGTCCATTAGAGAACATGAAACTGTTGCTTTGGTATCATAATGCAGCTTGTACTTTCTGCCCCAGGGGCAGAGCTATGAATTAGGCCATTTGGAGTAGCTCTAGTTGGACATCAAAAATTATTTTTCATTTGGTTTTGCTTCTCACTCCTCAGCACACTCCAAATGAAACTTGAAATCATCATAAATTGCTGAAGAGTTGGTGGTCAGGAGAAGCAATGTCCTATTCAAGTTATCTCTTATGTCAACTATTCCTGTTTTATTGATAAAAATATATGGTATTTAAACCAATTTACTTCCCCTCCCTCCCCCCCCCAAGTATATTTCATAGCATGCACAAATTGAATAGGAGAAGAGGTCAAACCTGAGGGACTGCCGGGTACAAACGAAGTGTCTCCGTGATCACTGCATGCAAATAATATAACTTTCCCAGGGAATCATAATTCATAAGTCCTGCAAATTGTGTTACTCTTTGATTGAATGATTCAGAGTCCTCAGTGTCACACTGAAGCAATGACACATTCTCTTCTTTTGCTTGATGTTTTTCGAAATCCTTGAGCTCCAAGTAAAGCTTGTCAGCTACATCAGCATGGGTCATTATCATGTATATGGCCCATGAGAGAGTAGTCGCTGTTGTGTCACGGCCAGCGATCACAAAATTCAGAACAACATCTCTGAGATTCTTGTCTGTTGAATTGCTTTCCGAGTCTTCACTTAATTCAATAAATCTTGTCAATATATCATTCTTCATCTGATATTTCAATTGTGAAAAAAGTTTTTATTAGTGAATTTTGTATCTTCTAGTAATGCTAGAAAAACAAGCTTTAGAAAAAACAGTGTTTCTATCATGATACCATGTTGTTTCTGCCACTCTCTCGAGCTTCTTCTATTTCTGCTTTCCTTCTCCGAATAACTGAGTAGGTGAAGTCATCAATGACTTTAATGCTCTTATCAAGTAAAGCTTCCCTGCCCACATTCAGAAATTTCTTTATTTTCCACAGTGGATCAATGAACCGTAGTGTTACAATGATGTTTGCATTGTCAAAAGCCTGAGCAAAGCGATTATCTGGTAGATTTGGAGCTAAAGTCCCAATTTCCACACCAAATCCCACCTTGCATATAGAGTCCAAAGTCATCCTCATCAACAACTCCTAGAAAAGAAAGTTTGACTCTTTATTTAGACATGGCAGAAGTAACTATAGGAGCTTTTTGAAACTATATATAATGAATTTAAAGTCATTCCATTATGTTTTTGCAGTAACTAAAAACATAAATTTATTTTCATGTGCATATAGGAATTCAAAGAGATTTTGAAGTGACCTGCATGTCAACTTCTTGGTTGTGGAAAGAAGCTTTACTTAGAATAGAAGAGAGCTTCAGACTATACTCTCTGAAGACTATAGTGCTGAAATCTCTTAAATTCTTGGATGCAAACTCAAAGCTTGCAGTCTTCCTTTGTTTCCTCCAAAGGTCACCATCTGCATTGAAAATCCCATCTCCTAGCAGCACTTCCATATACGAATGATACACTTCACCCTTCAGTCAGAATTACTCTCTCATATCAAAGGCATAAAAATATGGAAGATAAACAGAAAACATTTAGTCGAAACTTCATGATGATTTAACCACAAAGTGTTCCATGATATTGATGCACATTACCACATAAACCTATATATGTCTCGAAGTTAACAGCACATGCATTTAAGTGTTAAGCATTGCAATAATAACAATCAAGCCTTAGTCCCAAAATTTTGGGGTTGGCTATGGATACTCTACAAACTAATTAGCGTTAAGCTCAATAATAATGACAGTTTTGAGTGAATATTGATATCTTTTACCTTTGGATAATTGGCAAAGTTGGTCTTAAGGACATGTTCTACATTAGCAGGATCTGCAATGTAAGTATATGTTGTGAATGGCATTGGGACCACGACAGTTTTTGATTCAGACAGGTATTCGACAAGCCAATCGTGCATTCTATCATATTTTATGAACTGTTCGATTGCTGCCCCCACGAGTGGCCATGTTTTTGGGCCTTTCTTGTTCCTTTGGTTCAATCTATGGATAAAGATCCATGTCAAAACCATGCAAACTATCATCAACATTTCCATGTTGTATATGGGGAAGGAACAAATTAATGAAAAATAAAGGTTAATAAAGAACATATATGTGTGACAATTAGAGCTTAGAAAGGGTTGTTCTTTATAATGACTATGGTATAGGAAGTGGTTAAAATGTGGGTGCATTGTGTGACTTGTAAATTAGCAATGAGATAGCTATACTTTGTCAACAATCTTTGTATACTTTAGAGTATTTAAGGATAAAAAAATGTTTCACCCTCTTTGTGTTCTTGATCTAACTTGCCCCAATTGTAATTATTGAAGTATATATATATATATATATATATATATATATATATAGTGGGAACAAGTGAACACCACTGAAATTGCACATGAATACAGGTAACAAAAAGTCCATGTTATATCCAAAAAAAAAAAAAAAAAGTCCATGCGACCCATCACCCAGTCAATAAGTTGGCTTTGTTTTTTCTAAAAAAAAATACAATAAAAAATAGGGAAAGACTAATTCACTAAATTGAACAGAGGCTAAAACTTATTCATATATAATTCCACTTTGCTGATGCAAGAGCATTGATTAATTGTTATGAAAACCTATTAGGGTCAAAAATGTCGTCATCACTCCCAACGGCATTCCAGTTTCATGCATCCGTGTGCCTAAGCACTAGGCTCATCAATCATCATCCAAATTGCTTTTTATTTTGTGCCGACGAAAACGATACTATCTTGTTGTGTTGAACTTCCATATATGTGACACTTATAAAAAAAAAACTTCCATATATGTGTGAATCAAATAAAATAATCACATGCAATAGTGAAAATAATAGAAAATCACGCACGTATCAAGAAAAAAGAAACCCTTTTAAACCCACCAAATTTTCTTGGAAAGATTATAAAACAAATCTGATCTGTATATAATAAAATAGAGATTACAATACTTAAGTTTATACCCAAAACCTTAGTTCATAATAAATTAAAAAATACATCAATAGTACAAAAATATTAGTGGAACTGATGACATAATAAGATCTCTTCTCTAAATACTTCAATTCTTTGTACAACCTCATTCAAATAAATCCCCAATTTAACTCTCATGTATGTATCTATTTGAGACAAATTTTCCTCCAAACTGATACTATCCACTTGTACTTTTAATTACATTACCTATATATATATAGTCATGTAACTTATTTAAATAATTTATGAATATTATGATATGATATATATGAATCGTCTACGCCAGCTAATCTCCTCCAACCCGATTCAAAAGAAACTTTGTACTTTTTGCTTTCACACGCCACAATGTGCTTGTGGAATTCTCTCCAACTTTTGTACTTAAATTCAACCCACTCACAGTTTTATATGTGTATAAACCACTTATAGTTTTTAATTAGTTCTCATCTAGATAAACCACTAACACCACTTTATCATAGATAAATCACTAACATCACTTTATCATTTACTATTCATTCATGTCACTTTTACCGTTTTTAATTAGTTCTCATATAGATAAACCACTAACACCACTTTATCATAGATAAATCACTAACATCACTTTATCATTTACTATTCATTCATGTCACTTTTACAACTTTTAATTAGTTCTTATAGATAAACCACTAACACCACTTTATCATTTACTATTCATTCATGTCACTTCAATAATTGTGAATTTTTTTTATTTTAAATTTGTTGTGTGAGACTTATTGGTGTAACCACCATTTAAAGTTTTTCAACTATAAAACTTATGGTGATGTCACTTTCACCACAATTCAATGCAAAAATTAGATTCATTAAATATCATAGGTCTGGTGTGGGCTGGATCCCTTGGTGTGGTGCACCTCAACATTCCACACGCTTCTTTGACCAATCCTTGTCAAGGCTGCGGTCATCTTTTTGGATAAGTAACACTTTCTAGCTCGGGACCAAATAATTGAGGAAGTTGTTTGAAAATATCCCATTAATTTGTCAAAGTATTCGGTGCCAATCCATACCTTTAATTAATTAACAATATAATGGAAGATTGTTCATATGCACAAGGAAACTATGGGCTTCTGGTTTTGGTTGGTTGGTTCTACAATTATTTCCATGAAATACTTTCATTGCATGACAACATTATAGTAAATGTTTGGTAAACTTCAAAACCAGACAAATAATGAATAGTATAAACAAAATTAGTTCTTAATTTAGTTACTTCTATTTCCAGATTCGTATATTTAACTATTTCTATGATTTTCCAAATACCCTTAATAATTGACATTATTTTGGATTAATAAATCTAACAAAAAAATGACTTTAATGATGACTGAAACTTGTGAAGTTCATAGTATTTATCAATAAAGTTGAAATCTTGTGCCAACTGATTAGGAATCACTTAAATTTGGAAGTTCATGTAAAACAAAATTCTCCTATAAGAAACAATTTATGAATAGTTGATGCCCGTTGTTATATGAAACTGGACCAATTTTCATTTCTTTAGCGGTCAAAGCCACGCATATCATACACTGGATTCAGAAACATAGGCTGGCTAAAGATGCTAGCACCCTGATTCACTTGAAACTTCCCTGAATCCATATATTGGTACGGTATTTCTCCTAGCTGGGGTCTCTCAGCATTGTCAGTTCCAGCATTGCCAATCATGTTTTGGTAATCAAAGTTTGAATTGTATGAATTGTCACATAAAAGTTGGGAAATTGGGCCCAAACATTCCATATCCAATAGTTGAGAAAGTGAATAAGTCCTGGGAAATTTTGACATATGTTGCTCACTAGCATCATTAGGCAATGTTACATCAATTTGAGCAGGCAGTGAGTCTTCTTCAACTTTGCGATCCAAAACTTTGGCCATATGCCTCTTCTTATAGATCCTACATAGGACCCAATCATCCAGCTGAAATAAACATTAAACAAACACAAGCAATGATCATCAATTAACCAAAAAACATGACCAAATTCTTGAAAATTAAAAATGTAACACAAGCAATAGAGGCTTACTCTCATGGATCCCATTTGCTTCTTGGGTATTTTGCGTGAATCAGTTATGCGATATTCATGCATAATCCAATCTGTCTTTATACCCTTTGGTGGCTTACCCTTGTAAAATACAAGAGCTTTCTTCACCCCAACATACTTTGAACCACTATAGATAGCCTTATCTGTGCCTGTGGCTTTCCAATATCCAGACACGGTTGCTCTATTAGGCCTAACCCCATTTGGATATTTCCTGTCACGTGGGGTGAAAAAGTACCATTCATTCTCTCCAAATTCTGCCTTTTCTACATGACACAAAGTACATAATAATCAATTTAATGTCTAAGTAGATAATAAATCAAGCATATATACATAATATATTGTATGAACTAAGTTGTGACATATTTTAATACTAACCGGGCAATTGCCATGGATCAAATTTGTATATATCAACCTCGGGGATAATTGATACAGGACATGGCCTTGATGTTGCTTGGTTACGAAGGTAATACATGATCAATTCCTCATCAGTTGGGTGGAACCTAAAACCAGGAGGAAGGTTAGAGCTTGTTTTGCCCTCCATTAATCTAATCCTATAAGACAACGAAAGAAACAGTGTAATTCCAAAATTTGGAATAGTTTTCTATGTGTTTTACTTGGCCTATAAGGATAAGAAGGAGATAAGAGGAGAAGGGTATTGAAAGAAATGCATGAGTGTTTGAAATGTTTAACGAGAGAGGGCTAGCCCTTTTATTAGTGAGTTTTTTTGTCGTTTTGTTATAGTCCATGATTTTGATTGGTTGTTTCTTTGACTCTCATACCTCGTATGAGAGTTTTCATCTATACTCGCACGACTACACAAAGTGCAAATAATCGACTTTTGTCCTTGGGATTTTATGGCATCCCTATCCGGATGGGGTTTACTCAATGGAATATTATTTGTGATGCTCAGCTATTATTGTACTTGAATCTTATCTTTCACACATCATGATCCCAAAGATGAAAAAAGGTGGCCAAAGACTAAATTAAAGAGGTGTGAACACCTTTTAGAATAAGAATATTTAGTTTTGTATACATATTAACCTAGCGTATATCTTAGTCTAAGCCGCAATTTGCAACGTGAACAAAGAAACAAAATTGAAGAAACTTGTGGATTTGTTTAAGCTCTCATGTCTTTATTTTTTATATGATTCAAATGGATTACAAGTATTGGGAAATTGATGAGAAGAGTTTTGCAAATGGCATGGCTAATTCTTATGTTGTTGACAAAGGTGGCACATATATGGGGTAAAAGGATATATTAATTATTCACATTGAGTTTATAATCACTATAAACTGCAATGTGCATTTTTTAATAGATAGATATATTAAATTGTATTGAGTTGCACTATCTATTGTGCTCTTTTTTATTTTTATAACATGTATATCCGAAATTTCGTCCAGACTAATCCCATATACACGCGCAATCCTTCCTTCCCAAATGTATTGAATAATCACCAAGTCTAATGGCCTTGGGACGACTCCAAAAGGATATGTTATCATGAGGTGTCAAACATGCAACTTACACTTTTTTAAGTATATATTACAACATGTCATGTCCCTAAGCTACCCCTTTAGGATTATATTGTGCTTAAATAATTGGACATATGGGTTAATTCATACATAATAAGCTAGATTTCAGAAAATACTATGAGTCATAAGTTTGAATACCAAATTTAATAAGTAATAAAAAAATATTTCAGTACACAGTATAATTATCTAAAAAATGGCACGTAAGATGTTTTTAATACTCTTTTCCGTAGAATTTATTTGTTTAATTTGAACGGAATATGATATATTTATCCAATAACTTACATATAACGTCTTGTATATAATATGCGGTATATGATGGATATAATACATCCAAATTTACATAATTAGGCTATGTTTGAACAATTAAATACATAAACTTGCAAAAAGAAAAGATAAAAAAAAAAAAAATAGTAAAATAGGAATATAAAGGGATAATTAAGATTATTGATTGCATTCTTTTAATTTAATAAGGTTCTTTAGTCCTACCTTGTAAATATGCGTTAAATTAATATATTGCACTACTTTTCTCTTGAAACTAAATAAAACAACCTTGAATAGTCTTTTGGAGTATGTATTAAATAGGATAATATACATCCAATTTTATGATATGAAAAGAATATATATGAGTTCACTTTATAATGACAGTCTTTTAAAACTTTGAATGTTCTTTCTCATCATGTCAGATCACAGCTAATTCCTTTTTAGTATACGCAGAATTCGATTGGCAAAAGACTTGATCACAACAATTATCCAACTTTAATGATTTGACAAACTTCATCAACATGATCTCATGGATGGGTAGGACAAAAAAAATAAAGTGAAAAAATTGATTGGGCAAAAAGAGAGTGAGTTTGTTTTTAGTAGTCGAGGTTAAGAAAGCTTTGTTCAACTTTAGCTGGAGATAATTGATTAATGGGCTTTTGGCGAATGAGTCTCGAAAAGTATCCCTATCATCTCCACTTTAAAAAATGACGCGTGTACATCCAAAACGGGTAGGGTAGGATAAGGTTTAAAGGAAATGTAGGTGAAGATGGCTCATGGACTCGCGGTTCTTATCTTGCCACGTCACTTCTGTGCTCTTATTGGAGAAGATCAGCCCCTTTATTTTGACAACGTTTGTGACTTTGTGGTTAAATTAGTACTATATGTTTTGTTCGCACGTGTGTTTGTGTTGCCATTTGGATTAAGATTAAACTTACAACGTGGCGTATTGGATTGAATCTTCGTGTTTTTGTTCAAGAATATTCTGTGAATCTGAGACCGTTAATTTAAACTTACTCGCCGGCCTCTTTTTTCTTTAGCAACTTAGCATGCGTATTGCGTAGTCCGGTAGTAGTCAGCTTCTTGTCTTTCTCCAGCTTGTGCGTGGTGGTTGCAAGATGCACCGTTGAGTGGACGCCTTCGTTTTTGCTTTATTCTTTGAGTGATACCACGAATATAACACTTTTCATAATATCTAAGTTGAAAGTTTTTTATTAGTTCTAAATTTCTAATGTCAATTAGGGGTGATAATTCGAATCGAAGTAGGGGTATTCTATTATATGGCTCAACCCTAATTTGATCTATCTAATAATTATGTCGAAACCCTTTAACCCTAACACGAACTGTTTATTAAGTGTGCACATCTGACGGCCCAATTCGCTCGTGACATCACCAATGTGCAAGACTGGATTGACTCTAATACTCCTTTCCTAGTAGAGCAACTTCTCAGAGACTCACTATAAGGCCAGGAGACTTTTTCTACGTTTTTTTTTTCTTTCCTCCAAATTTGTCTTCTCTGTCCTTGAGTTATCTGCTGTAGGTTCCGTCTTCTGTTTGTTCTTCCTTTCGAGTTCTTTCATTTGGATCTTGTAATTGGTTCCTTATTTATTTTGAATGAAAATCTCAAAGCTGAAGCTTTTACCAATAAAAAAAAAAAAAAAACTATTTATTAAGTGTGTTGACATGATACAACTCATGTAAAGACATTTAATAAAAAACTTGTATTAGGTTGACATATATACAATAATTTCAATTTGTTTAATAAATATGTTGTATTGAATCAATACAAATATAACTAATTTATACTCATTATTGAAATATTTACATTTTGTATGCATATAAATTATAGTAATTATAAAAATAAATAAATAAATAATGAATCAAGTCATTTCGGATCAACACATAATTGACCTATTTATTAATCGTGTCAAAACGGGTTTACCTATTTTGATACTAACTCGATTAAACTCAACATTAACTTCTCCAAAAAGCTTGTTATGTTTACTAAGTTTGTCAAATATTACCACCCCTAATCTAAATCTACCACTAACACTACTTTATTATATACTATTCACTGTTATTATTTTTGTCGGCTTATTTTATTTTATTTATAAAAAAAAAATTCCGAAAATATCTGTCAAGACAATTGTGGCTCAATGACATTATTCGGTTAGATTGGAATTCCACAAGTGAGAAAATAAAGGAAGAATTTCCTTTGGGCCTTTGGAGGGGTCAGCACCAATGATGAAAGACTGAACCTTCTCAGCCCATTATCAGCCATTTAAGATGTCACATTGGGCCAGACCATTTCACAAACAAATCCCAGCCCAATTCTCACTCTCTTTAAAAGCCCACTCATCCCAACCAAGCCCACAAAAACCTGAATGAATATTATATTATATACACACACACACACACACGCATATACGTGTTTTTCTCATTCGTTCTCAGTCTTTCCAGAGTCATCGTTTCTCTTTGTGAATTAGGGTTTTCGACTTCTCAAATCGAACACACACAAATCCTCTTTTTTCTTCGGTAAGTTCCATCGCCACCATCTTTATATTCGTAATGGTTTCATTTTTTTTATCTAGTTGATAATATCCACGGTAATTTCTCCATTTTATTTAATTTTGCTCAGCTTCGATTTGCTTTTGTTCGAAATTCGATTCTATTGTTTGTAAAAATCGGATTTCTTGGTTATCTGATATGGTTTGGTTGGTGAAATTTTAATGCAGGTTAATTTATTGGTAATTTGTCTTTCTGTTTATGTGAAAAAACATGTACTCCTCGAGAGGGAGCAATGCGTTTGGGCAGCAATCGTATGCGGCGCAATCCGCTGCGTATGGTGCCAATGTAAGTATCTTGTTTTGTTAATCAACGTGAAAGCTTTAAATTTTGATGTGTTTGGAGCTAGTTTTTGTATGTGTAATGTGGGAAATATGGATAGATAGGAATAATTGGAAATTCAATGGTGTGGAGGTCTCGTTTATTGAGCTGAATTCGTCGTTCTTGCACAAAAAGTTTATATTTTTGTACTGTTTGTTACTGGGTTCGATTTTGATTGGGTAGAATGATTTTCCCTGTTGAGAGTTTGGTAGGTTAAAGATTGTTGATATGGGAAAGGGTTTTATGCTCTACCAGTGCTGGTTTGGAATCTTGAACAAGAGTGTACTTTTACTTGCTATATTGTTTGTACCTTTTGTCATGGGCCTGGTGTGTATAGATAGAGTGGGGGGTCTCATTTTTCCTTATGTATTGTATTTTGTAGTTGGGAGCTGCTTACTCTGGCAGTTCTGTTGGGGGCCCTGATGGGACTTCTCAACATTCATTGGCTGCTCGGCATTCATCAATGTTAGTTGGCTCTCAGGAAGCTGATGTTAGTGGGTATAGAGGTCATACTTCAACTGCAGCTCACTATGGGGGACAGTATAGTTCTGTGTATGGCTCAGCTGCTTTAAGCGGTGCTCAGCAGGTCAGTTGTTTTCATTTTTTTTTTTTTTTTTTGTAATTCTGTTGTTCTTCTGGTGATTATGCCTCACTTCATAGCTGCTCAACAAAATCTCATCCTGGCCATTTTACTTGATGCCCATATGATGATGCTCAGATCAACAATCAATGTGATAAATACATTAGTATCGGTCTTACGACCTTGATGCCTCATATAATTCGTATCGACTATATGCTTCCTTGGATCTGATAAAACATTAGTGGGGAACATCTCTTCTGCCTGTGTTTATCTCCTGTCAAGTATGTCCCTGAGCCATAGATTATGTACACGCTATTACTCTCTGAACAATATAATATCATCTTGAAGATTACATTAAGTTACATTCTCATTGATTGCATTCTGTTTGGCAATATTCCTTTGTATGCTGTTTGGCAGTTCGCTCATCCAAATCTTGGCTTTATTTAGCTGTCGAAATTTTGAGTGAATCATCCGGTGTCATGTTAATACACATAGAATCTTTCTTTGTGTAGGTGACAGCATTGAATGTGAAAGGTACTGGGTCATCAGCTTTGGAAGGCCGTGCTGGATATGCCTCGGCTATACAGGATTCACCTAAATTTGCATCGACGGACTATGTCTCATCCTCTGGCCATGGATATAGTCACAAAGGTGATCAATTGTATTCAGACAAGGTTCCAGATTATTCTAAAATAGACAGACGACAATATGGTGAACGACAAAGTGGTTATATTGGAAGGGACTTGCAAAGTGAATCAGCTGGGCGATATGCTGATTCCGTTGGTTTTGGTCAGGTATAGCATTTTGTCATTTCCTCAACAATTTTGTTAGTCTCTGCTTGTTTTTCTTAGTATTTTTATTTGATGAAATATGATTTGTTCTTGTTTGTGTGTTTTTCTAAATAATGATAATGATCTTTGTTTTTGTTATCTAATTCAACAGACTGAGATGTATGAACGCATTGATCAGGCATTGCTTCGACAAGAACAATTGTTAAAATCTCAGTCGCTGCAATCTGCATCTCTGGATGGGAGTGCCAGGTACTTCTAGTGTTTTTGACAGATATATAGTAACCATATGATTTGTTCAAATGAAATTTCATCTTCTGATAGAAATTATAATTACTTACTTATATATATATTTTTTTAAAAAGCAATTTTAATCACTTATGATTTATATCCTTTTCCCAATAATGAAGGGTCAAGGTCTTCCTTGACTTATTTTAATGAAATGGGTTTACTCTCAATGGTGATAGTCTATACACAGCTATATAAGATGGTAATATATTCCTTACAACACTGAGTACCAACACATTTCTGGCAGACAAGCAGATTATCTTGCAGCAAGAAGTACTGGTAGTCGTCATCCCACCCAAGATCTTATCCCTTATGGAGGAAGGATGGATGCTGATCCTCGCAGTTTATCAATGCTTAGTGCTTCTTCGTATAGTGGACAACAAGCTCCATCAATATTAGGGGCAGCTCCAAGGAGAAATGCGGATGATCTCATGTATGCACAGAGTTCTTCAAATCCTGGTTATGGAGTGAGCCTGCCTCCCGGTAGGGACTATGCCACGGGAAAAGGGCTTCATAGCTCTTCTCTTGAATTGGATTATCCAAGCAGCATGTCATCACGTGGTGGAAGGATTGACGATCGCAAGGATGACAGGGCTGGTTACCTTAGGGAGTTCGAGCTAAGGGAGGAGGAGCGGCGTAGGGATCGTTTGCGTGAGAGAGAGAGAGACAAAGAAAGGGAGAAGGAACGGGAACGTGAACGGGAACGAGAACGAGAAAGAGAGCGTGAAAGGGAACGCATCTTGGAACGACGGGAGAAGGAGAGAGAACGAGAGCGCAAACGTGGACTTGAAGCCAGGCGTGATCGAACTCCACCAAGAGTCTCTAGGGACCGCCGTGGTTCCTCTTTGATGAAGGAGGGGAAATCTTTGCGACGGGATTCCCCACATCATGATGCTTCGCATAGGTGGATCTTGATGTTTTATTTTGCGTCCTGCTCTAGTTCTGAATATATAGCTGCTTGTGTCTCTTGCAGCCCTTGTAACTAACTTGGTGTTCTCTTATGCTGAAGGCATCATTCACCTGTTAAAGAAAAAAGGAGAGAATATGTCTGCAAGGTAAAAAAAACCAGTAAAGAGCTTAAGACATTTAATGATAATGAGAATATTCCTCTTCAAGGATCTGCTGTTTTTCCTGTGGGGATGTGGAGTTGAGGGCTTCATAGGATTCATTCTTGTTGCTTTTTATTATTGGTCTTAGTTGTGGCTTTACTCTTTTCATATTTCTCTCTCTTGTCCTTCGCTCTGGGATGCAGTTTTTACTTCTGGGGAGTTTTCAGTCTTGATCATAGTATTGCTATGAATTTGGGGCTTTTTCCTTCTATGTTTCCTCCTTTTGGTCTTTTAGCTCTGGTTGCGAATGTTTAGATCTGGAATTTTCTTTTGGCTCTTTTCCTTCTTGTTCCTTGGCTACTCTCCATTCTTACTATATCTCTCCCTTCAATCTTTTGGCCTTTCGTTTGGTACATCGGATTGACTTATACGTGCTTTTATGGAGAAAGCGTTGCTGACCTCTTTTCTTGGATTTATGGTTTTGACCTTATCTTAAATCTGGTAGACTTGTATGTATGATTTACTTTATTCTTACCTGATGGTGGATGTTTATCTATAGCAGTTGTGATTTTGGTAGTTTACCTTTTTATGGAAGAGAATTGATTGAATTTTGAAAAATAAAACAAAATTGTATGAGATTTTTTCATTTGTTGTGGACTATGTATTTGGTGCATGCTGATATGTTCTTCTGCAACCGTACATGTACATGTATTCCATTCCTTTTAGTAATGAATGCTGTCTATTTGCAGGTTAACTCATTCAGTTTGGTAGATGCAGAGAGGGATTATCTATCACTAGATAAGAGATATCCTAGGCTCTTTGTATCCCCAGAGTTTTCCAAGGTCAGTCTTCATTTTATTTTCAAGATGTCAAGTAGATAGTTTAATATTTGCCTTAATGTGGCGTTTTAATTGTTTTAGGCTATTGTGAACTGGCCAAAGGAGAACCTTAGACTTTCCATCCATACTCCTGTCAGGTACTGCTCTTTGATGCTGTTACTTCAATGGTTTTGCAAAGTTTATCGTATGTTTATCCAGAATATGCTTTTGTACCTTTAATCTTTTTGGTGCAAGTGACAGTTTGTGGTTTTAATGGTTTTAGTGAAACAATCTATGACATCTTTTAAAAGTTTGGTCCAGTTGCCAGCAAAAAAATGAAAGAACAAAATTCACGTCTCAGAACAAGCATTTGAACGAAAACTAGTTTGTGACTTCTAATATCCTATGTTTCTTCACTGCTTCTCAAAACCAAAAAGATGGTTATTATTTTACTAATTTTTTGAAAGAAGGGAAAGATAAGATGTAAATTTTTTATTACATTGTTGAGTGGAGCAGTTTTGAGCATGATTTTGTTGAAGAAGTGAGGGCAACTGAGCTGAAAGAGCCATCTGCTGAGCTTTTGGCTGAAGAACCTGCAAAATCAGAACATGAAAATACAGTGTGGAAGGCAAAGGTAGATCGTTTTTATATTTAACATTATAAAATGATACTTGTTTCAATTGAAGATGATGTAAAGTGCAGTGGACAAACTATTCCATTGATGTTGCTAAGGTTCTGCCAGCTTTTGAAATCAGTAATAACTGACCACAGAAGCTTAGACCTGAGTACCAGACATTTTAAGTTATTCTAATAATTATTATATCATATTAGCAAGTTTTAAGCCTATATAAATTGGTTGTTTTTCATATTCTGGGCATTGTGGATTTGTTGCTACTTGCTGGAGATTAAAAATTTGTGCTTTTAAATCATAAGAGGATTGAGTGTTTGCTGCTTTACGATTAAAATTCTAAAGCGTGGTGTGCTACACAATAAATTTATCTTGAGGAAAAAATTATCACGAGGTCTCTTACACATTGGCTGTCATAAATTCTCCCTATTTTTGCAATGATTTTGCATGACATATAATAGTTTGGGGAGAAGTAAACCCCACATGGTGGCACAATTGATTGGGGACCACGCTTCATGAAGCAGAGGTCATTGGTTCAAATCCTCTTGTGCCTCATGTGCGATTGATAAAAAATTGATCTTTCGTCATCAAATAGTATTTTATTAGAAGACCTACACATTTTAACTAGAGGGCATGGGTTTGTGGGTCCATTTGAGCTTTTGTTTTGTTGAAATCCATTATTTATGTGCTTTGTCACCGTTTTATTATTTTAAAGCTGCCGTTGGATGATGAAATTGTATTAAAGTTTGTTCTGATTGAATAAGGTTTCTTTGTCTCCTTGGTTCAGATGATTTTGATGAGTGGACTTAGCAAGAATGCTCTGGAGGATCTGTCATCTGAAAAAACTTCTGATGATCGCATACCCCATATTTGCAATATCCTCAGGTTTGCTGTGCTTAAAAAGGACCAGTCTTTCATGGCAATTGGTGGTCCATGTGATTCTGCTGATGCTGTTAACCCATCAGTTGATGATGCCTCTTTAATTCAAACAGTCCATAGGTTTGTGCTGTCTGATATTTGTTGTAGCGGAATGTATAGAAATAATGTTATCTTCAACTGAACTGAAGTTATTTTTACTTTGTAGATATGCAAAAGATGTTACTCAACTTGATTTGCAGAACTGCCGTCATTGGAATCGTTTTCTTGAGGTAGAATTTTCTTTTGATTATTATTACATTTATTAGGACCTCTTCAGTTGCTTTTAATTTTTGTTATGACAACAAACCTACTCGTCATAGCTTTTATAAGCTTATTTTGTGATGCCTTTTGAGTTATCTAAGGCTGACATTCAAATGGAATTTCTCAAAGGCCTCTGCCTTTTGTTTGAGCCATTTTCTTATTGTGATCTTAGCTTTATGAATCAGAGATGGTTTAGTAATCAAAACTTACACCAAATGATAAAATTAGCCCATGTTTTCACAGAATGAACCCCTTCTATTAACTGCAGTGTGTCCAAAGGTGAATTTTCATTTCAAGCATGATCATTTGAACTCGTTTTATTCAGTATATCTTCTGTTCTGGTTATGTTATTAGGACCTGTAATAGTATCAACTAACATCTTGTTTTTGCTTTCGTGTTAACCCCTTTTAGGCTGGCTTCTAGGTTTAATTAAATAGGCTTTGTTCAACAAAATCCTTTTTTCCATGTCTTTGGTTACTTGCACATGTATCTTGGATTCAGAAAGTTAACTTTTAGTTCTTGGTGTTTGCAGATACACTATGACAGAGTTGGCAAGGATGGACTTTTTAGCCATAAGGAAGTCACTGTACTGTTTGTTCCAGATTTGTCAGAATGTCTCCCTTCATTGGATGCATGGAGAGACCAATGGCTTGCTCACAAGAAGGCTGTTGCAGAGAGAGAGCGTCAACTTTCTTTGAAAAAGGAGGTCTGTTATATTTTTTGGAACTTTTGTTTTTCAGTTTCGCACATGCTCAGGTTCTTTGTCAGAAGACATCTAATTCATACACAAGCGGGAGACAAACACAAAATATGTGCATGCTTTTGTTTGCATATAATAGTGCTCACTGTTTGGTAATCGTTTCTTTTCTTGCCTAGTTTTTTTGGATTTGTTGATTTCTTCTTGCTAATATAATGCTGTATTCTTTTCAGAGGTCTAGAGAGAAGAAAGATGGGCTGAAAGGTAACTTCTTGTTGTCCATTGTCTCTCTTTATTTGATATATTTTTTCTTCTTCCTATGATAGTCATCAGTGATCAAATTGATTTTTTTTTTTTTTTTTTTTTTTTGGGTTATGATTTAGATAAGGAAAAGGATTCCTCAAAAGATGTCAAAAAAGTAGACAAATCAGAAAAAAAGAAAGAGGCTGCAGTGTCCGGACAATCAGAAGATTCTAACAAAAAGGAGAAAAATGGAAATGATATGAAAGGGATTAAAGCTGAAGAAAAGGGTGATGTAAATGACAAAAAACTTGAGAAAAATGATGGGGCTGAAAAAAGTGAGGAAATAAAGAATGTGGAGAAAAAGGAACAGGGTGAATCTGCTGTTGCTACAAGTGGCAGCGTGAAGTCTGGGAAGAAGAAGATCATAAAGAAGATTGTCAAGCAGAAGGTTGTTGATAAGACAGCTGGTGATAGTGCCAGCAAACAAAATGACAAGCTGGATGAGAAGGATAATGGAGAGAAGATTGCAAACTCAGAAATATCTGATCAACAGGGTAAATCAGTTGCTCCTACTAGAACTTTTGTAAGGAAAAAGGTGATAAGAAAGGTTCCAGCGGGAAAAATTGCTCAGAATGAAGATACGGGAGATAAACCAAAGGATAATTCAGATCCAAGCAGTACTGCAGTTGTGGAAGGAGGTACCAGTGTAAAAACAACCGTGAAGAAAAAAATAATTAAGAGGGTAGCTAAAAGAAAGGTAACTGGTTTGGAATCCAGTGATGGGGACTTCTGGCACTAAGAAAGATGCTGATGGGGATGAGATAAAGGCAGTTCAGGCAGTACATGAGATGGAAAATATGGAGAGGCAAGCAGCAGAGGCTGAAAATGTGGTCAGTGAGGTCAAAAGACCTGAAAAGAAAACAGTTTCTAAGACTGACTCCAAAACAGTTGCCAATAAGAAGCAAGATGATGTTGATTCAAGCAAAACAGAAATAAAGGCTGACAAGGATGATAAGAAGGATGAAAGAAAAACTGGTGAGAAAAGTGGCTTGGGGTCTAAAGCGGAGATTGAGGCTGACAAGCTGAAGGTTCCTCAGAATGATGGCAAGAGGGGAAAATCAAAAGATGGGGATAAATCTAAAGATGAGAAAGAGAGGAAAGACAATGATGGAAAAGATGAGTCTAGAAGCAAATCAAATAAAGATTTGAAAGATAAGAAAAAGTCTGAAGAACCTCCTCGACACCCTGGATTGATTTTACAAACCAAATGGAGCAAGGAATCCAAAGTAGGTTGATGATACCCTACACAGCATTTTATACTACAAGTTAATTGAATATATTCTGCATGTTCACCTCATATAATGTAGCTTGTTTGTACTTCTTGTCTAACTATGGATCTTCTATTACAGCTTCGTTCATTGTCACTTTCACTGGATTCACTCTTGGATTATACTGACAAGGACATGGACGAATCTACATTTGAGGTTTGTTCTCCTGCTTTATCCATTTCTCTTTATGTAAGCTTTATCTTTTTCTGTCTGACCTGTAGAACTGTAGTTCTAGTATTTGGTTCTCATAGCCAGGTTTGATATGGTTCAGAGCAAGATTATTGGTTGTTGCTTCTTCCTAACTCTCTCACCTTTCTTGTAGTTGTCATTATTTGCTGAATCGTTGTATGAAATGCTTCAGTATCAGATGGGTAGCCGTATTTTAACATTTCTCCAGGTTGGTTCTAGACACTGTTCAAAATGCATACTACTTGCTTCCTTTACCTGAGGCGTCCTCATTTACATGCCTGTTTTGGGCATGTGTGTTTGTGTGCAGAAACTACGTGTAAAATTTGTGACAAAAAGAAATCAACGGAAGAGGCAACGGGATGAAATTCATGAAAAGGAAAGGGAGAAAAAATCACAAGCAAAGCGACCTAAGACCACTGAGCTCCCTGTGAAAGAAGAAATTATTAAGTCTGAAACGTTGAATGCAGTCGAACCAGATGATGACAAAACTAAGGCCAAGGAGGAGAAATCTGTTGATCATGTTGATGACGTGAAGATGGAAGATGAAACTGATGTTGATGAAGATCCAGAGGAAGATCCTGAAGAGGATGAAGAAATGGAGGAGTCAAGTACGCAACATGACTTACCTAATGAGAATAAAGAAGAGGAGAAGACCGATGTGAATGCTGCACCTGAAAAGGTGGCAGGAAATGAAAAAGATGAAGCAGAGGATTCTTCTAAGGAGAAACCAAAAACTGCAGAGACAGAGCCCAAGTCTGATGGGGATATGAGTGAAAAGAGAGACGCAAAGGTTGATCCTGGTAAGAAAGAAACTTCTGCTGTGTTGGAGGTTTTTGTTGATAAAGATTTATTGCAGGTATGATTTTCCTAATTTCTATTTTAGCATCTTAGTTTACATGCCCGCATCATTTTAGTAATATTGGTTTTCAAATTTGAAACAGGCTTTTAGGTTTTTTGACCGGAATCGAGCTGGCTACATTAGGGTAATATTTTATTTTTATTCTCTCTCTCTCTCTGTCTCTCATATGTGTGATATCATGATGATTAGTATGGTAAGAAGTATCATTTGTCTTTCAGGTTGAAGATATGAGGTTGATCATCCACAACATGCGAAAGTTCCTCTCACACAGGGATGTGAAGGTGAAAATCTGTAATTCAATTACTGTTTCATAGTCACTTTTGTATTTCCTTTTTGAGTTTGCTCTGTATTTTTTTTATTCCTTGCTTGAAAATTGTGTTTATGGTCTGGTAGCTGATTTTTTCTCATGCATCAGGAACTTGTGCAAAGTGCATTGCTAGAGAGCAACACCGGTAGGGATGACCGCATTCTTTACAATAAGCTGGTGCGAATGTCCTGGCATTTGAGATTAGAATGGTCATGCATTCATTTTTCTTGAAAATGAATTTCAATATGATATTTTTATTGCCTCATGAAAGGGGACAGATTTGTCTAGGGTTTTGGTTTTTTCAATTAGATTGTTGTCTTCCATGCTTTCTTTTTTATTAATGCCTGCCAAAAAATAAAAATGAAACATTTGTTTGTATCCTTTTTTTTAAATGAAAATGAGAAAGATGTGCAATCTGCAAGACGGGCAGGATATTCCAATGGTGTAATTAGTATCATCATTATAGCCAGCTGCGCAAAATGAAGCAGTTGTTTGTACCGTATTTTGATGAAAATAAAAATGGGACTTGGTGCTTCTCTTGTGGCATTTTGATCTACCTGCGGTTATAATCTGCCATTCACACCTAACAATTTTGTAGTGTTGTGAAGAGTACTGAATCTATTTAATATTCAATGACAACATAACCCGTTCACGGTCTAGTTGCATTACCTTGTTATATTAGTCTCTACAATCAAATGGATTCCGTTTTGTTGGTCTCGACTGAAAAACAAAATTAGCTGATTATTATTTGCCGAGTTATTTAGAGCATTGATTAGTTTTGGCATAATGATCTTGACCAAGCAAACTAAACTGCGCAATTCATGAAATCTTTGAAAAGCAAATTTCCGGTTTATTTTTTCGGAATATTATATTTTGGAAAATCAAATTTGTTTTAACCGAATGTATCTTTTGGAAAATGGAGTCGTCTTGCAATGTTTAGTTGGCACAATTTCTGTCGCACGGAAAAGCATTAAATATTTATTGGAACTTCACAAAATCATATGACCAAAGTTTCGTTAACAAAAAACAAACCCCAAATAGTAAAGATTTTGTTTTGGTTTTTTAATAGACAAAATTTTGGTCCATTTGGGAGAGTCTAAAATGGGAAAACATTTAAAACTTGAAATATATACGGAAAAACTAGAAGGGAAAGCAATACGAATGTTATTTAGGAAAAAATTAATGACCAATTAATTATAGTGACGGTGGAGAGAAATTATTAGATGTATAGTGACGGTATATTACACCCTCCTCTCACATAAATGTAGTTCCTATGTGCACAATCCACATATGGAGTCTGCTTTTATATGAAAGGACGGCGCAAATGTAATATATCAGGTACACTGAATAATTTCACATGGAGAAAAGACGAAGAGAGAAGTTACCATATAGAGTTTTTATTTGGTACTATGTTGAATATAACACTTTTAGATATGTGAATTGCTTGCTAAGAGTCTTGTAGTTCAGTAATATTACATATTGTTTTATGTAGAGAATAAAGGTTCAAACCCTCCCTCATTGTTGTAGTTATCGAATTATTGATCACAAAACGTTTTTTTTTTATTATAGATTTGCATTTTTTGTGGTGACAAATACTAGAAAATACCCGGTCTACTGATAGCTTGAGATAATCTGATTCAAAGCAATTAAACAGATCAAAGTGGCAGGAAAAGAAAAACGAATAAAACTTTTGTATTAGCTAATAGGCTAATAGCTTTGTTTAACAATTAAACAGATCAGAGGCAGGAAAAAGGAAAAATGAATAGAACTTGTGTGTAGCTATTAGCTAATGGGCTAATTAGCTTTGTTAACAAGAACAAAAAAGATAATTGCTATGTCAATGAAAGCCAAGTAGAGTCCTCAATGCTTGTTTCTTAACCACCTTTCCATACACTCCCCTTCCCAACTTCAAAGCTCTCTCCTTATCCAATACCCCTGAACTTTTCTTCATTCCTTCAACCAAGACCTTCACTAAGCTCTCATCACCTCCTACTACTTCCACCACACTATCCACCACCACGTCCATGGCCGGAATCCGCTGACCCCATCTCTTCATTGACTTCTGTGAACCATAAGCCTTATAATATGCATGAGACCAAAAGGATGCCCTCAAATAGCCCTTCTCCTTGCCTCTCACTGCCCATCTCCTCATACCTTCCTCTAACCTGTAGACTGCACTACCCACATCCATCCCTCTTTCAAGGCCTATCTCAATCTCTCTAATCTCTTGCTTTGAACACATTTCCTCCTCAAACTTGCACCTCTTACAATTACATTGAAACCCCCATGTCTTTGACATTTCCCTGCGCTTTTCCAATGGCAAAAGCACATCATAATAAGCAAATGTAATCTCTTCACCTGCCTTAACATCCCTTGAAGCATGAACCATCACATAATCCCCTACATGCAAACGCCTTGCATTAGGACCACAAGAGTGGTTAATGAATGAAGCCAGTATCCACAATCCAACACCATAATAACCACTATTCTTCCCCAAAACTTTGGCTGAAACAGCATCTTCAACCAGTGAATTCACATCCAAGATGTTTAAAATACTAGCCATATCTAGCTTCTTATCCAAGTAACTACTCTCCTCCTCAGCCTCAGGCCTAAAAAGACTTATATCCGGAACCTCTAACCCCTCATCTTCACCAATTGACAATGTACTAATCAAATTACAAGTTCTTGGACATTTTGCAATGGAACTTGTAACTTTATCAATGAAATTCTTCCACATAACCAATTGGGCATTCTCACCTGAATCTTCACTAGGCAGTATACCTCTCTCTGTGGCAATTGCCTTGGTGACCAAAACCAAAGTCCCAGCATCGATATTCTTTGTTGCAAATAGGCCACGCCCACCAATCAGAGACTTGCTTATCTGCACAGCACCAATGTACTCGGCTAGTTCCGGGGACTTTCCTCCATACCCATTTACAATCCAATCCGAGAGATCGAAGGCACCGGTCCTCGAAAAAAACTCAAGCTTTTTACATTTCTCCAGATACCCATTAAGGCTTTCAGCATTCCCATTAGCCTGAGGATCCAAAAGAGCAGTCTTGAAGCAATCTAAAGCCATGGAGTACCTATTAAGATTTAGCAAAATCTTACCTTTGCATAGCAGGGTCTTGAAATGGGTACTCTCAATTTTCAGTGCTTGATCACAATCTCTCAATGCTTCATCAAATTCTCTCAGTCTGGATCGCGCTTCGGCTCGATTGGAGATGGCTAAGCAGAGGGATTTGTGGAGCTTGGAGAGGTTATCTGGGTCTAAGTGTTGTTGGGTCTTTGAGATTTGGTCTTGGCAAAGATTGATGAACTGAGAGTAAGCAAGTACAGACTCCTCCCATTCTTCTCTGAGGAGGAGCTCCTTGGCTTTGGATCTGAGCTGTTGCATTAGCTCTTCAGCCATTTCAACCTGTTGTTGTCCTTCTTCTTCTTCTCTCATTGTTTTTGATAGCAGGTGATTAGCACTGGTTTTGTGTTTTTGATTGGTGAAGTGAAGTATCTTGGGGGATTCGAATTTGTGAGGGGTTTGTAACGGTCACATTTGCTTATTTTATTCAAATTTTACCTTTGTCTCACATTTTGTTTTGTAACGGCAACGGCTATGTCGGGGTTCTTTATTAATTAGTGTAAAGAGTAAAACAGAGATATGCTATCTTTTACACGAATGAAGGCTATTTTAATGGATCAAGATATTCTCCGCTTTTTTATTTTTTTTTTGAGTTATAAAAAAAACCAGTTTCACGTTGAAGATTTAATTTTTCATGAATTTAAAAATTTATATGATTTCATGTCATTTAAAATCTAGTGGAAGTAATAGATTTTAAATGACATGTACACCTAACAATTAGACCCTTTTCTTTTCTTTTTTTGCTAACAAGAAAATTGTCTAGGGCTCTTTGAGTTCTTAACTATTTATTAGGATGTGAGCAATCTCATGTCCCAAACATAAAGGTAATTACAGGGATAATAAATTTCTTGGGAAATGGGAATAGCTCCAAGATAATGGTTAGAAATTTCGAACCCAGACCCCATATATATATCTCATAAAGTCTTAAGAACCACTAAACCAACTCTTAGGGTTAAATCTTAATATTGTTTGCGTATTCTCTAAATTATAATTATAGTCAAGGCAATATTTCAAGATCAAATCCTCTTAATTTACCTTTCAATTAGATAAGAAGCTAGTGTATAGTTGAAATTGAACTTAGATACGTAAAATGTCACATTGTTTCACACCAAACATGTCGTTTTACAGACTTTAGTTTACCTTCTTAGCATTAAAGCAAAAATTAATAGTATTAAAAAGATGAGAATAATTTTTTAATTAAAAAAAGAACTTAAAATTATCAAGTCATTATTTCTTCATGAAGTACATTCCATCTCTCAGTTCCAACTTTTCTTCAGAAACTAGACCAGATAAGAAGCTCTGAAGCTGTTGGAGTGATTTATCGTAAGGGGGATCAGCTACGCAAAACATCTGCAGCAATGTGTTAAAAAGTAATTACTTTTAGCAATCATGTAATTTGTAAAACTAGATCAAATTTATGGGGCCAGTTAAAGCAATTCTTACCTTGAGAGTATTATGAATTCGATCTAATGCCATGCTTCCGAAGTTTGTGAGCATCCCCATGATAAATTTCTAGAACCAAATGCCATTTAGAGTTAATACATGGAACAAGATGAAAATAAATTTCATGCAAATGCATAATTACTTATAATCTTCTGTTTAATTCTGATACTTAACCAAATCATTCCAAAAGTAGCCAAATTTGACATGGTTACTGGAATACCCAGAAGCTACAATTTCTTATATCCTAAGCATTTACATTTTCAGTGCTTTCTTTCTCTAAGGGAGGAATTCTTGACAAAGCTTATGATCAGCCACAGCAAAATATCTGTTGAAAAAATATGGAAGGTTATTTGATGACCCGACCCTAGAGGATTATCTAAGGCTAGCTATTTGCTGAGTGAAGAGAGAAAGTCCTGCTCTCTCCTTTTTTTTTTTTTTTTCTATTTCTGGGGACATATACTTCTGCATGACCTTGGTGAGTTAGTGTAGCTTTTAGTTATAGCCTTTAGTCCAAAATAAAACACCAGACCTGCCCCACCCTATAAATAAAAGTAAATATCCTTCAAAGCAGGGTCTTGAGTCTGAGTAACAGTTTTAAACAACCATTCGTGCAAATAATATGTCAAGAATGCTCAAATTCACATCACATACCTCATAAATAGTCATTTCCTTGCGTAGCTGATCCTCAACAGAGGCGATGGATCTCTCTCCCTCCTCATCACCAACTAGAATCTCCTCACAACTCCCACCATTTCCACCATTCTTACTAGTTTCAACCATGCCTTCCATCAGGGTAAATACATGGTCGTTAGAATCTGCCCCAAGTGATTCTGCAAGGATTCCCTGATTACAAAGAAAGGTTAATACAATTAGTCTTCATCCTGACCCGAGCCCATTGTCATATATTAGAACTTTAATGGATACCAAATTTCTACCTAATTGGACAGTTTTAGCCAGAGATCAGAAGGAAAAGACAAAACATTGCCTTTGCAAAAAAACAACAAATCATACAACTCAAAATAACAAAAAAGTCAATAAAAGAAGATCGGTGCCATTGCTAGTATAATGTGGAAAGTTCTGAGCTAAAGGAAATTGACCCAAGCAAGTAAACCTAAGTGTTTCGGCTACTCAAAATCTATCGAGTGTCCAACACTAATTGATCGTCAAATAAAATAAATCATTGAAATTGGTCATGTTTGTTCAGTAGTGATCCAGGAGTTTCCATTAGATCTATTGAGTGTCCTACACTAATTGATAGTAAGTGAACTTTATCAAATACCTTGCTTATCCAAAAATTTATCCTCCGATTGAGTACATCTACAGGTACCCCAATAGCAGCTGCAAGATTTTTAGAGGTCCAACTGAAAGTGGAAAATACAAATGCAGTTACACTATTGATGAATAACATATAATGCATTTTTAAATAATTCCCACGGTTACCTTGTTTGATCTTGAAATTGCATAATAATTGCTGCATGTACAGGAGCCACTGTGAACTGCACTGCTCTATCTTCAAATTGTAACTCCAACTGTATATCCATGATAAAAATATGTAAATGTTATTTGATTGATTCAGGACAGAGAAAAAAGAAAACTGAACAAATTTTCCTTTGTTTAAACACTGGAGGGAATCCAAATATCAGTGTGTGTGTATGCATAAAATTGCATTTTATAGATTTTGAAGCACCTAACCTTGACTGTACCAAGATTTTTCTTCCATAGAAGCTTACGAGGGGTTTTGATTTCATTAAACCTCTTTGCATAATCCGAGAGCAGATTGTCAACAGGCTCAGGCACATTAAGGGCCTCGTCCTGAAATGTTTCTTCAAGGTTAAGAGAGTAACAATAATTTGTCAATAAGGAATAATGAAATTGTTATGAGAATAGAAGAAATTCTGATCTAAGCATATATATTGTTAGCAAGGGCCACAGATATAGATATATATTACATGGTGCTTGCCTTTCTCTTTTTTACAAGAATGGTGTAAATAGATACTTCATGCTGAGACAGCAGAGATTAAGTGTGATTGCAGAGAACATGTAAATATTCCCTCTCATCTTAGATAGCCCCCCAAGTAATATTACCATAAAACCATGTAAATTATCAAGCCTTTTCCCACCACCAGAATTAAAAAATGGTTGATATCAACGATAGCAATAGTGTTCTCCATACCTGGATTGGAGGCCAGAAATTAGAAGATATGATTGTAGCATCAAGAATATCCATGGACACTGCAGTCTCCCCCACCTCAGCCCCTAAGAGAAGTTATTCACCAAAGGTTACTTGAAATTTTTTCATAAATGAATAGATCGTAAGAAACTAAGATGGGCTTTTGGCAACCATAGCACAAGTAGTCCCAAAAACTACTTAAGAAAGAAATATTTAAAGGGACAAACTATAATAGGAATAGGATGGCATCCATCAAGTTTGATGGGGCCTCACCCCTTCTAATACATATTTGTGGGTTTTTGCTTTATAACACTTTATTCAAGCAAAGTGCCATCCATCTTTCAAAGTATGTAGATTTGTTTGAATGATTTGGATATGGAAAATATCTTTCAATGGAATGTAAAATGGGTGCGGCACCATCAAACTTGATGAGGTGTCACCCTATCATAGTTTATCCCATTCATAAATTCAAAAAGCTACCAGTCTGAGGGGGCTGAGTAATGGTTGCTTTTATATTGGTGTTTGTCCTCTTTGAATCTATCAAGTCATTGAGCATTATTTCACATTTCTGCATGCTGATCTCTCCAAAATGTATCTGCACAATGACAGTACCACTATGAAAATTAAGGTGGAAAATTCTAACACAACAAAGAGAATGCCAAATGTCAACCACAACCAGGAGACCTAATTTAACAGACCAAAGACTTCAATAAATAAAACACCTGCCTTGAGGAGTTCTAAAGTACGTATCTCTGAGTCAATGTCATAATCAGATTTGTTGAGAAGCTTTTCAGCCAGCATAACACGATATTCATTGACTAGTTGGTCCTTTGAACCAATTATGCCAACAATCATCCCAAGTATGTCAACCTTCCTCCGGTTCCTACTACCTTTCAATGGGTCAGCTTCTACAGGATCAGGCTCCCAGCTGAAGGGCAGAATTCATGGAGATATATATCAGCCAACTGACACGGTCAGCTAAAAGGTACAACTAAAACATATCATCCACAGCCATGATAGCATAACCATACCGTGCAGCATTGATCCATGCTTGCTTTTCATCAGTAATGAAATCATCATCAACACCAGTGTTCTCTTGACTTTCTTCATCTCTATTTAATTCTTCAAGAAGGCTATCCCCAGCATTTCCAGATACATTTGGATTCCCACCAGTCCCATCAGTTAGCATTGTCACAATGCATTTGATGGTATCTTTCCTTCCCCTTAAATAGTCTCTTATTGGTTCACCAACTGCTTCAAGAAAAACACCTGCTGGGTCTATTGTCCGTAGTGCTTTAATAGTTGAAACATATTGATGCAGTATATCATTGGTTGAGGCACCAGCAGTAAGCAAGCGATATCGTAGCGCTGAGATAAATGATTCAACCAGCTTAGAATGTTGTCCGGTATATTCAAGACATTGTTTTAAATCTTCAATAGCCGGAGAGCTGCGAAATTTATTAGAAAATATTTAGGAAAAGAAAAATGAATCAAGGAGTTGCCCAAGAATATCTTATATCAGTATCAAAAGTTTCAATCATGCAACAAATTAAAAGTAATTCTTTTTTTGCTAAACATTAAAAGTAATTGTTCAAAGAGGTATGGCCTATAACCTTTCATTTTGCTCTAATAATACTGCAGAGGGAAAAGAAACAAGATTCATGGTCCAGTATTGCAAAGACACAAACAAACAAAGTTCATAGCAGCTTCCATGGAAAATGCATTCATGTGATATGCAGTTACTGTCTAGATCTTACATATTAAAAACATATCAAGTATAAATATCTTCACAGATTCAAGGTCAACTCCACATAAAGCAAGACCAGTGCACAATTTGACAGCTTGACCACTAAGACTATCACATTTACGTCTACAATAGAAAACCAAGGAATAGACCAAAATTAAGAATGTTAAAAGAATTACCTGTCAGGATAATCCACGATTATCTCAAATAGTTTGGCTATTCTTAAATCTTGCAATGTCTCATAAGCAAAATACTCTAGCCGCAACTGCCATCTAACAAGTCCTTCAGAGGGAGTATGAATACCAGGATAGCATGAAGAAGGATGTGAAGCCAGAGGTGATTTTAGACCAGATGAAAGACTATCATAACTAACAGAGTCACCAAGATAAGCAAGAAGGGCACGCAAGAACTGGAGAGGCACAGCCTGGGCGACATAACTCCAAGTATTGGAGTCATTTATTAGTAGCATAATAATATATACCTAAAATAGAACTAGCATGGAGGACACTAATACATATTTTACAACATCTTGCAGATAGCATTCATTCTGTGCAGAAATTTTTGGACAATTACAGCGCCTCCTTTGATCTAATCAAATTACTTATGAAAAATGAACTAATACAATTTTGTACATACACAAATGATAAGTAATATATAATTTACATAAACAAAAAAACCAATTAAATATTAAAAAAAAATAATGACATGCCTGGCTGATACCACTATAAGACCTTCAACAATTGCTTAATGATCTTCCGCGCATAATAGACAAGAAAACATCCATCATATGGTGTAGACCAGTAAAATTAAGCGATTCAACTCAAAAAGAGCACTAGATTTACTAAATTAAATGTGCTATACAAATGAAAATATCTCGGATAGATAACAAGTTAAGACATCAATGATTTTACAAAAGAATTGCTGGAAATAATAATGTCTCTTTTAAAAAGAAAAAAGAAAAGAGAAAAAGAAAAGATGAGATAAGATAAGGATACACAAACAAAAAAATTACCTGTATCCACCCTTTAATGGACTCCAAAACAGAACTCCTGTAATCATCACCAGCCAGATTATGTACTTCAGCCTGCCATGCATACAGGAAAATTTAGATGGCACCCAAAGATAAATTACATAGAAAAGAAAATGTGAATTGTGAATTGTGATTCGCACATATAGTATTGGAAAAGAGGATGTTTAGTACAATATTGGAAAAGAAGGCCAATGTAGAGGTGAAAAGAAATAAGCTGGACAGCTATTGCAAAAATGGAACACATGCTCACCTTTAGAAGCAGAAATATGGTAGAAGCATAGGCATCTTCAGTCATAGATGTAAATCCAAGACTTCTAAGATCACGAACAACCTTCCCAATGTTCTTTACCAATTTATTCTTCTCCAAGAACCTACCCTGATGATAGCATTCATCAACATCCATTTCACCAGTCCTGTAGGCGATTTTGCCTTTTTCATCTAAATCCATGTCATCTTTGTCTTGAGATTCATCATCATCATTAAACTCTCCAGCCATGATTGTACTTAACTCCTCCAACCTTCCCTTAAAATACCAGTGGAGTATCTCTAAGAACATTTCGGAGTTTAAAAAAAAAAGGGAAGAAATTAAAGTACTATCAGGACATTGCTAGACAAAAAGATACATGCATACATACATACATATGTATGTAATTCTTAGACAACATAAAGCTTCTATGAAAGATCTCCAGTGTAGATAATGAGTTAAAAAAATACAGTGCATTGTTTTAATCCTACAGTACAAGTAATTACCATAGTGTGACCTGACCTTGTACTGATTAGGGTTGACGAGTTCAAATACTCTTCAGTAAAATATCTCCAGAAAGTACAATTTTCTGATTTTTCTACCAAAACAAAAACAGGGAAGGGGGAAAAGAACTTAAAGGGAACAATTTGATGAGTTCATCTGGAAATATAGGTTTCCCAAGAACCCTACAGAGTATATGCTTCTTATAGCCTCTCCATTTCAACCATATTGTTCATGGTACACTTATCCTTAAGAAGGTATATTTTCTTTCTTGGGTTTCTATTTTTCTTTGGGAGCATGAAGGAGCAGCAGAATATAAAAATATAATTTAGATTGGTGATTATAAATCACGCTATCTGCTTCTTTTCATATATACCAGGCGACCAGATAGAATGTTTTCAATTATTACGGATCCTGACATACGTGAATTAATAGTATCCATCACCCAAATCCAAACTTTCAATCTTCATCGTCCACAGAAGAAGGCAAAAATTAAAACAGACTCAAAAGGACACTAACTACCGAATAGCATTCATGAAGTCTAGTCTTTAGCCAACACAAACTCGGCAAAAGTTATTGTTAGAGATAGTGGCTCATCTTCTATATATATATATATGTTGTAAAACCTATTCTTTGATAGTGAAAAATTTGCGGCACACGGACGAACCATGTAAAATATCCTGTGTTTATTTATCACCAATTTTCTTACATCGACAATCATCAACATCTCTATACTCTAATCACATTACTAATCAATCATTCACAGTAATCAATCAAGTTATATATAATTAACTATATACCAGGAAAATGCCGAGGAAGGCTAGCCATAAGCACCGACGACACGAGCAATTGGTATCGAGAGAAGAGATGGCTTCTCTCCGAATCCGAAGGATTCCTTCCCTCCGATATCTTATCCTTGTAGGACTGCAAAGCATGAGACAACATCAACAAGCACTTCTCCTGGTAATTCTTTTCCACAGAGATCTCTTCCAGAGCTTTGCACAATGCTCGCTGAACCTCACTCTCACATATCTGCGATTCACAATAATATATATAATTATTGTGTGTATGTATATAATATAGATATTGTAGAGATTGATGCTATACATACCTGAGGTTTATTTTTTGAGAGAAATGCAAAATTGCTGTAAGCATCGAAATGCCGCCAAAATTTTGAAGCTCCATTTTGCTCAAAAATTTCCTGCAGAATTTTGAAAAACACAATAATCCGAAATTCAATTTCGCAAACAGTGACCTAACTTTGAGAAATGAGAGTGTATATACTATATACTATATACCTCTAGTGCCTTGAGAAAGTGGTCGCGAACCAGAGAGTGGAGGCCGTGCTTGCAAAGAACGTGGACGTGAGCGACGAATTCGGGGCCGACGGAGAGGTCTCCGGCGCCGTTGAGAAGAGCTTCGGTGGTGGCGCAGAAGCCGGTGTAGCTCTCGTGGATTTCTTGGATCGAATCGTCGGTGAGAGCGTCCAGAATCGCTAGGTCCGTTGCCATCAATGTCTCTCAGAGCAAACGATAAATGGAATTTTCGAATTTTGTGTGGGTTTTGGATTTGCCGCCAGTGTGAGATTGAAAAGCGTGAGGGATTTGGGTGCTTAGCTAGGACAGTTAACTGTTAAGTAAACAAGCAACCGAGTATTCAAATTAATAGGCAGAATTAATTCATTTTATTTCTATTTCTTAGATTAGATGAGCTCAAGTTAATTATTAAACTATACTAGTCGTAAATTTATAGGATGCATCAATATTTTGTTATTTTTATATTAAACAGTATTGTGGGCATAGGCAGTGAGTTGTGAATGTTTCAAGGTGGAAATGGGGATGAGTTTCAAATGTAATTGGTATTTTTGGCTGGATAATTAGGTTATAAGGATAATTAGTTTATGGGTGGTTTTTAAGTAAATTGCCTAAGTGTAAAAGTGGGAAAAAAAAAAATGTTTAATCAATCTGTTAGTCACTTATACAAAAATCTATTAAAGACATAAAAAACCAATGATGCATGTTTTTAAAACGTTAATTGATGTGCCCATTATAGTGTACACAATCAAACATTCAATATATTTTAAACATTTATACCTATAAATTTATAATATAAAGTAATTATTTAATACTCTTTTGATTTTCCTTTGATTTAGTATTCCTAGAACGCAATAAATCTGTACTCTTCTCTCTCACATGAATTTACGAGTTTGTTCACGAAGACATTATTATTATGTTTTGAGTCCGACTTATTTAATATTCAAGTCCAAACTCAAGTTCAAGTTTGAACTTGATTCATTTACCAAACTTTTCCTCAATGAGCCTAATTCATAAGTAAGTCACTTCATTTACAGCCCTATACATACATGTGCGGGCCACCTCCACTCATTTGGGCCTGTAATTGGTCTTCAGCACAAGGGAGAAAATAAACAAATCAGTCAACGGCACGTCGTTTGTTCCCCAAAACACAGAAAACCAATTAAAGCCTTTGCACAACACAGATTACATTGCATCCATGAAATGAAACCAAGCCGAGAAGAACACCAACGACATGACCCGACCCAGACCCGGACCCGGACCCACACCCACACGAAGGTCATGCTGACGTCACTCTCGGCCATGGCGGCCGAGACCACGACCTTCCCGATCGACCTGACAAAGACGAGGCTTCAGCTCCTCGTCCACGGTGAGTCGAGGTCGACGAACGCGTTCCGAGTGGCCTCGGAGATCGTTCGCGAGCAAGGTCCTCTAGGGCTCTACAAGGGCTTGTCCCCAGCGATTCTCAGGCACCTCTTCTACACACCGATTCGGATCGTTTCCTACGAGCACCTCAGGAATGCGCTGGTCTCTTCCTCTGCTGATGGTGCCTCCCTTTCTCTCCCTGCCAAGGCTCTCGCCGGTGGAATCTCCGGTGTCATCGCTCAGGTAACAGCTTCAGCCTCTCGTTTTTTCATAATTTATATAAATTGAGTGTTTAAAAGTAAATGTAACTTATGAATGTGTTATTTCTTAAATAAAAGAGTGTACAATTGTGTGAATTCATTTAAAATATAAAATTTTGATCTTGCTAGATATACTTTATATAATCTCAATTATGAATCATGAAAATATATGTGTATCCAAATGGATGCCCTTTGAAGGAGTTAATGGAGAAGTTACATGAATCTATTTTGTTAAGAGAAAAATCGAAGAAAACTCGGTTAAGTTCGAGGGAAATTGGCAACCATTTCGCCAAGTGTGTGTAGCGTTGGAGTTTTGAAGGAGGCCTTTCCTGAATTGTATGGTATTTGCTAGGGATAAGGGAACTATTGTGGCAGATTATTTACATTGGATAGATGGCTCTAAGTTTCGGGATGTTACTTTTTACGACCTATCCATGATTGCTATTAACTAAAGATAATAATTGTTTAAAACTAACTCAAATCCAACAAGTTAGTTCTAATAAATAAATGCCTTAATGAACACTTACCATGATTATAGACCATCAACCCCGCATTGTATATAATTGATAAAGTTGGTAAAAGATATTATGTGGTTCTTCAATTAAGCATTACATCATATAGAATATAGTTGATAGTCTTGGAGTTCCTATTTAAGGATGAGAATGAATCATACTGCATTGCTTTGAGTTTGACAGGTAAATCGTAAACCATTCATAAAAAAAAAAATTAAAAAACCCTCAAACTATTCATTGGTTCCATAGAGGATTATCAACTGGCTAGAAACTTGGCCTGATTAAATGGGGCCATGGGGGCATATGATCTTCGATCTCTTTTTCTTCTTACGGAAAATAATACTCCTTTACCCCTCCATATGAATGTACTTTTGTTGAAGCACTGGCTCAAAAAATGGATTATTGACTTTGTCATTATGGAGGCTGCTTATATCTGCTGTTTCCTCTGGTCACCAGACCCTAGAGATTTTAGGCATCTTTAAAAGTCGACCTCTGCTTTACCACCAAATGATTCATATCATGTCCTGTGTGGATGAACACATGCACACTACAAGTTTAATGATATTTTAGTAACCAAATGATATTTAATACCTGGAACAGATCTTGGTTTAACTAGAATTTTTTTTTTTTTTTTTTTCATTTATTTGTATAGTGCATGACATTTTTTGTTTTGATGAGTAATGGTACTTCTCTATTTTCCATTAGTAGTGCAGGTAGTGGCAAGCCCTGCTGATCTTGTTAAGGTGAGGATGCAAGCAGATGGCCGTATGGTGAGCCAAGGTCTCCAACCTAGATACTCAGGGCCTCTTCATGCTTTAAACAAGATTGTGCGCACAGAAGGTTTTGGAGGACTTTGGAAAGGAGTTTTCCCAAATGTACAAAGAGCATTTTTGGTGAATATGGGAGAATTAGCGTGCTATGATCATGCAAAGCGTTTTGTTATTCGAAATCAGATAGCTAATGACAATATCTATGCCCACACCTTAGCATCTATTATGTCAGGTCTTTCAGCAACTTCTTTGAGCTGTCCAGCTGATGTCGTAAAGACAAGAATGATGAGCCAGGCAGCAGGCAAGGAAGGGAAAGTTATTTACAACAGTTCTTATGATTGTCTGATGAAGACTGTTAGAATTGAAGGATTAAGAGCACTATGGAAGGGATTCTTTCCAACATGGGCAAGGCTTGGTCCATGGCAATTTGTGTTTTGGGTCTCATATGAGAAACTCCGACAAATTGCCGGGCTCTCTTCCTTCTGATACATTTTTGATTGGCACTCACCTTTCGACTTGCAACTTTTAAGATCCCTGAAATTAGATCCATTTATAAGCACCTTTTCAAGCTTCAAAGAAGGCAAATCACTTTCCCTCTTGGATGCAATGATTCATATACCTGGTTGGGAAGATTGCTTGGTTCAAATGATAAAACAGTGGCACACAATATGTCAGTGCTGTAGCAAGGCCCAGTCTTTTGCCCATTTTAAACTTTTCAGAGTTTTGGTCTCAGCCTGTAATAACCAGTAAGCTGATGACAAGGCAGGTCAATGCTCAAGGCATTTTACAATTCTAAATGCCTTGTAGAGTTTTATTTGTGAACTTGAAATGTAATTACTCTACACAAATGTCTTCTAGATGGCGTTTGATTTGGAAAATCTAATATATTCTCTTGTATTAAGGTTCCGACAATGTTATACAATAATACAATGCCTGGCAATATAACAATGCTTGCATTTGATTTAATAAAGAATATGATAAGATTTATGATGATATAAGATTCGTGTTTAGCTTATTTCCAAGAATTTTGAAGGAATCTTTGTTCTCAAATACTCATGCACTATGTAAACTTGAAGTATCTCATATATTTTAATTTTGCTTGAAAATCAATAATATTATCTCAAGAAACTTAATAAAATAAAATAAAAACAGTAGAAGACATAGCATAAATACTTAGTATTGTTAGTGTCTAGAAAATGATAATCTGACTTCAATTGGGGTGAGGGAAAGGGAGCAGTCAGGTGAGGAAGAGAGGATACGAGTGCATTTGGCAAGCCTTAAAAAGGCCAATTTTTTGGAATGAGTTTGTTTTGGCTGACCTCACACCCAAAAAAGCTTTGCTATTTTTTTTTACAATAATTTCAACAAATAAGAAATCACCAAAGCATATCCTAATGCACACTAAATGAGAATAATACTATCATTGTAACACAAATAGAATTTTTGTTCTCGAAGGAGTTCAAAATTCCCCCTATATAACGTTTCGTGGGAATTTATATGTCTAAGGTATCTAAATTACCTTGAATTATTTGCAAAGAATGTGCAAAAACTTAAAAATAAAAACAAAAATAAATTAAAAAAATCTTAAAAGATGACTTGAACCAGCTCCACATGGCAAACCAAACTGTGTGTTTAGTGTGATTATACCAGAGCCCTAACTAAGAATCGATGATTTATTTATAGAAGCCTTACTTGACCATACCCCCATACCTTTTCTTAGATAAGTTAGAATTTGAAACTATAGCATCCACGTGCTCCATATTGATTGTATTTTATCATCATACCAAGATATCAATGAATTCATTTTTAGTGTAGACAAGATTCAAACCTAAGTCCATTATATTTTAAGGGCTATCTAACTGGAACCCACTACTTTGTCATACTTAATAGCAATTGATTTCTGTTTCTAAAGGTGGGGAACCCATTCATGAGTGGCAAAATTAGACTTTGCTATACTGTGAATTAAGGCAATTCATGTTTCTCAGCTGTAAATATTCAGTACCCCCACCTTCCACAGATGTTTAAGGCTCCATTGTGTGATTGGAACTGGGCCAGAGTCTGAGCCATTTGTTTGCCCCAGCTCTTTAAAATGGGCTGGTTTTCGGCTTCAAGGCAATTAGGTCTCCCAGCTATTGATTGTTGGGGGTTGGGCTCCCTTGATTGCAGCCATGTAATATTGGTACCAAGCTATATGAATGTAACTACCTGTTTAATATTTTAGTTATTGGAACTACCATTGTTGCTTCTCTTTGCCATGTGATCATTATGCACTAAATGTTAGGTATTAAAGGTAACTTAACTTCCCACCAAATTTGTTTGCAGTATAGCATTTAGTCAGTGTAATCCATAAATGGCTTCTAACTAGACCAATTTATAACACCCTAAATGTGCCAAGCTGGAAGCTCAAAACCATAAAATTAAGGGAACCATCATGAGATTTAGGTTTAATTACTTTGCATCATGTTTCAAAATTGTCCCTATGCTTTTACAAGTTTCATTTTAGTCCTCAACATTTTCTCTATGTTTTAAAATGATCTCTATCCTTTGAAATGTTTCAATTTAATCATACTTTTAAGTTTCTATAAAAATTATCACATTTTTCCATCTAACAGTTAATAACATAGACCTTTTTGGCACAAAATTAAAAATATAAAGACTAAAATGAAACATTTCAAAGGATAAAGACCATTTTGAAACATGAAACAAAGGTTGAAGATTAAAATCAAATGATAGCATAGCTTTGAAATCATTATAAAGTGAATAAGAAAATAGAGAAAGCAGAGAGAAAAAGATAGAGAACACATGGAATTATAACGTTGTTCGGCTTTAAAGGCCTACATCCACAATGGAAAGACTTTGGTTATTACACATTTCTTATTTATAAGCCATGTGTAGCTAAATCCTAAGGTTACATGACTTGAACTACACGTAGGATTATAATTATTTTGTTTGCACTCCTAGTAAGATTAGATAGAATACTTGAACTTAACTATAGGATTGATTGAGCCTTGAATCGTAGTCTTTTTGCTAATTATGCTACCCCTTAAGGTCACCATGTTACAAATGTTACCTAAACAAGGGACCAATCTAATTTGTTTCTAAAGTTCTTGTAGCTAGGGATAGTGTGTCGACAAAGCTCTATTCATAGAGCCGTATAAGACAATAGACTACAAAATGCTAAATGTACAGTCTCTCTTAGATTTTTTCCAGCTTTCAAATAATCTCCCAAAACAAAACCTCTTGAAATAGACCATACGAAGGAAAGGTCAGTGTGATCAATGTTATTATTAAGGAACTGAAATACTCGTTTTCGTCGAAGAAATATAAAAGTTTTTCACAATTTTTTTTTTTGGGTACGTGACAAGGGGCGGAGTTAGGAATTCAATCTAGGTGGACATCTTTAGATTTCAAAATTTAATAAACATAATACAAAAAAATAAAAGCCAGAAACCCATATACATTGTTTATATAAACAAAAGGTAACAAAAATAAGCTCATTATAGCCTTCTACAATTGATTTCGACGTGTTTTCATATTTTGAAATTTCTCTATGTATTTAATGTTGTCATTCATGACTTTCTTTTGAAGTATTTCATTATTAAAAGAAAAACAATGTTCATAAAATAAACTAACACATCATAAAATATAAAATTAACTAGTTTTTCCTTTTGTTTTTCTACACTAATAAAACTAACAAAAAAATGTAATAAAACAAAAACCTATTTCTAAAACAAAAACCTATGTATTTAATCAAGTTGTCATTCATCCGACTTTCTTTTGAAGTATTTCTCCATTACTATTTCAAACTTTGTAATATTAAAAGAAAAACAAGGGGGCGTTTGTTCATACCCGTGAAATAAACGTAATGTTAACACGGTGTTTGGTTCATTTATATATCTTAATGTAAGATAAAATATAAATTGGTGTGATTAACATTTTTTAAGTTTTTCCTTTTGTTTTTAAAAAAACTAATAAATTGTAATTAGAAAATTGTCATTGGATAATGACTAAAAATAAAACTTTAAAATAACCAAAAACATAAAAAACAAAATGACAAAATCTATTAAAATAAGATCAAAATATCAATAAAACCTCTATAATATTCAATATACTCCCGAAATAAAAAACCAAAAACCTAAAAAAAGACCAATATTTCCAAAAAGCAACAAAAAAAATTAAAACAAAAACCTATCCCAAATATGACTTACTAAATACAAAAATAAAACACTAAAAATCAATCTAAAAAAATATTACACCCAAAAAAAAAAAAAATCCAAAAATGACCAAAATACACACCTAAGAAAATGACCAAAATAACTAAAAATGACCCAAATACATCCAAAATGACCAAAATATCCCTAGAAACCTATAATGACCAAAATATCTTCGGAATGTCTAAAATGACCAATATGCCTAAAAACATCCAAGATGACCAGAATAACCCCGAAACCCCAAAAATGACCAAAATATCCCTCGAATCCTTAATGACCAAAATATCCTTGGAACCTCTAAATAACCAATATACACCTGTTGATATGACCCAAATACTCCTTCCAAAATGACCAAAATACCCCTAGAACTTATAATGACCAAAATATCCTTGGAATGTAAAATAACCAAAATACCTTGAAATCTTTAAAATGACCAAAATACCCTAAACCACCAAAGTGACCAAAATATTCGAAACCTCTAAAATGACCACAATACCGTTGGAACATCCATAATGACAAAAATAAGCTTGAAACCTATCAAATTACCAAAATACCCTTAAAACCACCAAACAACTAAAATACCCCCAAAATGACAAAAATGACCAAAATACTCTCGAAAACAAAAATACGCTTGAAACCACCAAAATACCTCGGGGGTAGAGTGTCAACTTATTTGTCATTTTGGGGGCAAAGTGTCATTTTCGAAAATCGGGTATAGAGTGTAATTTTGTTTCGGGGGTGTCAAGTATACCCTTTTTCCTTTTATTTTCCTTCATCCACAATAGATACAAAAAAAAAAAGTTTCAATATGCCTTTTATTCTGGCACAAAGCTATTCCAAACATACAACCACCTTAGTAAAACAATGAAAACTGAATATCCAACTCAAATTAAGCTATACGGGACCAAAAAGGTAAATATTCCCACAGTTATTTTGGAATTTTTTTTTTTTAGGTTCTGGGAGTATTGTGGTCGTATTAGTGGTTACGAGGGTATTTTAATCATTTTAGACGGTTTGGAGTTATTTTTGTCATTTTGTAGGTTTCCAGAAGTATTTTGGTAATTTTTGGATTCCAAGGGTTTTTTGGTTATTTTAGAGGTTTTGTGAGGTATTTTGGTCATTTAAAGGTTTCAGGGTTATTTTTGATTTTGAGGTTTCGATGTATTTTAGTCATTTTCTAGGTTTCAGGATTATTTTGTCATTTTAGGATTGAGAGGGTATTTTAGTCATTTTATAAGTTTCAGGGTTATTTTGGTCTTTTTAGAGGTTTTAAGTGTTATTTTGGTCATTTTAGGATTTTGAGGGTATTTAGACATTTTTAGGGGTTCTAGGGATATTTTGGTCATTTTATAAGTTTCAGGGTTATTTTGGTCATTTTAGAGGTTTCAAGACATTTTGGTCATTTTAAGATTTTGAGGGTATTTTGGTCATTATTAATGGTTTTAGGGATATTTTGGTTATTTAGATGTTTCTGGGTTATTTTGGTCAATTTAGGACTTTTAGGGTATTTTAATCATTTTTAGGGATTTTAAGGGTGTTTTGGTCATTTTAGAACTTTCAAGGTTATTTTGCTCATTTTAGAGGTTCCGGGTGTATTTTAGTGATTTTATTGGTTTTGGGGAGTATTTTGGTATTTTCAATAGTTTCAGGGATATTTTGGTAATTTTGATGGTTTTAGAAATATTTTGATAATTTTTGTGACGTCAACAGTATTTTTGTTATTTTTTAGTTTTTTAGATTATTTTAATCAATTTATAATTTTTTTTATTAATTTGGTGAATGTTGTGAACCAAACAAACATAGGAATGATACATTAAGGGAATCTCATTAAAATGTGACTAACGAACCAAACACCGTAATCTTATATTCCCATGATGTGATTCCATGGATCAAAGATTCAAGGAATCTAACATCATGTTGTAATATAACATCAAGTGAACCAAACGCCCCCTTAGTTGGTAGAGGAGAGATACATTCCCAACTACATTTCAATTAGGATGTGACAATCTCTGCTCGAAATAATAACGGAAACTCTCATCTTGATTATTCCCAACCGTTTGCTTTTATCGACCTTTGCTAGCATAACTGCCAATTTATAAAATACTCCCTAGGCTTTTCTTTTCCTTTTTTTTTTTGTTACTGTGAATTGGAAAAAATAAAATAAATTGTAAAGACCTTGAGAAATAAGAAGTCTTCTCGCATCCTCAATCAACTAGTTTGACATGAAGGAAGAGTCCACAGAATGACCATTGAGACAGCTAGGTTGAATGGGACTTAAGTTGGTCTAAAATAGTTAGTGTTATATTATTTAAAATTTTAATTAATGTGTCTCTCTATATACTATTAGAATAAAAAATAAAATAAAAAAATTTACTGTGAAATCATCTTTCTTCATTTTTTTAATGTGACACTTTGTATTCATTTATGCTTCTTCTTGGCTTTGAAATAATGGAAAATGGGATATTCAAACTAGTGACATGCATCCACTTTATGAGATGTTGTTTACTTGTCTCTCATCGATTGTGGTAGTAGCCCTTGGACTTGGGCATAATGTAAATTGCAAACCTAATTTCTCTTTAGTAAACTGGTACTTAGTGGATCCATATTTGTATATAATAACATATTTGGTTAATGAAAACAAGGAAATAAGATTCACAAATGACTTGCTGATATCCCTAAGGCCCTAATAACTAAGTCACGCTACTCTTTTTTGGTAGGTTTTAGGACTTATGCTTAATAAATTTCATCTACCCCTCTATTTACTAATTAATTAATTACATTTAGGGAGAAAAATAAAAAAACCAACAACCTGTGCCAAGACAAAGCTGCTTCTAATAAAAACACTGTCTTGCCAGTTGCCACCACCTTCCTTACGCGTCCTGACATGAATGACAACCTCCTATGTTCTTTTTTCTTCACTTGCAAGTTGCAACCATTTTTGACATGGACAACCTCTTCTGTTATTTTTTCTCTTAATTTTAACCATCCCATGTTTGTTTTTTGAAGTTTTTGAAAGTGAAACACATAGTAACTATAAAATTTAGACAAAATCAAAGAGAAATGCAATATATATACATGTTAAGGAATTGGATAAAAAAAAATATACAGAATAATAATAAGATAATGTGAAAACATATATGAAATTGAATGGGGGGTTAAATTACATATGTATTAATAATGGAAGTACGTTATTGTATAATAAAAGCATGCATGCATGTGTATAAAAGCTTTAGTACACAAAGAATCGTCCCACATGAAAATTTAATTGTTCTGAATTTAGTTTCAGTTTTTAAGATGCATATACAACCAAGCAAGCTGAGAATTGTACTATAACCAACCAGCTAGTTTCGTATTTCCTTTTTGATAATTGAGCTAAATATAGCCTAAGGCCAAATATCTTCGGACAGAACTCTATAATTTTATCCCCTCAACCACATCATTAACCCATTTAAGCTTATCAAAAAAAATCATTAACCCATTTAATACCTGTCAAAGAGGGTGTCACCGTGTCACCAGAGAACTACAAATAACTAAATAAAAAATAATAATAATTCAAAATTCCCCTTGTATGAACTTTTCTCCTACTGGTACAATTACTGGCCGATTTAATTGCTATCAAAGATCTTGAGGTATCACATAAATTCCATAGGAGGATCAACATCCAACTTCCCTCTTGAAGACAACGTGGATGCTACATGACCACAAACCAAAGGTTCACTACTAACTACTCACTACTCAGCACTCACACTCACATTCAGCACACAGTGTCTAATAATTGACTAGTAATTGAGAATTAAATGATTCACTGTACTGTTGCTTTAATCATAAGTTAAAAAAAAGGGGGGGTTTTAATGCATTATTCATGAAGAGTTGATTTTCGTACCCATTCCCAACTGCCCAAAAGCGGTAATTTTATTGATTTTTTTTTTTTTTTAATTTAAAGCATAAATTCTTAATTTATTTTTAATTTGAGTTGTATGATGGGATCAAACCCATACTTTTGTTCCGAGTTGAGCAATTACGGGAGAGAGACACCACTAGGTCAAATTCTCAATAAATCCAAAAGTGGTAATATATATTTTTTTTTTTGATCATTTAAAAAAAAGTGGTAATATGAATCTCTCACACTCTCAAACATGTATGTATTATGTGTTCCATATTCATTATTTTATGTAGGATGTCTTAAAACATTGTTAGATTTGAAAATCATGAACATTTTATATTAAAATATATGAGTTTAATTTAAAAATAGTAGTGTTGAAAGAAAATTACTAGCTTACACCTTTTTATTTAAAAGACACTAAAAGCTAAAAATTACAGTATTTAACTTTGACTTGTTTTTAATTCAGTCTTTTAAGTTTATGAGTTGTTGTTTTTTTTTTCTTTTCCATTTCAATTTTTCATTTATTTCCAATATAATTCTTTTGTCCAATTCGCATCATTAATCCCACAAAAATGCCCTACGCGGTTTTGAAAAGTAAAAAATACTAATTATACGGAGTGACTAAATTAAAAACATATTAAAATCCAAGCATTAAAATGAAGAAAAAAAAAAAAAAAAATCAAAGTACTAAATTGAAAACATATCAAAATTACATAATGTAATTTGGAAATAAAGTGAATAATTATAGATATTCAATCAACTCTTTGTAATCACCTTAATTTCTTATCGTGGAAAGACTATATACGTCCGAGAATTAGTTGGGTTTTCAAAGAGTTGTAGACATTTCATTAGTACACAATTAATCAAGTATTGGGGAAAAAAAAAAAAAAAACAACGTATAGATATCCACTTTGTATCCCAAGATACTGGAAAGCCATGCATGCACGTTAAATTCATTTCTTTCTTTAAATAGAGCACCGTGAAAACGCGTTTGGCCTCACCACTCATCATTGTATGTTGGTGCTGAATAAAGTATTTGAATATTTATTGAGTCATCATGGTCATTTGATTGGGTAGTGTATCTTCTCCCAATTAACTCATGAAGGCATGGTTTCAATCATCCTCGTACAAATTAGATTAAAAATATATGTTTTAAGTTAAATATATATATTTGAATATTTTTTGAGTCATCATAGTCATTTGGTTAGGCAGTGTATCTTCCCCCAATTAACTCATGAAAACGTGGTTTCGATCCCCTTGTATAAATTAGATTAAGAATATATATTTTAAATTAAATATATATATTTATTGAGTTTTTTTTCAAGTTAGTTCCTGAATTTCACTTTATGACCGACCAAGCCCTTTGTTTACTTATTTGTTAAGATGTTATTTGTGTTTTTCTTTTCAAGACAGAAAGTAAATTATTAATTTGATAACCATAAATTATGGCTGAGTAATTATTTTTTGTGAAAGGGTATCACTCTTGATATTATAGCTCATTTTCACCTTATGGCTCTCTATTTTTATTTGTATTTTTTTCTATGATTATCAACTCTAACACCACGTACTTAAAGTATTTGATAACCATGCAAGACCCCAATTTATATAAGTTTTTTTTTTTTTTTTTTAATTTTATTTTTTACTAAACAAAAAACTTTATTAAACCGCCTATTTACAACTTCAAACAAAAATCCTCTAATACATTTACATGTGTCTTTTTCTTTTCTTTTTCTTTTTTTTCTTTTTTTAACGTTGGTTACATTAAGAAAGAAACAAAATGGATGTGTGACACATTATGATTTTTGGAGTATGATGGATCACACACAATGAATACAAAAGATTACTATTTCAACCTGTTATACGATTACATTGTCCCTGAGAAATTTTTAAATCCTAAAATTTTGCACATGATCTTCAATAAAATTCCAACTTATCCAAGCTTTCCCCACTTTTTGTTGGTTACAAATTTTTTTATCTACATTTCTCTCCTCCGTCTTAAATTGTTATCTACATTTTTACCTAATAAGTTAACTTTTAAGAACTTTTTTTTTTCTTTCGATAATAAGAAATTTTTATTGAAAGCAACAGAGGAGGCTAATATATTTGCTTTTATGTTGAGAAATAAAGGGATGTATTGAAGGATTTTGTCATGGACCCTAGGGATCATCAGCTAAACTTTTTTTTTTTTTTTCGTCCTTTTCCCCCCTCAAGTAAGATACAATCTCTGATAACCTGAAAAACTAGAACGGTTCGTGATATTCTGGTACCTATCATGTCAAATGTTTCCCTATTGATTAACAAAAAAATTATATCAAAATCCTTATCAATTTATGAGAGATTGATGCAAATAGTACTGTAACAGTCACTGTTAACATCCTTATGTCTTGTACCTATTGGGAATTTAGTCCCGTGGTATTTCTTTTCTTCAATTAATTAATTCCTCAGGATGTGGGTTCCATCTCTTTTATATATATTAGATTAAAAATTTATGTCTTAGGTTTAAAAAAAAAAAACACCTAATATCAAGTTCTCTTACCGAATTATGTAAATTTATCTTAAATATACAATGGTAAGTCTTATTAATTAAATTCATAGTAGGATCCACTACGTATTTTTTTGTAGTCCGGGATTACTCAATAATTTTCCGTGATTTATGATAATTTTAATTGGCCTTTTTCCGTGATTTATGATAATTTTAATTGGGCTTTATTTTTGGTTTTATATCAGTTTTAATTATGGTCAGTACCATTTTGGAGGCAGTTATGGCGGTGGCTCCGTTTGACAAATGCTATGCTCAAAATCACCAACCACACAAACTTCTAGGTGATTTTTAACTCTAATGATATAAATACTTTTCCTTATAGTGAATTTAGATCTTCTCTCAGTGTCAATTAAATATGTATAGCAGCACGTTCAGCTCATATTTAACCTCAAGTTCTTAATTCATAATTAATTTGTATAGGACCCACAGCTTTCACTCAAAATAAATGTATCTAAGCATAGCATGTTATAAACATAAATGTGTACACACGTATACTTTCATTTTCTAAAAAAAAAAAAAAAAAAGTTTATTTTTTCTTTTATTAAAATAAACATCTTGAAGCCATAATGTGGATGTGATTAAAAAAAGAAAGGAAAAAGCAAAGCAATTTATACACATAAATGTGTACACACACATATAGTTTCATTTTGCTAAAAAGAAAAGAAAAAAAAAATCTTTATTGAAAGAAACATCTTGAAGCCATAATGTGATGTGATTCTAATATATATATATATATTAAAAAAATGAAGAAGCAAGAGACAGCTTCTTTATAGTTGCTCATAGTGATGATCGATATGATACTTTTGGTGATAAATTACAATGCATCGCAGCATGCATTCATGCACCTCAGTGGCTATGCCAACTTTTGCAGCAAAAGGAACCTTTACATATTCACAATAAATGAGATTAAGGAATCTGAAAACGCTCTCTCATGAAATTCATATCAACAACTAAGCATAACAACCAAAAAAACAATGATCAGTTCTATTCAGAATTTCAGCGAAGGTGGGCAGGCATTTGCTCATTTCTTTAATTGTACGTAACGTGCTTCACATCTGTATTTCTTTTTTTACTGCATGAAAAAGGTACAGGAGTAATCAACCGTGGTTAATTTTCTCTGTCAAAAAATGAATTTCAGCGAAGGTGGGCAGGCATTTGCTCATTTCTTTAATTGTACGTAACGTGCTTCACATCTGTATGTTTTTTTTTACTGCATGAAAAAGGTACGGGAGTAATCAATCGTGGTTAATTTTCTCTGTCAAAAAATAATCACTTCTGTTAAGAATTTCAGCGAAGGTGGGCAGGCATTTGCTCATTTCTTTAATTGTACGTAACATGCTTCACATTTGTATTTTTTTTTACTGCATGAAAAAGGTATGGGAGTAATCAACCGGGGTTACTTTTCTACCTATGTGTGACCATAATAGCTTTTAACCTATTAAGGAAACCAATATTTGAGAGCTAGTTCATACTGGAATCTAAGATGCTCAAACACTCTCTTAAGTAAATTGAGGCATAACCTACCTTCAATCCTACCCAGAGTATCAATTGTATATATCAACCAATAGAAAAAGGTTTCTAAAGATTTATTTATTTTTTGATGTAAAAACGGCAGCTTTCTAAAGATTTATTAAAAAAAAAAATGAGTTAGATGAGTTAAATGTAACCTATATAAGATTAAAGTGGACATGCTGTTTCCTTTACACTACCTCAAATGATTTTCTAACTTCTCATGCAAGCAATTGGAACTCAACCTTTTAGAATTCCTTTTTAATTATTTTTCGTCTTAAAACATTGAAGGTTTTCAAATCACATACATTTGAATGAAACAAAACAAAGATAATTAAAAAAGAAAAAAAAAAAATCTTAAGTGAGCTAAGAAAATTTAGTTTAGATTTAGGGATAACTAGCAGTATGCTTGTGTGATGCATGAGTTAATTAAAGATTAAATGTAAATCAAATAACAATTTGACTTAATAAAAAACACCTTATGTCGTGTACAATAGAGTTTTTATCAATATAGAAAATTATGTTTATGATTAAAACAAATATTGAAATATTTTTTGAATTTATTTAAACTTTTGGTAATAGAGTAATAATATTTTAAATTTCTTGAAAGTTTAAGATTAAAATTTCATTATTGCCTATGTCATTAATATCATTGTTTTAACTGATACAATATATATTCTCTAATTTCTTAATTTTTACATTTATTAATACAAATTAAAAATAAACTTAATGAGATTAAAACTTTTTTTTTTTTTTTTTCAAATTCCATCCTTCTAAAATTTTAAGAATAAACACAATTTTATTAATTAAATAGTTGAGAAAGTGAAAATTTAATTCTAAATGTCCCGTTAGAGACACTAGAGTGTGTCAGTTGAGCATTTTAAGTGCATAGTTCTTAATTTTGGGAATTTGACTTTTATTTTATTTATTTGGCCTAGCTAATCGTACACATTGTTCATTAACTTGGTTGGTCAAATGTAAACTTTTCTTCTGAACGAAAATGATAGAAGGAAGAAGGAACGGATCAGTGAGACTGAGAATTGTAAGTAGATGAAGTGAATGGCCAAAAAATGAATGGTGAGGTGGGGCTACTATAGGATTGAAGAAATCTACGACAGACTTCATTAATTGGAATTAAAGATTACGGGCATATTGGGACCGTAGGGTGTAGAGGAAACTGACAGCAACAAAAACGTGGATTAAAGGACCTGGCCCCATATATTATTATTGGCCATTGAATTCATAGTAACCGTACCCTATATCTTTATCAAAAAAAAGGGTACCCTATATCTATACTCTACAGACTATATATATATAGGGGAACATTGTTACACGAATCAATATTTCTTCTTTGTCTTTTATCAAAAAAAAATTATTTCTTCTTTGTAATTTTTTATTATTATTATAAAAAAGAAAAGGAAAAAAAAACCAGTTAAAAATGAAAAAAGAAATCTATAAAATCATGTACTGTAATAAAAGTTTCCAGTTTTGCTGCTCTTCAAGTCTTCAGTCTCTCGTGTGGCCTACACGAGCTATATATATATATACTTGCTTATATATATATATATATTAGTCGCAAATCTGTGCGATGCACAGAAAATTGAATTAAAATTAAATCTAAAAAATTATTGGTCTAACTATGATTTTTATTGTCTTTTATATTTTATCTAAATATGAAAATTGATAATTATTAAAAGACATTTATTATTATTGTGTTTATATATAAAATATATTATAGTATTAGGCATTTATTATGATTGTGTTTATATATATGGAATAATATATTATTTCTATTAAAGAAAATATAATATGTCAAGATTCTAATGAGATGTTTAATTATAGAATAAAATTTAAATTCAATTAAAAATATATATATTAAAATAATGAGGTGTAAAATTGTGAGAACTTCAAAAGCTTATGTGGCGCAATATTATGAAGTCAACCAAAAGTCAAAAAAGTTTCGGTTTTACATTATAGTATAGATATATATTATAATATATATATATATATTATATATATATAGTATATATTGCTAAAATACGAGGGCATGAACATAAGGAATGATTAGTGGAATATGTATATTATATTGTATGATATGATGGAATTTTCTAAATTTAGAAGAGGGCATGAACATAAGAAAAATTTAGTGGAATATGTACATTATATTGTATGATGTGACAGAATTTTCTTCTGAATCAATTTAGAAAAATAAATAATTGTGTTTGAAAATGTGAAAATATATAAAGAAAAAATATATATATATATATATATACTAAAATATAATTTTAATATTTGATATTATAAAATTATATTAATATATAAGTATGCTACTAAATTGAAATATAAGAATATATATATATATCCTTTTTAATCCCAATATATTTAAATCTGTAATATTCTCCTACATACTTCTATTATTATTTTTGTTCATTTCCATTTTTATGTGAAAAGTTTAAACTTTTTAAAAACCTTGACCCAAATGAAAGATGTAATATCGCACATATTTTATTCTGTATATTACAATTAACTAGACTCTTGTGAAATGATGAGTTCCTGGTCGACCTTTTTTTTTAAGCATATAATACAAGGGGGAAAGGAAAGAAAAAAAGAAAAAAAAGAACCCACTTACGAAAGAGAGAGGTGGAGTTCAAAAGATATTGGGTACATGCTAATATTCCCTTTATAATTGTTGGTTTTACCGAATATATCACGATGTAAGATTGAATCAAAGCCAATATAAAATTTTGAAGAGCACCACCCAAGTTAAATTGTTCAAAAGCTATCAATATCCTCAAAACTATAATACATCATTATTTTGCCATGAATATAACATGAGACAAAGTTTTCCTCTTAACGAAGAATTAGAGGAGTCTTCGTCAACTCATTATAAGTTCATATGATTATTAAATAGTATACATTAATGATTATCTGAATTGTCTAATCATTAATTTGACCAACTTTCTTCAAAACTAGGTTAGTGGAAAATTTTATCTTTTAATACATATAGTTAAGCAATGGCTAATATTTAGGGAAGTTCATCGATTTGCTTATTTTTAGAGGGTTGGAGTCCCAAATTGTTGTTGTACCACAGAGTCTGGAATGCTAAGCTTTCGATAATGGGTTCCATTGGTGAGGGAGGACGATTATTGACATGGTGGCTATGACCAATGGTAGGAGAGGAGGGAAGCGAGAACTGAAGCTGCGACAGAAGTGAGAGACTAAGAGGGATGAGAAGTGAGAAGAGAAAACAAATTGGGTATTTAATTTTAATCAAAATGGTGACATTTTGACTAGGTTCATTTTGAAATTCAAAAAAAAAAAAAAAAAAAAATCCCCATAAACAATATCATAAAAATAAAATTGGGAGCATTTTTATTAGAATATTTCCCTTCAACATCTTAGTTTCATAAGTTTTGATTTTTATAAATAATGTTATATAATACCAACTATCAGCTCGGTAACCATTGGTTTGACATCAACGGAATTTTTTTTTTTTTATTAACATTTGACAATCGACAAAGGCGATCGGCAGTAGCGTCGTTGCCAGTCGGCTCTCATCGGTTAATGAACATATCTAGCAATATTATCATATGTACATCAAATCATACCTATTTCAAGTAATGTTGTCTAAACAAATAATCATTGAATAACTTTAGAAACATGATTTAGTATATATATTCACCTAGGGTTGCTCTGAGTATAATACTAGTTCAAGTAATATACACGAAGTGACTATCATCTTCAATAAGAACTTGAATTAAGGATTCAAAGGATCATTTTTCTTATAATTTTTTTCAAGGGTGATGGGGATTTTGAGGTTTTTTTTTTTTTTTTTTTCCTGTTAGTTATTACTACATGTTCATATTTATTTTTTAAAATAATAATAATAATAATAATAATTGTTGTTATTATTAAATAAACATTGATCATTAATTCAATTAATTGGTTTAAAGTATGCAAATTAAAAAAGAAAAATTATTATGTTAAATTTTGTCATTTCTTTTATCTAAAAAATATTTATCAAATCGATAATCAAATTTGTGCAACAACTTCAAAATACTTCATCATTATAGTTTATCAAATTCTCTAAACACTAAACAGCTTTTTAAATCTCATTATCTCAAAATATGTGTAGTTAAAAAAAAAGCTTCCTACAAGGTTATAACAATCCCATGCCGACAACACATCAGTTTACTCTCTGCTAGACACCGCGTATGTCCTTTTTTCTTTTACTTCCATCTTTACTGCAGTTGCTCTAAAGTTCGTGTAATATTTATTATGTAGAGTAAATGATCCTATCTAATAATACACAATACTTATTTATACAACATCAATTTTATTTTATTTTTACCATTTGGCATTACTAGTCAACAACTTCCACATCCGTAACACAACAAATGAAACAAGTGAACTCTTGAACTTGAAATAAGTAATAACCTAAGTGAACCAAAAGGATAAAATAGTCACTTAACCTTGACTAGACAACGAATTTTGATATGATCGGTACGGAAATTTATTAAAGTTACTGATATTTTCGCACTAAACAGTAATATTTATTGATACAGAAATATCACTGTTTAATGTAACAATATCACTAAATATGAGTGTGAAAATATCAGTTCTAGACAACGAATTTTGATATGATCGGTACGGAAATTTATTAAAGTTACTGATATTTTCACACTAAACAGTAATATTTATTGATACAGAAATATCACTGTTTAATGTAACAATATCACTAAATATGAGTGTGAAAATATTAGTTCTAGACAACGAATTTTGATATGATCGGTACGGAAATTTATTAAAATTACTGATATTTTCGCACTAAACAGTCATATTTCTTAATGTAACAATATCACTAAATATGAGTGTGAAAATATCAGTTCTTTTTATTAATACTTGCCATTGGATTCACCGAATTAGATCGAAGTAGGATACTGCTTCCTCGACTTGGAAGTTGGAACAGCCTTAAAACTATTGGACCCACGTCGAACAGTATCATATTCATTATGACAATGGGTTCTACAGCACCCACCATGTACTATCCTTGTTAAATTCATCGGGAAACACAACAAATTGTACTTTATTATTTTATTTTATTTTACTTTTTTAAGTAAATTTATATTCAAAAATTTCACAGCATTTTCATGATTTTTGAGATTATAAACTGTGATTAATATAAAATAAAATTTATATCAATAATAATTTTAAAGAAAGTGATGTTGTAGTAATTATAATTTAGCTATCATCTTAAATAATGTGAAAAAATTATAAAATTTGTTGTATTGGTAATATTGTTGATTAATACTGATTGGGGAATGATATTTCCATACTTGAAATTATTATTTCCACACTAATATAAAAAAGTGTGCCATAAAAAGATTAAATTGCTCTTGTACTTAATAAATATTTAATCATTCATCACTTGCATATTTAAGGACTTTTTTGTTTTTTGTTTTTTTGTTTTTTTTTTTTCACTAAAAATGAGATTACAGTACTTTTAAGGTAACAAGATTTTTAATTGAGATTATCCGTATGCCTATGTGATGTACGGATTAATTTAAATTTATATGTAAAGTTTGGAAAGAATATAACTATAATTGAAATTGAATAATAAAATCAAATAAAGAATTATCTTAAGTTATACAAAAATCGGTTCTTTTTTTTTTTTTTTTCAAAAAAAGTATGATAGATGAATAAAATAATTCAATTAAATAATAAAATTTAATATTTTTTGAAAATTATCAAACTTTAGTAATAGAATTTTAATTGAAATGGTAATTTAAACTTATTAATTAGAACTTTGGTAATAGTGTTTCAGTAAAATAATCTTAATCATTTTAATATATTTATAATGCGGTGAGTACTATTTTATTATACACATGGCATAAAGGGAATGTATTAACTTGTCACAACTATGATTTCTAAGACACAATTTTATATTACATAGTATATTATATGATTATTCTAAAAATATGTGATAATACATAAACTTGAATTAGTATTTTTTTTTTTAAATGGATATGCATTTTAAAACATTCCTAAATAAAAGTAAACCATTTTAATTTGAGATGTGCATGAAGTACTATTTGATTCAAAATTTTGGCTTTGCTATATACGTTTTTTTATTTTTTTTTCAATTAGTTTTCTCAATATATATTATTTGGTCAAATATGGATCTTTAGAATCTAAACAGATTTTCGAATATGCATGTGAATATAAAATAATAAATTTAAAATCTATATAAAAAATAAATTTAAGGGTTTTACATCATAAACTAGATTTTTTTTTTTTTTTTTAAGTAGCCATCCTTTTATTGTAACTTTTGAAAAAACCTATAATGTTTTTTTTGAGAAAAATCCTTTAAATTTATACAGTATAAAAGCTTTAACATTTCAATTTTTTTTTTTTTATATGATAGAAATTTTAATCTAAACTTACACACACGTATATTTTGAAGATCCCGAGGATCGAACCCACACCATCATAAAGGGGTGAGGCATTACAAATGTTTAAACAAGCAAACATTTGGACAATGGGTCTAAGAAATTAATTTCATATCATAAATTCATAATCATGTATAAACGTCCCTAATGAATAAATTAGTCGTACAAATTAATAGCATGATGATTGATGGGGCTTCTTTTTTTTGCTTTTAGTTTTATATAAGTTTTCTTTTCTAGTGAATTGTTTATGATTGTTTGGAATATAACACTCTTTGTTTTTTTGGGACACTCTCTTGTCAATAGATTATGTATTTTATGTTTAGACTCGCCTGAAAACAAATAGATCCTGCTATCAGCTATGATTGAGCCATGACAAGTTGACAAAATGACAACCCTTTGATAAAAGCCCCACCTACTATATTGAGTGCAATGATAAGCCAGAGAATGGAAAACACGTGAGTTAATTAGCCATGCAAATATATTGGGAATAGGTGATAGTCGAACATGATGACATAGAAAATATATATATTATTTCTTAACTCACTATATACGCATTAGATAACAAATCAAGATATTATCTACGATACTTAATTGCCTAACCTGTTTAAATGATTTAAGAACAAAGATTTGAAGAAATCTTTTTTAACTCATTATGTAACGATTTGTAACAAGCTAAAGGAATTTTTCTTTAAACACCTTATAAACCACAACATAATGGATTGAAACAATTTCTTAAAAATGAAGGAAAACTTTGTTCAATATATACTCGGGCTGGTTTGTCACATGTAGAAAGTTGAGGGTATATTGGTCATGATGATAAAAAAAAAAAAAAATTATACGTAAGTCATCACATTTAATTCTTTTTCATATATCATTCTCTTTCTTGATACGTAACAATCGAATTATAAAAAAAATAAAAAAATAAAAAATAAAATATCTGTCCTATATATATTGTTACTGACCCATCAGCTTCACTACTCCATCACTATCTTCATTTTCATCGTTTCCTTCAAGTACTTCCTACTTCCTATACTCTCTCTCTCTCTCTCTCTTTGTGAGCACTATTAGAGGCTTAAAGTTGTTATACTTGGTTAGTATTATTCCAAAATGGGCAGGTCTCCATGTTGTGAGAAGGTGGGGTTGAAGAAAGGGCCATGGACTCCCGAGGAAGACCAAAAGCTCTTGGCTTACATTGAAGAACATGGTCATGGAAGCTGGCGAGCCTTGCCGGCAAAAGCTGGTGATTTACAAGGACCCTTTATAGTAAACACTAGTATTATTATCAAGGGCGAAGCTCCACTCACTTTTTTTTTTTTTTTTTTCCTCTTGATTTATTAAAAAGATATAAATTAAATGAAAATTTGCTTATAAGTTTTTTTTTTTTTTGAATCTGGCTTTGGCTCTGATTATTTTGGATATATAGCCTTTAATTTTACAAAACCACTTATTCATTTTTTGTTTTTTTTGTTTTTTTTAGGGCTTCAGAGATGTGGGAAGAGCTGCCGATTGAGGTGGACTAATTACCTCAGACCTGATATTAAAAGAGGAAAGTTTAGCTTGCAGGAAGAGCAAACTATCATTCAGCTCCATGCTCTTCTTGGGAACAGGTAATCTTTTAAAGATCAGTCAAAGTTGATTTCTAGCCCCAGTTTCAAAAGTCAAATAACTTTGTGTGATATCATCATTCTCCTCCCACTCTCTTTGTTGTTTTATACTCATTTGACTTGTTTTCAGCTTTCTATGTAAAATTACACAGTAGTAGTAGTAACTAGTACACAGTTACTACTAGTACACAGTTCAGAAACGGAAAAGAAAAAGGCATAGCTCAAAAGTAGTAAACTAAACACTTTTTTAATACTGCAAAGTTATGATGCAAGGTATCGTCATAATTTACTGTTAACATAGTAAATAATAAAATAATGTTAGTGATGCGGCTAAATGAAAACTAATAAAGGCACGTTTGGTATGCTGTAATGGTTATTTCACTGTAATAGGAATTAGTATTACAAGGAATAAAAGAAGTTGTTATGTAATAATTATTACCATTCATCTGTTTGGTACAACATGAATAGAAAATAGTATGTAAGTACGAGTATTAATAATTTTAAAATATTTTGGAGATTTGGATTTTGAATGTTATATATATATGTGTGTGTGTGTGTGTGTGTAGAGACATTTAAAAAAAAAATGGAGACATGTTTTTAAAAAAAAAAAGAAAAAAAGAAATGAGACTTAGATAGAGAGAGAGAGAGAGAGAGAGAGAGAGAGAGAGAGAGAGAGAGAGAGAGAGCAAATTTTTTTAAAAAAATGGAGACGGCAGACTTGAGTATATATATATATATATATATATATAGAGAGAGAGAAAGGGCAAAATTTTTAAAATATGGAGACTTGGGTATATATATATATATATATATAAGAGAGAGAGAGAGAGAGAGAGAGAGAGAGAGAATTTAAAAAAAAAGTTGTAGTTAACTATGTTTTTCAAATTTTTAATAGCTATTACGTGATCTAAGGAATAGCTATTACGCCCATTTTTGTAAGGAATAGCTATTCCTCATTTTGAAGAATAGTTATTCCTAAGGAATAGCTATTCCCTGTAATGAAAGCGTAACCAAACAACCGAATAATTATTCCTTAGGAATAGCTATTACATTACAGGACCTATTACAGTATACCAAACGTGTCCTAAAACTTCACTATTAAAAAATTGTTATATCTGTAACATTACTCTTTTTAAAAAATATTTATTCTACCCTTAATTTCATTCTTGGTACTTTACTTTGTATTTTACATTTCACACCTTAACATACATTACTTCTTCTTTTCTTTTATTTTTTGGTTATAATAATCAAAGCTTAAAATGAAAAAAAATGAAATATAATATAATCGAATATAAAGTGATAGCATACTATAGTTGGAGAATATAAAGTGAAACACTAAAAATAATAAAAAGAATTTTTATTCTTGTTGAGGAGGTACGTGTTGGTACATAATAAAAATGAAAAATATGTGTATACAAAAGTGATATTTCTTTGATCAGAGCTTATTATTTTAGTAAATTGAGAAGAGTGATGTGAAAAATAGTTGTTTCCAGTCTTGCTCATACTAGATTCAAAGTTAAATTTCAAAGTTAGTGGCTGCTGCACCAAACTGCATACTCTACTTTATTATTTTAAGGAAATAGTTTACTTCCAACCTGGTTTAGAGAGATCTTCCTCCAATCCACTACGTGGCAAGTAAATAGACTATTCACGTGTACGTTTAAGTCATATGACATTTTTAATGAATCATGTGACTTTTTAAAATACACATGTAACTGATCTATTTGCTTATATGTAACGGATTGAAGGAAAATTCCTCAAGTTGGAGGAAAACTCTGTGGTTATTTTAATGAGACATATACACTACAGGGGAATGGCATTTAAACATACGATAGTACACCCCTGTCCCACTCACGTGGTTGAGGAAAATGCCAGTTACACTCACATTTGGTCATCCTATATGCTCCAAAACTTTTGTTTTAATGAATGTACCTTTCACTGGGATTTAAAGTGGTGGGCATGATTGTGAATGGTCGAACTGGTCTCCGTAGCATTACTTAAACCTTGTACCAAAATCATCAATAGGACTATCGTCACTTTTTCTTTTTCTTTTTATCTCCATCATTAATTCTCGTACCTTCGTTTCTTTTCTTTCTTTAATATGCCATGAAAACGATGTTTCGTCGAAAAAACTATTGAATAAATTTTGCTTGGAAATAATATATGAACTCTGTATTTATAATATTTAATTTGTGCTATAAAATGAATAAATTTTGCTTGGAAATGATGATTTTCTTAATTTTTTTTTTCTTTTTTTAATTTCTAATACTCCATTATATTTTATATAATTTATCTTTCTAGATGGTCAGCTATAGCAACTCACTTGCCCAAGAGAACTGATAATGAGATCAAGAACTACTGGAACACACATCTCAAAAAAAGACTAACTAAGATGGGCATAGATCCTGTGACACACAAGCCCAAAAGTGATGCTCTCAGCTCAGGCAGTGGTAACTCAAAAAACATAGCCAATTTAAGCCACATGGCTCAGTGGGAGAGTGCACGTCTCGAAGCTGAAGCCAGATTGGTCAGAGAGTCCAAGCTTCTTGTTGTGGCTAACCCTGCTCAGGCTCAGGCTCAGGCTCAGGTCATGAACAACAACAAAAACCAAGCTCAACCAGCACCACCACCATGCCTTGATGTTCTCAAAGCATGGCAAAGTGTATGGTCAAAGTCAATGAGTGCTGGAATATTCCCTATAACCAGTGATGACCTTGAATCTCCAACATCCACGTTGAGCTTCTCAGAGAACACAACAAACACATACCCTAGTACTATCCCAAACGTTGTGTTCAATGAAAACTCATTCACATGCGAAGTTGGTATCATCAAAGAACTATGTCAAATGCCACAACTCAATGACATAAATGCTACTTCTACTATTACTACTACCCCTACAACAACAACTACTACTACTACAGAAAGTGCATGGTTTGGTGACTCTTTTAGGGCCGTGAATGAAAACATGCATCTCTCAAATATCATGGAAGGTTTCACGGATATCTTGGCTTATAATTGTGAAGACCATAACTCATTGATGGGTGGAGATAGCTTGGAGAATGGTGATAAAAGTTGCGGTGGTAATTTTGAGGAGAATAATAAGAATTACTGGAATAGCATACTCCATTTGGTGAATGCTTCGTCCTCAGGTTCACCTGTGTTCTAAAAGGGTAATAAAAGTTGTGTACTCTTAGTCCTAGTCCTAGTCCTAAGCTAGGTACGTAGCTAGATGTTATTGCACCGTATTAAAATGTAATCATAAGAAAGACTTTCAAAATAAGATAATGTAACCGTATTCAGAATTATATATGTCTTCTTAATTAAGTAGTATGGTAGTATCAAATTCTGACGAATTAAATTACCAATTACCAGTCCTACTCCTAGTCTTAAGCTCAGGTACGTAGCTTCTTGTTATTGCACCGTATTAAAATATAATCATAAGCTTGCAAAGACTTTCAAAATAAGATAATTAACCGTATTCAGAATTAGGTAAAGTTCTTATTAAGTAGTATGGTAGTATCAAATTCTGACGAATTAAATTACCAATTAGTTAAGTTTCTTAGCTTCCAATTTTGCATTCTATTTATTTAGGTCAGTATATTACGTCATTTAGTTTGTCCAATTTCAGTAGTTAAATTTTATTTATTTCAGTCTTATAACTTTTATTATACCGCGATCATTTTAGTATTTCAGTCAAATTCAATTAAAAATTTCTATTAGACACCATACAAAAAGAAATAGTTTTGTATTTCTTTATATTTTTAATATTAAAAAAAATATTATTTACATTTTTAAATTTTTTTAAAGGTTTTTACTTTTTAGTATTTAAAAATACTTTTTTTTTTGGTTTTACTTTTTTTACGGAATACGGAACTTTTTTTACGGAATATGACGGAAGCAAAAAATGACCATGATATATGAAAATTATATGACTGAAATGAATTTTTTTAAAACTTAATGTATACTTAATGTATATTGAAACGCAAATTAAGTAAATTTTAACAAGTGTAAATTATAATTTATCTTATTTTATTTCAATATAGATCTGGTCATATATATATATATATATAAAATTTAGCAATACAAATTTCAAAAACCAATAAAGTAACCAAATTTTTTTAAAACAGAAAATTATGCACATATATATATATATATATATATATATATATATATTATATACTACAATTGGTGTAGCCAGAGAATTTATTCGTGACGATGCATGATGGTTTCTAGAGCTTTTTTCTTTCAGAAGGATTATGCAATTGAAGACGCATTAAATGGATGGGCCTTAGGCCCACTAGGCAATTTGGCCTAGTGGCATGGCTAAATCCCTTCCCCCATTTGACGCAGAGGTTCGAATCCCTCTGCCCTCCCCAAATAGTGTGCGTGTGTGTAGTGTAGATTTCTATCATCAAGATCACAAAAAAAAAAAAAAATAAATTCTTTGTAGCTCAAATTATATACTATAGATGCATCCCTTCCCCCATTTGGCATATGCCCTTATGTGTGCGGTGTGTAGTGTAGATATAGATCAAAAAAAAAAAATGATGACGTTATTCATATAGTAATATAACCCGTGCTATATATTCATTATTTAATATATACTAGAATAACCCGTGCCAATGCACAGAAAAACAATTGAATGAGATTAAAAAAAAGAAAAAAAAATTGAGGCGATTTCTCTCTCGCTCTCAATATATATATATATAGTTTGAGAGATTATTTCAATCATCATATCATCTCTCATATTATAATTTAATAAGAATACTTTGTATAAATGCAGAAAATACTTATAAAAGATAATAATTTAGTAATTGTAGCAATTATGCAAGATGAGAGATTTATAATTATTTCAATCATTAAAAAAATAAATAGTTATAATAAATCATATTAATATTATAATTAAATAAGAATGACTTTGTAAAATAAATGCAGAAAATAGAATTCCATTTAAAATAATTTAGTAATTGTAGCAATTATGCAAGATATGATTTATATATATGAATTAAAAAAATCAAATAGTTATAATAAATTGAACCAACAAAATAAAATTATCCAATTGAAAGTGGAATCTTGAAATGCATCATGTTACATGTTGTTCCAGCACTTGGTCAATAAAATCCATCCAATTGGCCCTTAAGATTTTCTTTTTCTCCGTCTATATTGCTACATTCTTCAATACTCCAGTCTCCAATGGAGATAGATGATGTTGGATTGATAGCCTTTCGCATCTTGAGTGCCTTGCAGTTGCAATCATATCCTCAGTGGCCTCCGTTGCACTTTAACCGAATCTGATGCTCAAGCATATCCAAAATAAATGTTACAAAGTTCTTTTTCTGTCTCTTGCTACACTTCAATACTCCAGCAGTAAGATAATATGAATGGATTGATAGCCTTCTCCATCTTGAGTATTGCAGAGATCATATCCTCAAGTGGCCTCCGTTGCACTTTAACCGAATTATCTAAGGAAATAAATTTACAATCAAGTAGTAGTTTGTTAGATCAGAACTATTCTCCTCGCATAAGGATATGGTATGGACTTATAATTCCATGGAGAACCGTATAACTGAAAATGACTTGACTGATAGAGCAAATTATCAACCCAGCCAGATAAGTTTTGCCTCATTTTTAAACTAAACCCATAACACTAAGTCATAAAAGATGATACCCTAAGTAAATAAAATTTAGTAATTTATTTTTCGCATAATTCCAACAATTTCTCAGTAACCAAACAGGACAATAAAAAAATAAAAAATAAAAACTCTAGAAATTAGTACGAAAATACTACTGTAACTGGGATTTTAGATAAACCCATCAAGAAAAAAACCATGTCAACAACTCTAGTAAAATACAAAACCCAACAACTGATTTAGCCACACTTGTTCTTATTGCACTTAGCTTTCACCAAGAACTGTTTTAGACAACCAAGTATAATAGCTTTTCACCAAAGATGAATTGCATTTAGAAAAAAATATACAACATATAAAAACTATTGCACTTAGTTGAGTATTGAATTACAACAAAAAGGTTTGTTGGTGAGTAATACAAAAATTATAATAAAATGCAAGGAATTAAAATATTAATTCAATACAAATTGGACTGAGGCGCGGATATCTCGCTCTCTTTAAGGAGATTCAAGCCCTCTACGGTTGGCAAAGCTCAAAGACCGGTGCAGTAGACCTTCTATTAAGCCTATTTATAGGCTCATTGGGCCTTCCGAATTTAATCCCAAATAATCTGATGTGGCCCGAAATTAATCCCCAATTAATCTGATGTTGGGTCAGTTACTAAGACTATTATTTGAAATTCAAATTATTATTAGTTGGCCTTTTAATTAGATGGGCTGGAGTTATATGTGTTAATGAGTCTAATGAGGAGTTATAGGGAGAGTTAATGAGTCCAACAGCTAGCCCATTTAGGCTGTGTTTGGATTCTCTATTTTGGGAATGCATTCTAGGGAATGCATTCCTACTAGAATGCATTTTCGAGAATACATTCTCTAAAATGTATTTTGCTGAAAATAGTGCGTTTGGTAAAATATTGAAATTATTTATAAGAAGTGATTATGCTGAAAAGAATTGTGTTTGGTTGGTATTTTAAATAATGCATTCTTCCTATTAAATAATATATTAGTAGTATACATTATGTAATTAACATTTTTTTTTTTAAATATATCAATACAAGGCTAAAAATACATTTACTACCAATACAAAATTAACAATGCATGTAATAAAGAAATAAAGTATTACGTTGTGATTTAAATTAATGTCTACTAAAAAAAAAAAAAGTCATGATTTGTGCACATCTCCTTGCACACATTTTTATAAAATTTGAACAATGTAATAAAAAAATATAGAGAAATGTGTATTGTGTGTGCAATCAAGATATAAACAAACCATTTATGATAAAAGAAAGAAAGAGAAAAAATAGGGAACACATCAAGAAAAGAGAAAAAGTAGGGAACAAAAGAGGGGGAAGGAAAATAAAAGAAAGAAAGAGAAAAATTAAATGAGGGAAAAAAGAGTCATTTGAATAATAAACTGTTGTAAGTGGGTCCCATTTACTTTAGCAAAAATTAAAAGTAGAAGCTAGAATCAGAATCCAAAATATTTTGGATTCTGACTTCTGCTTTAGAAATGAGAATTTGCAAAATGCATTCTAGGCAAAATTCATTTTGCATTTTCCAAAATCCCAACCAAACACCTCAGATTTTTTGCAGAATGCATTCTATGCATAAAAATCCGTGAAATCACTTTTTAGTAGAGGATCCAAACACAGGCTTAGTGAGTCAATGTCAGAATATTATTTCCTTAAATACGTGTATAAATATGACAACTCATTAATGGTCAATGACAGATTTTTTCCTTAACAAAAACGTGACTATTAACTCACTAATGGCTAGGTGAACTTTTTCAGAATGTATTTGGACACATTAACACAATAGTTACATGGACTTATAAATATATAATTTTTCTCTCCCCTTATCAATGTGGGATTCAGTTTTTTTCAAAACACTAACTCCTCACTTTAAACTCATTAACCACATGAAACTCTCATATCTTCACATTTAATTTTTTCAATTTAAATTAATATTATTTCAAATTAATATTAAAATGTTACAACATTCCCCCACTCATTTTAATATTAAAATTTAGGTGTAAGAGAGATTACCAGGCAAAGATGGATCACTATGCATCATGAAGGTGTGCTTTGCATTGAACCTCCACTTAGTAAAACAGCAAACTCAACTCCAGAGTCAGTAGTTGTCTCAGACTTGAACTATGACTGCTTTAGGGAAATCAAATGTCACTGCTTACACATAATAACCCAAGTGTTGACATGAGCTTTATTAGCTAGCACATTACGGCCTTGTGCTGATCCCAGTTTTCATGAGAGTGTTTGAGATTAAGCCCTAATCTCATAGGGAGCGGCCCCACTCCCACGCTCACATAGGTGAAATCCATCAAGGGTGCTCCTGTAATTCTTACACCCCACTCATAAGAGATATAGATTTCATTAAGAGTTTTTATAAACTCAACCTTCTAATACATCACAGGATAAATGCACTTACACCATAGGGATGGACAATCTACAAAGTAAATTAATAAAATTAGATAGTGCATTTCTTACGACCACCATATGATTCGTTTTTCCCATTGAACCTAGTTCTTAGGATCTCTAGTCCCTAGGTTGGGTGTCCTCATACATGGCTCATGATTTTATGGGCTTTAGCCCCATCCCCCTCGATGTATTCCAGACCCTTTCTCTTGCCAAGGCCTTGGTAAATGGATCTGCAAGATTATCACAAGATTTAATATAATCCACATTAACGATGCCACTACTCAAATAGGATCTCACAATACTGTGTTTCCTTCTTATAGGTCTGGATTTTCCGTTATAATAACGGTTTCTTACTCTACCAATTGCAGCGGTGCTATCACAATGTATTAAGATAGGTGGAATTGGTTTTTCCCAAAGTGGGATTTCATATAATAAATCTCTTAACCAATTCGCTTCTTCACTTGCTGAAGCTAGAGCTATAAGCTCAGCTTCCATAGTTGAATTCGCAATAATAGTTTGTTTTTTAGATTTCCAACATATAGCACCACTACCTAAAGTAAAAATAAAACCAGTGGTAGAGAGAGAATCACCTGACAAAGTGTTCCAATCGGCATCACTAAAACCTTCAAGCACAGCAGGATACTTTTTATAAAACAAGCCATAAGTTTTGGTACCAGATAAATATTTCATTACTCGCTCAATGGCATGCCAATGATCTCTACTTGGCTTGCTAGTAAATCTACTAAGTACTCCTACTGCATAAGCAATGTCAGGTCTAGTACAATCAGTTGCATAACGCAAACTACCAATGATGCTAGCATATTCCTTTTGATTAATTATATCATTATCATTTTTTACAGGAAACAAATGAACACTAGAATCAAAAGGAGTAGCAACATGTTTGCAATCAAGAAAATTATATTTTTTCAAAATTTTCTCAATATAATGCGACTGATCAAGATAAATTCCATCACATGTTTTTGTAATTTTCATACCCAAAATAAAATTAGCCTCACCCAGATCCTTCATATCAAAATGGCTTCTAAGCATATTTTTAGTTTCATTTATAACATGCAAATTAGAGCCAAATATTAATAAATCATCCACATAGAGGCTAACAATAACATGTGAGTTTTCCCATGATTTAGAATATATGCACTTATCACATTCATTTGACTTATAGCCATTCTCAATCATGCAAGAATCAAATTTTTCATGCCACTGTTTAGGGGCCTGTTTTAAGCCATATAGGGATCTAGTTAACTTACATACCTTGCTTTCTTGTCCAGCCTCAACAAAACCTTCAGGTTGGTCCATATAAATTTCTTCTTCTAAGTCACCATTTAAAAATGCAGTTTTTACATCCATTTGATGAATTTTTAAATCATGTATTGCAGCAATAGCAATTAACAACCTAATGGATGTAATTCTAGTAACTGGTGAAAAAGTATCAAAGAAATCAAGATCAGCTTTTTGTTTAAAGCCTTTTGCAACAAGTCTAGCTTTAAACTTATCTATTGTACCATCCGGCTTAAGCTTTTTCCTAAGGACCCATTTACAACCTATGGTTTTGCAACCTGGTGGTAATTCTACTAATTTCCAAGTTTTATTGGAAATTAAAGAATCCATCTCATCATTTACAGCCTCTTTCCAAAATATAGCGTCAGGTGAAGCTAAAGCTTCTTTTAAATTTGGAGGATTTTCTTCAAGATTAAAAACATAATAATCTGGCCCAAAATCTTTTTCAACTCTAGCTCTTTTACTTCTCCTTGGTTCTAATTCAATATTTTCTTGAGTTTGTAAATGAGAAGTAGAAGAACTAGGTTGTGATAAAATATTTTTTTCACCCCCACTATTTTTTGATTTAAAAGGAAATTTTTCTTCATGAAAAATTGCATCACCTGATTCAAAAATAATATTATTTTGAATATCTAAAAATCTATAGGCTGTACTATTTTTTGCATAGCCAAGAAAAGCACAGGTAGTAGTTCTTACACCTATTTTAGGTCTTTTAGGGTCTGTGAGTCTCACAAAAGCTAGACAACCCCATACTCTAAAGTATCCCAAATTTGGCTTATATCCCTTCCACAACTCATAAGGTGTGATTTTAATTTTTTTATGTGGCACCCTATTTAAAACATGACAAGCAGTTAAAATTGCTTCACCCCAAAGGGTTAAGGAAGCACCTGATTCTATCAACATTGCATTTGTTAACTCAATTAGAGTTCTATTTTTTCTTTCCGCCACACCATTAGAAGCAGGCGAGTATGGTGGAGTAGTTTCATGAATAATTCCTAAAGATTGAATGTATGAGTTAAATCCAATGGATTCATACTCTCGGCCTCTATCACTTCTAAATCTTTTTATTTTCCTACCGAATTGATTTTCAACTTCTTTAAGAAATTCTTGGAATTTTTCAAAAGCATCACTTTTATTTTTCAACAAGTAAACATGTGCATATTTTGAAAAATCATCAATAAAAGTGATAAAATATCTATTTCCTCCACGAGTTAAAATTCCCTCAAATTCACATAAATCACTGTGAATTAATTCTAACAATTCGGTATTTCTTTCTACACTTTTATGAGGCCTTTTTGTAATCTTTGCTTGACTACAAGTTTCACATTTTTCAAAATTTTTTGTTAGTCTTGGAATTAATCCTAAACTACTCATGATTCCCACATATCTACTATTTATATGACACAATCGAGCATGCCAAAAATTAATAGAAGAAAGCATATAAACAGAACTAGCAGATGGTTTATTACTTTCAACATTCAACTTAAACATTCCATCACAAGCATATCCCTTGCCCACAAATAATCCCTTTTTGGTGATTACATATTGATCAGATTCCATAGTTTGTTTGAAGCCAGCCTTGTTGAGCAAATAACTTGACATTAGGTTCTTCCTCATGGACGGAGTGTGAAGTACATCTTTCAAAGTTAACACACGTCCAGAGGTAAAATTCAACTCAACCTCACCACTCCCAAGCACCTTGGTTTTACTAGAGTCACCAAGCATAATAGTTTTTTCTTCTTCAAAGGGAGTGTATTTCTTGAACCAATTTTTATCATAGCAGACATGCCTATTAGCACCAGAGTCTGCCCACCACCCTTCAACAAATTGAACCATATTAACGTCTGTAATCATCGCCACTAATGGCTCCTCGGTTACGTTAGCCTGCGGTACAGACTCACGCTTCCGGAATTTGCAAATTCGAGCAATATGCCCACTTTTGCCACAGACAAAACACACATAATTTTGTTGGTTTTGTGAAGGGGGTCCTTGGTTCTTATTCTTTTGATTAGGGTTTCCCCTCCCTTGAGGTCTACCATAATTCTTTACAATTTTTTTCTTTGGCTTCAATTGACTATTTTTTGGAAAATGACCTTTGGGCATATTATTATTGGAAGAAATAAAATTTACCTTAGTGGTGGAATGCCCATTTCCTTCTTGTGTCATTAGTGCATCTTGACCTCTTGCTTCCTCCTCTACACGGATTCGAGTGATCAATGTCTCTAGGGATGTCTCTTTTTGTTTATGGCGCAAAGACTTTTGGAACTCTCTCCAAGATGGTGGAAGCTTGTCTACAATACCAGCTACCACAAGATTGTCCCCAATCTTGATGCCTTCGGATCTAACTTCTGCCACAATCATTTGGAAATCTTGAGCTTGTTCCACAACGGACTTTCCATCAACCATTTGATAACGGAAGAAGCGACTAGCTGCGTATTTCTTCGCACCAGCTTCTTCGGTATCATACTTACTCTGTAAGGCTTTCCAAATTTTCTTTGCAGAAGTGTAAGTAGTATCATAGTAATCATAAAAATGATCCGCAAGACAATTCAAAAGATAAAAACGACAATTATACTCATCCTTTTTATACTTATCTATTTTTTCTTGATGGGAACGTAGTTCATCTTCACTCATTTCATCAGTGGGGAGCTTGACTGGATTCTTCTCAGTGAGGACGTAAGAGACTTTGAGAAGGCTCAAATAGAAAAGGACTTTTCCTTTCCATCGCTTGAAATTGGTTCCTTTGAAACGGAAGGGCTTGTTGAGATCTCCAACGCTCTCAGTAGGCTTCTCAATAGTAGGTTCCATTCTTGAATCTCCTTAAAATTGTTGGTGAGTAATACAAAAATTATAATAAAATGCAAGGAATTAAAAAATTAATTCAATACAAATTGGACTGAGGCGCGGATATCTCGCTCTCTTTAAGGAGATTCAAGCCCTCTACGGTTGGCAAAGCTCAAAGACCGGTGCAGTAGACCTTCTCTTGACTTGTCCCCTCCAGGATACAACAGCCCAACAGTAGTTGTTTGGCTCAGACCCAACTCTGCACAAGTGGGTGAGCCCAAAGCTCCACTAGAATAACACTCTTTCTTTGCCTGAAATTCTCTCAATATGTGCTCCAATATTTTTGTGTATTGTGTTGTGTATATTTGACTGATGGTGATGGAGTCTATTTATAGGCTCATTGGGCCTCCCGAATTTAATCCCAAATAATCTGATGTGGCCCGAAATTAATCCCCAATTAATCTGATGTTGGGTCAGTTACTAAGACCATTATTTGAAATTCAAATTATTATTAGTTGGCCTTTTAATTAGATGGGCTGGAGTTATATGTGTTAATGAGTCTAATGAGGAGTTATAGGGAGAGTTAATGAGTCCAACAGCTAGCCCATTTAGTGAGTCAATGTCAGAATATTATTTCCTTAAATACGTGTATAAATATGACAACTCATTAATGGTCAATGACAGATTTTTTCCTTAACAAAAACGTGACTATTAACTCACTAATGGCAAGGTGAATTTTTTCAAAATGTATTTGGACACATTAACACAATAGTTACATGGACTTATAAATATATAATTTTTCTCTCCTCTTATCAATGTGGGATTCAGTTTTTTTCAAAACACTAACTCCTCACTTTAAACTCATTAATCACATGAAACTCCCATATCTTTACAATTAATTTTTTCAATTTAAATTAATTTTTTCAATTTAAATTAATATTAAAATGTTACAACAAGGTTCAATATCTAATTAGTTTAGGATTTCTAAACTATCCCTTTCAAAATGGCAATAAACAAACAATTGTTTAGCCATCACCCACTTAACATCCAACAAACCAAAGTCCAGATATTCAATTAATTAAGAAGCTCCAAGAAGTAAAGGGAACAAGAAACCACAATCAAAGTTAGAAGTCATTAATATGGCACACCTCTGCATAGTTTAGTTTACCACTATAATACCATGAGATAGGTGAAGCCTGAAAACCAAACTAACATTCTTTTTCTTCAATGGCTCTAATATAACTAAAAAAACAATTAGAGCCCAATATCTTCCATACATTACATAACCTATACATACTACTTAATGCAATAAAAAACCATCAAACAATGCAAATCATAGATTAAACTCACATTAAGCCTAGACTATGATAAATGATGGGATGAGCTTGATTAGAAATTGCCACAACTTCATCCAAGGGCCAATTACCACACCTCCATTTTGACAATATTGTGTGTGTGCCACAACCCATTTTTACCCAACTGGGCCAAACAGTAAAAGCATGGAAGGAAGATACACAAAAAGTTATACCATCATCCATTGAAAAGTAACAATTGCATCCAATCTCTTTTACAAGAAGGACCATGAATAAGTAGTGCCGGCTGCAGTGTATGTCACTCTCATGGAACTAGATTTAGTCACATACTACATATAGTACGTTAGACAGTCAGAGTTGTGGGGTACCAATAGAAATGACGTTGATCTCATCCCAATGGGGAAAAATTCATGATCCTATATCCAATTGGTAAGTAAAAAAATGTTACACAATAAATCCAATTCAGAACCCCAGCAGTTACTTTAATGAAATCCACAGAAAGACAGCGATTGACGTAATAAATCTCATAGGAAGAAAGTTATTATAAGAAGAAAAATTTAAAAGAAGAGACAAAAACCCGAGTCGTGGTAAAGACTCTGATACAATTAGTGTCATCCTTGTAATAATGTCTGCATATTTTTTTTTTTGCTAAATATGAAGATTTCATTAAGAAGTCAAAAGAAAGACATCTCTTAGCCATGCTTCTTTAACAGAAGGTGGAAGAGTTTCTTTACTACAGCAAAATAGAAGACATAATGAGTGAGCAACCTTACTTCATATCTTACTTCATATCTTTCTTTACTACAGCAAAATGGAAGACATAATGGAAGACAGAAGGTGTAATAATGTCTGCATATCTTACTTCATCAGATCATATCTGATTGGACCCCAATAATATTAATGTTGCATAGTGTATTATACACGTTGTCTCAATTGCATGCAGGGTACTTTTCACTTTTAGACAAAGGATCAACTCCCTCGAGAAACTTCAAATATTTTTTTCAGTCGGATTCGGCTTAGGATACGGAGACTGTGTCTTTCTTTTTACTTCCGATCTGTCACCCAATTCATTCAAAATTTAAGCAAGATTTGGACGGACTGTTGAAAATTTTGATAATTCAAAAATTTAAAATCTTTCGGCACACATTAATCTAAACTATTCCCCACCAGCCACTGCCAAAGGATTACTTTCTTGAAGGTGTCAAATAAGTGGATTTGGGTGGGCATTAAATGGGTTGAGCCTTTAAAACCCAATAGCCCATTTAAACCCATTTAATAAAGTAAATATTACCCAAACCTAACCTAACCCAATTATCTAAGCTAAAACTCAATTCACCCATTTACCCATTTATTTTATGTATATATATAATTAAAATGTTCTAAATTCTCTAAAATCACCCAAATACTCCTAAAACCTTGAAATTTATCAAAATATCCTTAAAGTCTATAAAATGATGAAAAAACAATTAAAATTTAGGAAAATTACTGAAATACCCTTAGAACCTCCAAGATGACCAAAACCTCTTAGAATCTCTAAAATAACAAAAATACCCCCAAAAACCTCAAAATGATCAAAACACCCCTATAACTACTAAAATGACCAAAATACCCCTATTATTATTATTATTTGTCCTCAACCATGCATATCAGATAGGTAAATTTGAAATTAAAAAAACAGGGCCTCCATCATCTCACCAAAATATTTGCAATAGGCTAAAGACTAATTACAATTACAAATAACTATGCTTCTCTTGGTTCGAGCAATAGTACAATGCAAATTAGTTTTCTTACAAACTAAAGCCATCTCAAAACTAATTGATCACTTTGGTACATGAACACTAGATACAAAAAAATTATCTGTGAAGTAAGAGAACAGTATCATTATTATCATTAACCTTTATAGCCAAGTGGCATCTCTTGGCCTTCCAAAGATTATATCCAAGCCCAGCTAATTTCCTAAATAACACAGTTCCATAAAACTCCATTGTTGCACTTCAATTCTATTTAATTTTGCCAAGAACAACTTAAAAATCAGATAGTACATAAATATACGAGAATTCAAGACCTTTAAACCCACTCAACATAACAATTCACTAGATATCAATTCAGTGCAACTGGGTTTCGATAAAACACAAAAAACAATTTGATCTGTACAGGAAAATAAATAAATAAAGTTTCATTCTTTTAATTTTTTTATTTGGGTCAGTCAGTACCACGCCTTACGATTCAAAAGTAATTATTTTGAATCTCCCATCAAACCAAACCCACTCATGTATTAAAAAGAAAAAAAAGAAACAATGAACTTTGTATTTAAACACTTACATAACGAAAGCCTTCAAATTTTCCCGATAAACAAACAGGAAAAAAATAAAACAAAGCGAAACGAGAAAATCTGAGCTGAAACTTAAAAAAAAAAAAAAGAGTGACTGACCTGGAAACCTCTTCCCAGAGAGGAAATGTGGAAGTAATAAAGTGTATTCTAAGTAATTTAATCCACCTCTTTTAAACTTTTTTTGGGAGGGGGGGTTTGGGCTTTTTGTTGATGCCAAATAAGTAATCTAATTAAATTCAACTTAATTGGATCTAATTGAGCTGACATCCATTTGTCCATTTATTAAATAAATGAGTTTGGATAGACTAATGAGTTTGGGCTTTTTTTGCTACCCTTTTCCTGCTACCGTTCACGTTGTGGCTTAAGCGGTGCGCATCATCGCTGGTCAATACTGCTAGCTGCACTGCAAAACTAGTGGGAAGTGCTCGGTAATTTCTAACCTTCCTTTGGCTCAAGCTTGTTTGAATTTACTGGGGTTTATTTTATTTTTAAAAAAACTCAAACTTGACTTTAGTTTGGACGAGGAAAAAGTGGCTGAGTAAAATCTAAACTAAGATGCAAGTAAAAGTTTCATTCTTTACTGTTGGACGGAATGTGACCCAAATGTTTGCCGAAATTGTTGGGTTAGATAATAAGTTTCATATGTTTGATGTTGATATTTCACTGACATTGGGTACACTTCATTGCGTTTATGGGTTGTTCCCTTCTCTGTAAGGTACATTGCCTATAACAATCAACGTATATATTCGCCTACAGTAAGGATACGGAAATGTACCTATTTTTTACGTCGTGTTAATGGATCAATTAATGGACCCAAACCTTTTCCCTTCTAAGTTTGTTATAAAAAAAAAATTAAAAAAAAAAGTCTGTAGTAATGCCTTGAATCTTATGTCCAAGAGATGGTTGGAAAATGAATATTCACGTGAATAAGGAAAAAAAAATATATATTAAAAAAGTGAAACAAAAATGTAACTCATGGCCATCAAACATGCTTAGGAGTAATGACAAAGTTTACCTCTAAAATAGTTTTGAGGAATTTCTTCCAATCTATTATGTAAAAATTTATAAAATTATCCACGTGTATTATTTAAAGAATTGAGTTTGGCTATAACCCACTATGTAACAACTAGTTCGTAAGACCATACACATGTATTATTTAAACAAGCCACATTACTCAATAAATAGGTTATGTGACTAAAAGTATACCTTGATGTCTGAATGGTTTTATGAGTTGTCACGTAATGAGTTGTAGCAAGACGGTTACAAACCAGTTTATAGCCAAACTGTGTTCATATTTAAACATATCATATAATTCATTAAATAGATCATATGACTAAAAATACACGGTGATAGTTATTTTAGTCACTACATAGTAAGTTGGATGCCTCCAAAATGGTTTAGACATAAACTTTATCATTATCTATATGTACACTACACAAAATAATTAAAGTAAAAGTTTAAGAAAATAAATAAACTATTGTGTTCTTAACAAAAAATAAAAAATAAACTATTGTTTTTAAAAAAGATTCAGAAAATAATGAGTATTCTACCCAAATTTTAGCTATGAAGCCGTTTCTCTCATTATCGGGATACATGCCTCATCCACTCCTCTTCGAATTGCCTCAAGCTCGTGCACAAGGTCTGTTACGCATCCATAGTCCATACCCTGCTAACTCACCTCTCAGAGAACCGTGCGTGTGAATTCCTCATTCAAAATTATTATAATATTTTAGTTGTGATACTTTCAAATCTTATGTGCAATCCACGTTGTAGAACGATAAATGAGTACTAAAAAATTAACTATTGTTTTTTCTTTTTTAAATTTCCATTGCACATTCGCAAGGATTATGCGAAAGTTTTCACTACTTTTGTGTTTTTGTGATAAAAATGACTCCAATAAGAAAGAAAGAAAAATTGTCTCCATTCTTATCTCATCATATCTGATTGGATCCTTTTATTAATGTAGTATTACATGGAATTGATTTGATTGCATGCAATTTATTTATCTATTTATTTGATAATGGATAGAACCATTATATATATAGAAAATGAAAGTCAAGGAACAACAACAAACTGGGAACAAGATGCTTCTCCTCCCTCACCAAGAATATTACTGGGAATAAAGGAGGTTGGAATAGTTCCCAAACAATTAAAGCTAAAGGCCCATCTAGCAATAGCATGAGCAATGGTGTTAAATTCCCTACACACATAGGACACCAGCCATAAAGAAAAAGAGGGCAGCAGAGACAAATATCATTAATAATACAATCTATAGACCAGTATCGTATTGAGTTTAGACCAAAAAAAAAACCTATTAGGGATCATAGATGCATTGGCAACTCTTAGTATCAAAACATAGTTACATTTGGGTTGTTTTAATATAATTATTCTAGGGTTGAGTTTGTTTCAAAAACTATTCAAAGACAAAGATGTTATCATTTTTTGTCCATATCTTTTACATCATAACCAAATTTTGGGTGAAATTTATTTCATTGAAAATTTGACATCTAGGGCTTCAAAATGGATACAAATTTGACCTAATTTAGATTTTAAACAAGCAACCTTACTCAAAAATCAGGAATGAAAGAATTAGAGATGTTTCATATATACCCACTCCATTACACAAAATGTCTCATTTAGTCATTTACCAATAGGGCAACAGAATTAATATCTTTGAATTTATAAGCAACTTGAATTTAAAAGAGTTCTAAATTTGAAGATAATATTATAATAACCCATTGGGGGGTTTAGTGAGCTTTGGAGCTAGCGGCTGGATAACATTAAATGCATCTCCTTCGAACATCACTTGTGAACATCACTTGCTCGAACCCTAATTCAACTGACTTTGAGATAGCAAGAAGGGTAGCTTTTACTTATGCTATTATTGGATCTTAGTCTTCTATAATAATATATTAATATTTGTCCACACAAACAAAAATCTCTGTTCCTTCCAACTACTACTATAGCCAATTTCTGCATATCCATCATATAAGATTGATTCTCTTCATTAATGTTATATTACATGCTATTAATTTGATTGCACCCACTTTTAGATAAAAGCACCAAATGCCTCAGATAGTGCAACAGGCCTTAGTCACTTCAATCACATCCAAACCAGTACGAAAATTGAATAATCTCAAATGAATGATATTAAAAACAGAGAACTAAAATACTGAAGCAAAAATGCAAGTCGCGGTGAATATGCCGACTGTATCAGCCTTTTTCTTACTTTCGTATAATTGTGGTAAATGTGTCTGCATATCTTACCTTATCATAGCTGATTGGATCGCTCTATTAATGTTGCATAATAATGCTATTTTGATGGTATGCCTTCTTTTTTGTTTTTCTTAATTTATTCTATGAGAAATACTTGCACCTGCAGATTATGGGACATCAAGAGTCAAGAGTCAAGACTGATGCACCTGGATCAGGTTGTAATTGGCAAAAGGCCAAGAACCATTCACAAAATTCTAGGCCCGTGATAAGTGGACTGGCTTTATTTTTTTTCAAAATGTTTGTTGTTGTAAAAGTATGATTGTATTTAGAAATAAATGAAATTAAAAATAATATATCTATTACTTTTAATTTTAAGCCATCTCAAATAAGTTTTTTTATTTTATAATTTGATAGTTGAAAAATGAGGATTTGAATCCTGAATGTTTTTGGTAGAATACACCAAAATGTGCTAATTGAACTATAAAACTCTTGATATCTCAAATAGACTTTTAGACCATCATTTTAACCCACCTCAGGGATAGGAAAGCATTTTCATTCGTAACAGAGTTATGAAACTACATTTTTTTTAACTTATTATCCTCTTGTGGAGCAAACAAATATTTACCTCCAAGGAAAAGATTCCGTTGGTAATGGAGGTTTTATTTTTCTCCTTCTTCTTTTGTCTTTATAAAATAAATTTATCAAGAACCAAACAAGAAAGAGAGAAGACGATATGTTTTTTAGGGTGGAGAGGTGGTGGTTGAAGGAGTCGAGAATGGAAACCATGTTTTATTGTGATGGCTTGGATATTCTGAAGTGATGTTTTTATCGACATTGTTTGTTCACTTAGGTACTCTATTGTTTGCGAAACCCAATATTTTTTTCCTCCTAAATCTTGTCCCACTTTCTTTCTCTTATTCTCTAGCTTGAGGGACTCTTTGGAGAGGGGAGGGGGGGGGCTTTAATGTTTGAGATTAAAAGTTTAAAAAGTAACTTTCTATCTCGATTGCCCACTAAACTGTGTTTGAAATGAGAGAAAGAGGAAGGAAGGAAAGTGATAAGAATGAAAATATTATTTTCTCTTGTTAGATTAATACGAGGGAAAATAAGAGAATTGGAAAATAAAAGAAAACAATTTATCTCCATGTCCAGTTTTTGTATATGCCCAATTTGGGTGGAAATTTAGAGAAGTACGAAAGCCAAAAATTCAGCCACGTTTTTGGCTCTTTAATGGTTAGTCGAATTACATTTTTGTCTATGAATTTTCATCATTTACTCTATTCTATTAAGGTGTAAAATTCATTTCTCTTCCTAGGAGAGAGAAGTGTTTTCTTCTCTTTTTCTTTTATTCTTCCCTTATTATTTCCAAACATACATAAAGGAATATTTTCTTTTTGCTTCTATTATCATTTTTTTTTTTTTACTTACTCGTTTTCTTTTCTTTTTCCTTCCCTAATTGTAACAAACCACTGTGTAAAAGAGAAGCCTTATTTGTCACATTGGATTCAGCACCGGATTTCTGTTTCTGTACTGGAGTGTATTATATAGATGAATAGACAATAGGAAAATGCCTTAGTACATCTACATCATCATTACCCGATAATGGAGTTATTGTAGTCACTACTCACTAGTCACTAGTACAGTAGTTGATTGTGGTATATTTTTGGTTAAATATTTTATGAGTTTTGTTAAGGGATATCTCGTTTGATTGTTCATTTACTATTATAGTATGTCTTGTCTCTCATCATTAAGCCTAGACTATGATAAATGATGGGATGAGCTTGATTAGAAATTGCCACAACTTCATCCAAGGGCCAATTACCACACCTCCATTTTGACAATATTGTGTGTGTGCCACAACCCAAATGCAAATGACTACCTTCTAAAAGGTTCAACAATATTCAGTTCAAGCATTTCTTTGAACACTTTTGAGGGAAGTTGAGAAACAAAAGAATATAAAAAATTAAAATAAAAAGTTTAGTGAAACCCAATCAATTGCATTTGGTCCAAGCATTTCTTCAAACACTTTAGCCCATGAAGAATTCAGGTAAGATGTACGAATAGTATACACAAACTCCAAATGAAAGTTCTTAATTTGTGGACATTGTCAATCACTTCAATCCATTTGAAAGAAGCATGTATATAGTGGAAGCTCAAACAACAACCACCAAAAAGAAAAAAAAATCATTCTCCTTCTAAGAACCCCCCATTCAAACTGGTAAATATATCCGAGTGGTATTATTTTGATTTTTTGAACAAAAAGTCTATCTTCCGAATTAAATACATATTTATTATTATATTCTAGTGGTATTCTTAAGTATCCCAAACCAACATGACAATTTTTAAACTCAGATAGGAAGATTTATTGAAACTAAACTCTAAATTAAGCAATGACAAATACACAAAATCATACTACACTTAAGTAATTAAATAATCAAAACTATTTTCATATATATATATATGTACTTGTCTAATAATATTATCGAGCTCTCTCAGCTTCCCATAAGAATTTCCGTGGTGAGACTCAAGCGAGTCCTACAAATAATTGAAGAAATTCGTGAGCCAGTGCTCGGATTCTCAAGCTGCCCCGATTTCTTCCATGGCATGCACCAGATTCTCAGCTAGCTCTTTCATCTTCCACAATGTGAACTGCAATTGGCGTGTGGTCATCACATGCCAAAATGACCCAAAATCATAAGCAAACAAATTGAAAATGTACTAAACAGGAAAATAACAATTAAATAAAACTTCACAAACAATTGGACAAAATAGAATACATTTTTTTAGAAAAAAAAAGAAAAAAACCTATAAATCTTATAGATTCTGAAAAGAACCTAAAACAACTATATTGCCTCAAGTCACGTGGTTCCAAATTTTCAAAACAAAAACAAAATTCATGTTCTTTACTTTACACTCAATTTTCTGGCGAAACAAATACTGTACACCCAAAAAAAAAAAAAACATCACAACCATTTTTTTTTTTCTCTATCTCTTCTATTTATCTAAATGTTCTAAGGAACCAAACAGAAATTAGTTTGAGGAAAATAAATGAATGAAAAAAAATTACCTTGGATTTTGAGTCCTGTAGGTTGAACATCGTTTTGGAGGCAATCTGTGTACATTAATATAATGAAAAAAAAAAAAATTTACCTTCTATTTACTAATACACTGCATTTTTTTTTTCCTTCCTTTTTTAGTGTAATTTCTTAGTTTGAATAGTGCACATTTAAAGCCATTTATTTTTAGAAATTTGAAATAAATGTAAAAAGAAAAAGATAAAAAATTAATGGGGTATTTTTAATGTGTAGAAAGTGGATATTTAAGGCCATGTTTATTTAGGAATTATAAGACTCATTTATTATTGACACATGTGAAATTCTAGTGTTTTTTATTTTATTTTATTTTTATTTATTATAATTTTTTTATCTTCTAATGTAAAACTCCCAAAACGACGTCGTTTTGTGAGACTTTACGTGTATAACAGTGTAACCCGTAAAAAAGGTGTAATTTTTTATTTTTTTTTTTTAAAGAGCATTTATTTGTACATTTAAGAGCATAACTTATTTATTTAAATTTATTATTGACACGTGGCCAAGATTTGACATGTACAAATAAATTGATGACATGTGCCTATAGATATAATACGTGTCGAGCAGAAGGCATTGTCATATATGCCACATGGCAGAGATATGGTAATGTTTTATGCTTTAATTTATATATAAATATAGATTAGAGGCAAAATTAGGAAGGGAGGGCCAAGGAGCTATGGCCCCTAGGCTTTTGAAATTCTCTATTAACAATAGTATACTAACATGGAAACTTATAAGTTACATAAAAATTGGGTAGTGATCGCATTCAATACTAGAAAATATATTGTATATTTTAATATTTTTAATTTCAATGTTTCAATGAAAAGTGACCTTTTATCTTAGGCATTCACATAAAAAATAAATTTTCAAACTTTCATATATTTTTTAATATATATAAAGTTTATAAACCAACAACAAAAACAAAAAATTGTTTTAAAAAAAGTTACACCATCATCCATTAAAAAATAACAATTGGATGTGTTTTTAAAAAAGTTATACCATCATCCATTAAAAAGTAACAATTGCATCCAATCTCTTTTACAAGAAGGACCATGAATAAGTAGTGCCGGCTGCAGTGTATGTCACTCTCATTTTTTTTTAATCATTTGTATGTCACTCTCATGGAACTAGATTTAGTCACATACTACATATAGCACGTTAGACAGTCAGAGTTGTGGGGTACCAATAGAAATGACGTTGATCTCATCCCAATGGGGAAAAATTCATGATCCTATATCCAATTGGTAAGTAAAAAAATGTTACACAATAAATCCAATTCAGAACCCCAGCAGTTACTTTAATGAAATCCACAGAAAGACAGCGATTGACGTAATAAATCTCATAGGAAGAAAGTTATTATAAGAAGAAAAATTTAAAAGAAGAGACAAAAACCCGAGTCGTGGTAAAGACTCTGATACAATTAGTGTCATCCTTGTAATAATGTCTGCATATTTTTTTTTTTGCTAAATATGAAGATTTCATTAAGAAGTCAAAAGAAAGACATCTCTTAGCCATGCTTCTTTAACAGAAGGTGGAAGAGTTTCTTTACTACAGCAAAATAGAAGACATAATGAGTGAGCAACCTTACTTCATATCTTACTTCATATCTTTCTTTACTACAGCAAAATGGAAGACATAATGGAAGACAGAAGGTGTAATAATGTCTGCATATCTTACTTCATCAGATCATATCTGATTGGACCCCAATAATATTAATGTTGCATAGTGTATTATACACGTTGTCTCAATTGCATGCAGGGTACTTTTCACTTTTAGACAAAGGATCAACTCCCTCGAGAAACTTCAAATATTTTTTTGAGTCGGATTCGGCTTAGGATACGGAGACAGTGTCTTTCTTTTTACTTCCGATCTGTCACCCAATTCATTCAAAATTTAAGCAAGATTTGGACGGACTGTTGAAAATTTTGATAATTCAAAAATTTAAAATCTTTCGGCATACATTAATCTAAACTATTCCCCACCAGCCGCTGCCAAAAGATTACTTTCTTGAAGGTGTCAAATAAGTGGATTTGGGTGGGCATTAAATGGGTTGAGCCTTTAAAACCCAATAGCCCATTTAAACCCATTTAATAAAGTAGATATTATCCAAACCTAACCTAACCTAATTATCTAAGCTAAAACCCAATTCACCCATTTACCCATTTATTTTATGTATATATATAATTAAAATGTTCTAAATTCTCTAAAATCACCCAAATACTCCTAAAACCTTGAAATTTATCAAAATATCCTTAAAGTCTATAAAATGATGAAAAAACAATTAAAACTTAGGAAAATTACTGAAATACCCTTAGAACCTCCAAGATGACCAAAACCTCTTAGAATCTCTAAAATAACAAAAATACCCCCAAAAACCTCAAAATGATCAAAACACCCCTATAACTACTAAAATGACCAAAATACCCCTATTATTATTATTATTATTATTTGTCCTCAACCATGCATATCAGATAGAGAAAAATAAATTTGAAATTAAAAAAACAGGGCCTCCATCATCTCACCAAAATATTTGCAATAGGCTAAAGACTAATTACAATTACAAATAACTATGCTTCTCTTGGTTCGAGCAATAGTACAATGCAAATTAGTTTTCTTACAAACTAAAGCCATCTCAAAACTAATTGATCACTTTGGTACATGAACACTAGATACAAAAAAATTATCTGTGAAGTAAGAGAACAGTATCATTATTATCATTAACCTTTATAGCCAAGTGGCATCTCTTGGCCTTCCAAAGATTATATCCAAGCCCAGCTAATTTCCTAAATAACACAGTTCCATAAAACTCCATTGTTGCACTTCAATTCTATTTAATTTTGCCAAGAACAACTTAAAAATCAGATAGTACATAAATATATACGAGAATTCAAGACCTTTAAACCCACTCAACATAACAATTCACTAGATATCAATTCAGTGCAACTGGGTTTCGATAAAACACAAAAAACAATTTGATCTGTATAGGAAAATAAATAAATAAAGTTTCATTCTTTTAATTTTTTTATCTGGGTCGGTCAGGACCACGCCTTACGATTCAAAAGTAATTATTTTGAATCTCCTATCAAACCAAACCCACTCATGTATTAAAAAGAAAAAAAAGAAACAATGAACTTTGTATTTAAACACTTACATAACGAAAGCCTTCAAATTTTCCCGATAAACAAACAGGAAAAAAATAAAACAAAGCGAAACGAGAAAATCTGAGCTGAAACTTAAAAAAAAAAAAAAGAGTGACTGACCTGGAAACCTCTTCCCAGAGAGGAAATGTGGAAGTAATAAAGTGTATTCTAAGTAATTTAATCCACCTCTTTTAAACTTTTTTTGGGAGGGGGGGTTTGGGCTTTTTGTTGATGCCAAATAAGTAATCTAATTAAATTCAACTTAATTGGATCTAATTGAGCTGACACCAATTTGTCCATTTATTAAATAAATGAGTTTGGATAGACTAATGAGTTTGGGCTTTTTTTGCTACCATTTTCCTGCTACCGTTTACGTTGTGGCTTAAGCGGTGCGCATCATCGCTGGTCAATACTGCTAGCTGCACTGCAAAACTAGTGGGAAGTGCTCGGTAATTTCTAACCTTCCTTTGGCTCAAGCTTGTTTGAATTTACTGGGGTTTATTTTATTTTTAAAAAAACTCAAACTTGACTGACGGAGTGTGACCCAAATGTTTGCCGAAATTATTGGGCTAGATAATAAGTTTCATATGTTTGATGTTGATATTTCACTGACATTGGGTACACTTCATTGCATTTATGGGTTGTTCCCTTCTCTGTAAGGTACATTGCCTATAACAATCAACGTATATATTCGCCTACAGTGAGGATACGGAAATGTACCTATTTTTTAGGTCGTGTTAATGGATCAATTAATGGACCCAAACCTTTTCCCTTCTAAGTTTGTAATAAATTTTTTTTTTTTTTTAAAAGTCTGTAGTAATGCCTTGAATCTTATGTCCAAGAGATGGTTGGAAAATCAACCATGGACTGTGGTCAAAATTTGTGTCGATTTGTGTTTGTGTTGTTGTGTTTGTTGTAGTTGTTGTTGTTGTAGTAGTTAGTTTGTTTTGTTTCTCTGCCCTCTTGGTAGAGTGTTTTGCCGAGACGAATGTCTCTTTTGCTTCCCTCTACGTAGGGTTTCGTCTCCCTCTTTGTAGGGTATGTAATATGTTTTTATTTAATAAAATCTTTGTTAATTATCAAAAAAAAAAAGAAAAAAGAAGAAGAGATGGTTGGAAAATGAATATTCACGTGAATAAGGAAAAAAAATATATATTAAAAAAGTGAAACAAAAATGTAACTCATGGCCATCAAACATGCTTAGGAGTAATGACAAAGTTTACCTCTAAAATAGTTTTGAGGAATTTCTTCCAATCTATTATGTAAAAATTTATAAAATTATCCACGTGTATTATTTAAAGAATTGAGTTTGGCTATAACCCACTATGTAACAACTAGTTCGTAAGACCATACACATGTATTATTTAAACAAGCCACATTACTCATTAAATAGGTTATGTGACTAAAAGTATACGTTGATGTTTGAATGATTTTATGAGTTGTCACGTAATGAGTTGTAGCAAGATGGTTACAAACCAGTTTATAGTCAAACTGTGTCCATATTTAAACATATTATATAATTCATTAAATAGATCATATGACTAAAAATACACGTTGATAGTTATTTTAGTCACTACATAGTAAGTTGGATGCCTCCAAAATGGTTTAGACATAAACTTTATCATTATCTATATGTACACTACACAAAATAATTAAAGTAAAAGTTTAAGAAAATAAATAAACTATTGTGTTCTTAACAAAAAATAAAAAATAAACTATTGTTTTTAAAAAAGATTCAGAAAATAATGAGTATTCTACCCAAATTTTAGCTATGAAGCCGTTTCTCTCATTATCGGGATACATGCCTCATCCACTCCTCTTCGAATTGCCTCAAGCTCGTGCACAAGGTCTGTTACGCATCCATAGTCCATACCCTGCTAACTCACCTCTCAGAGAACCGTGCGTGTGAATTCCTCATTCAAAATTATTATAATATTTTAGTTGTGATACTTTCAAATCTTATGTGCAATCCACGTTGGAGAACGATAAATGAGTACTAAATAATTAACTATTGTTTTTTCTTTTTTAAATTTCCATGGCACATTCGCAAGGATTATGCGAAAGTTTTCACTACTTTTGTGTTATTGTGATAAGAATGACTCCAATAAGAAAGAAAGAAAAATTGTCTCCATTCTTATCTCATCATATCTGATTGGATCCTTTTATTAATGTAGTATTACATGGAATTGATTTGATTGCATGCAATTTATTTATCTATTTATTTGATAATGGATAGAACCATTATATATATAGAAAATGAAAGTCAAGGAACAACAACAAACTGGGAACAAGATGCTTCTCCTCCCTCACCAAGAATATTACTGGGAATAAAGGAGGTTGGAATAGTTCCCAAACAATTAAAGCTAAAGGCCCATCTAGCAATAGCATGAGCAATGGTGTTAAATTCCCTACACACATAGGACACCAGCCATAAAGAAAAAGAGGGCAGCAGAGACAAATATCATTAATAATACAATCTATAGACCAGTATCGTATTGAGTTTAGACAAAAAAAAAACCTATTAGGGATCATAGATGCATTGGCAACTCTTAGTATCAAAACATAGTTACATTTGGGTTGTTTTAATATAATTATGCTAGGGTTGAGTTTGTTTCAAAAACTATTCAAAGACAAAGATGTTATCATTTTTTGTCCATATCTTTTACATCATAACCAAATTTTGGGTGAAATTTATTTCATTGAAAATATGACATCTAGGGCTTCAAAATGGATACAAATTTGACCTAATTTAGATTTTAAACAAGCAACCTTACTCAAAAATCAGGAATGAAAGAATTAGAGATGTTTCATATATACCCACTCCATTACACAAAATGTCTCATTTAGTCATTTACCAATAGGGCAACAAAATTAATATCTTTGAATTTATAAGCAACATGAATTTAAAAGAGTTGTAAATTTGTAGATAATATTACAATAACCTATTGGGGGGTTTAGTGAGCTTTGGAGCGGTTGGATAACATCAAATGCATCTCCTTTCACTTGTGAACATCACTTGCTCGAACCCTAATTCAACTGACTTTGAGATAGCAAGAAGGGTAGCTTTTACTTATGCTATTATTGGATCTTAGTCTTCTATAATAATATATTAATATTTGTCCACACAAACAACAATCTCTGTTCCTTCCAACTACTACTATAGCCAATTTCTGCATATCCATCATATAAGATTGATTCTCTTCATTAATGTTATATTACATGCTATTAATTTGATTGCACCCACTTGTAGATAAAAGGACCAACTGCCTCAGATAGTGCAACAGAGCTTAGTCACTTCAATCACATCCAAACCAGTACGAAAATTGAATAATCTCAAATGAATGATATTAAAAACAGAGAACTAAAATACTGAAGCAAAAATGCAAGTCGCGGTGAATATGCCGACTGTATCAGCCTTTTTCTTACTTTCGTATAATTGTGGTAAATGTGTCTGCATATCTTACCTTATCATAGCTGATTGGATCGCTCTATTAATGTTGCATAATAATGCTATTTTGATGGTATGCCTTCTTTTTTGTTTTTCTTAATTTATTCTATGAGAAATACTTGCACCTGCAGATTATGGGACATCAAGAGTCAAGAGTCAAGACTGATGCACCTGGATCAGGTTGTAATTGGCAAAAGGCCAAGAACCATTCACAAAATTCTAGGCCCGTGATAAGTGGACTGGCTTTATTTTTTTTCAAAATGTTTGTTGTTGTAAAAGTATGATTGTATTTAGAAATAAATGAAATTAAAAATAATATATCTATTACTTTTAATTTTAAGCCATCTCAAATAAGTTTTTTTATTTTATAATTTGATAATTGAAAAATGAGGATTTGAATTCTAAATGTTCTTGGTAGAATACACCAAAATGTGTTAATTGAATTATAAGACTCTTAATATCTCAAATAGACTTTTAGACCATCATTTTAACCCACCTCAAGGATAGGAAAGCATTTTCATTCGTAATGGAGTTATGAAACTACATTTATTTTAACTTATTATCCTCTTGTCGAGCAAACAAATATTTACCTCCATGGAAAAGATTCCGTTGGTAATGGAGGTTTTATTTTTCTCCTTCTTCTTTTGTCTTTATAAAATAAATTTATCAAGAACCAAACAAGAAAGAGAGAAGATGATATGTTTTTTAGGGTGGAGAGGTGGTGGTTGAAGGAGTCGAGAATGGAAACCATGTTTTATTGTGATGGCTTGGATATTCTGAAGTGACGTTTTTATCAACATTGTTTGTTCACTTAGGTACTCTATTGTTTGCGAAACCCAATATTTTTTTCCTCCTAAATCTTGTCCCACTTTCTTTCTCTTATTCTCTAGCTTGAGGGACTCTTTGGAGAGGGGGGGGGGGGGGGGGGGGGGTGCTTTAATGTTTGAGATTGAAAGTTTAAAAAATAACTTTCTATCTCGATTGCCCATTAAACTGTGTTTGAAATGAGAGAAAGAGGAAGGAAGGAAAGTGATAAGAATGAAAATATTATTTTCTCTTGTTAGATTAATACGAGGGAAAATAAGAGAATTGGAAAATAAAGAAAACAATTTATCTCCATGTCCAGTTTTTGTATATGCCCAATTTGGGTGGAAATTTAGAGAAGTATGAAAGCCAAAAATTCAGCCACGTTTTTGGCTCTTTAATGGTTAGTCGAATTACATTTTTGTCTATGAATTTTCTTCATTTACTCTATTCTATTAAGGTGTAAAATTTACTAGTCGCATACCCGCGCGATGCGCGAAATATATAATTACTCTACCATATAGAGTTCTTATTAGTAAACATATTTGGTATATACGGAACAAATTTCTTCAAACCTTTAGCATGTAAACCTCCATTTCACTTTTACACGCTTTTGTCATGAGGTGTATCCTATATCATTTTTATAGTAGTATAGTCATGTTAGTGCATTATTTTAATTGTTTTGAGTTTAATTAATTTTAACGTGGTAGTTGAGAGGTTTTAAACTGTTCTGTCAAAGTACATTTTTTTTTTGCTCTAATATTAATTAATAGCATTATTGTTACCTATGAGGTTTGCTACCACATTTTACTGCCAATTAATGAGCAATATTGCCTTAACATACCGATATAGATAAACATCAGAATATCAAGAGTTATTGTGTATAATGGAAAAAATAAGCACTTCAATATAGTATTTTCTTCAAATTTTCAACATCATGAATTGTATTTTTGGTAGTAGTTATATCAACGTGTTTATCAATTCTATTGAATTTAATGTATTTTAATGTAGTAGTTGAAAGGGTTTTTTAGTTGCTACGTCTACGTAATAAGTTTTTTAGCAAAACACTATCATTGTGGGGATATATTTTTCCTTCAAATATATTATTTTGTTTTGAAAAATATTATTTTAAATTTATGTTAGTCGATTAAAGAAGTGACGTAATCTTAGCCTTTTATTTTAAAGGGAATATGAGGATTTAAAGAATACTATATGGTAGTAGTACCTAAGAATTCCTAAGGAATTCCAGAGGATATTTCACTTTTTCGTATATTATTCTACTTTGGTCAATATTTACTTTATGAAAAAAATATAAATCATTTTCTAAATATGATATCGGATAAATAAAATATCTAAATGTCAAATATTATTTCCTGTATTTTAGGAATGATATCATTAATACATGTAAATGTTTCCTATTTAAAAAAAAAAAAAGCAACTCCAACATTGTAAATTATTTTAACCGATAAATAAAAATTATGCCAAATTATTAGAGCATTAAAGGAGTGACTTACAATCTATACATTTAATTGGTAAGTTTTAAAAGTCGTTTTATTTACTCCATTGAAAATGAATATTAGATACTCCATTCATATATTCTTCAAATATTTAATCTTCCTCAAATGTAATTAATTAGGAATGTCCATTCAGATTTATTCTAATGTAACCGGTTAAATCATAAAATTCCAACATTATTCTCATTTAATTAGCCTATTTTCTCCATTCTTTGCAAATTGTTAATCATTCTTAAACAAAAATATACAATATTTTATCTCAAAATTAAATTACCTCTAACCAATATTACTCTCTCATTTAATCATACAGGGAAAAAAATAATCATTTTAAACAGGGTCAATCAAAATTTAACATATCTAGTATGTCATCAACAGTTTATTCTCCAATTTGCAAACTCCGGTTAATTTTCCTTTGCAATATCTAATTGCTTTGTCAAATAGAATCTAAATGCTCTATCATATTTTCTTCAAATATTAAATATTTTCTTCAAATATTTAAAATACGCCTAAAGAATGCTATTCACATAGTTATCTCCATTTAATGTAAAATCATTCAAACAGGGAAAAATAAAATATCTTAATTAATCAACATTTATAATGTAAACATTTACTCCAGGCCTTTTTTTTCCCAAAATAAAATATCTTGCAAACCGGTTCCACATTTACTCCAGGCCTTTTTTTTTCGTTGCAAACCGGTTAAATATCAAATATCTATACCCACATAACATTTCAAATTTGCAAAGCAAAGAAACTCCCAAATTTTAATCCCAATGCACAAACCCACCACGAAAATTATAAAAAAAAAATTAGTCCCACTTTTTTTTTTTAGTTGAAAGATAGAATTGTGTTGAATGAAAACCAAACAATTACAGGTATAAATGTAATATAAAACAAACAGCAAAGGATAAGCTTAACTTCCATTACCTCATTCAACAGTAAAGAAAATGTTCCTAGGATGAACGTGTCATTTTAGGAGACTTCATTCGGTGGATGTAAGTTGGTTCGATTGCCACAGTGTAGGTTGTTGTTGATCAATAAGCAGGGTCATGGCTGCGTTAAGAATCCTGGATGGATGAGTTTGGGTACTGCTAAAAAAGGAACCGGTTTCTTTACATTCCATATCGCCCATCACACCATTGCCTATTTCTCCAAATCAGACCGAGGATTTTCTTGGAAAGAGAAGAGACAATAAGCGTAGAATATATAGCAAGAGAACATGAAAGGTGGGATGTGAAGATTGGGGTCGCAATTAATTGGGGAGATGAGGAGGTGAGGGAGTTGAAGAGGTGAGAGGGAGACAGAGAGGCAGACAAAGAGGAACAACCGTTTGAGAATGTGTTGAGACAGAGAATTAAATATGAGACATCTATGTGAGAACATGTGAGTGTGAGAGAATTAAATAGAGAGAAGGGGGAGATGGAAGCGTGTAGAAACAACAAATCTGACGTGGTGAGCTTTGGAGAAGGAAAAAAAAATTCTCTCAGCTCCAGCTTTTAGTTTATATAATAGAGCTTTTTTCTTATATAATAGATTTCTTCCTAGGAGAGAGAAGTGTTTTCTTCTCTTTTTCTTTTATTCTTCCCTTATTATTTCCAAACATACATAAAGGAATATTTTCTTTTTGCTTCTATTATCATTTTTTTTTTTTTTACTTACTCGTTTTCTTTTCTTTTTCCTTCCCTAATTGTAACAAACCACTGTGTAAAAGAGAAGCCTTATTTGTCACATTGGATTCAGCACCGGATTTCTGTTTCTGTACTGGAGTGTATTATATAGATGAATAGACAATAGGAAAATGCCTTAGTACATCTACATCATCATTACCCGATAATGGAGTTATTGTAGTCACTACTCACTAGTCACTAGTACAGTAGTTGATTGTGGTATATTTTTGGTTAAATATTTTATGAGTTTTGTTAAACAGATGTCTCGTTTGGTTGTTCATTTACTATTATAGTATGTCTTGTCTCTCGTCATTATAAATCATGCTCCGATCTCTCTCTTTCGCTTTTAATTAGGCAGATATTTCTACACCATTTAATATAGAAAAAAATGATGCATAATAAATAGTGGTACCCTTTAATTAGGATGGTGTTATTTTCACACGATACGGAAATAACAAAAATTGATGCAATATTATGTATCAATTTTTATTATTTTAACACTAATAGTGCAAAAATAACATAATTTGGTATGGAAATATCATTTCCCTTTAATTAATATGTACTACAAAAGAGCAACCAATTCATGTGTTGTCTCAAGGCTGAGTTAAATTTGATTTAACATGTTCGGTCTTGTAAAAAAAAAAAAGTGATGCTAAAGATGGCTGAGTGAAATTTGATTTAATGTACCATCGATTTTATATTTTTAATGTTTAGGGTTATTTTGATTTTCTTAACATTTAAAAAATTTGAATTGTCATTCATAACATTTTGATCCAAACCCTTGCGTTCATATCCAATACTGATGTGTTCGTTAAACATTAACTAAGTTTTAAACAAAATCTATGTAGTTTTGAAATTTGCAACGACCAAAGAGATGAGAGAGCGTGGGCAACAGATTCAAGGTTGGGGTGTTGGTGAGAGAAGGTGAAATTGTTGATAGTGGCTTTGGTGACGGAAGAGGGAGAGCCAAAGAGATGGAGAGAAAATGACGAAGAAGATAGTGAGAGAGAGAGAGAGAAAAAAAAAAGAGGAAATTAGTAAGAAAAAAAAAACAAAATAAAGTAGAAACCAGAAAAAGGAGAAAACAATTTATACACATTTTTTTTTTAAAAGAAATTACATATTCAAAACGCTATACTTTTAGTTTGTTACAAGTAAAACTACATCATTTTGAATTTAGTCGGTGCTATTCACTGGGCATTTGGTCGAGTGGTGTCCCCCTTCCCCTAATTGACTCATCCCTTTAAGAAGGTATGGATTCGATCACTTTAATACAAATTAGATTACGAATTTCTATTTTAGATAAAAATAATAACTTGGTACGTAACAGACACATCAATATCTGGCATGGACAAAAAGGTTCAAATCAAAATGTCACCTAATGTTAGGGATCACAATTTTAAATTTTAGGGGAATAATCAAAATGACTGAACTTTAGGTATTTAAATTGCAATTTAATCTAATTTTTACTATTACAAAGTGATGTCAATTGTTTAAAACATAAAACAAAAAATTTACATAAGAATCTTATTTAATTTTTACTTGATGTATCACCAATTAATTTATTATTACGTGAGTTTGTAAATTACGGAAATTGGTAAGCTTTAGCATTTTATAATTTAAAAAAATGAAAAAAGAGTCAATAGTAACTTTTAAAACATATAAACGGCTGGGTTTGTACCATGCTAGTTAACTAAACTTGTTTAAAGTACATAAAGCCCATTCAGATGCTTTTTTCACCATTAAACAATAATTTTCCGAGATACCAGTGCGAGCATGTAAATTATGGTGCCTCATTTTCTTGAGCTTAGATTGGTTGTACTCAATCACTTGGGCCCTTCCATTGGACTTTCCTCAAATTATAGCAGGGTTTTACACTATTATTACGTGATTGGTGTTTGGTTTTAAATGACTTTTAGTTAGGCTAAAATGCATTAATGATAGCTTTAGCATTTTATAATTTAAAAAAATCAGTGTGAAAAAAGAGTGAAATAGTACATAGAAAGGTAGTAGTTTGAAAAAATATTCTCAAGGCTGGGTTTGTACCATGCTAGTTATGGACTAAACTTGTTTATTGTGGGATTGGATGTAGTTAAAGCCCATTCAGATGCTTTTTTCACCATTACGTATAATTTTCCGAGATACCAGTGCGAGCATGTAAAGACCCATTTAATGCCTCATTTTCTTGGGCTTAGATTGGTTGGACTCAATGCCCACTAATCTTGGGCCCTTCCATTGGACTTTCCTCAATTTAGCTTAGCAGGGTTTTACACTTTTTTTTTGTGGGGGTTGTTGTTGTTATTGGTGATAAGTAGGGTTTTAGAATTTGACTTTTAGTATAGGCTAAAATGCATAATGACCCCTTGGGATTTGGCTCAGTTGCAAACAAACTCCCTGGGGTTTTGATTTTGCAATATAACCACCTGGGTTTTTAAATTGGTGAAATTGATCCCTCTAAGTATATTTTTTGTCAATTTTGCTAACAAAATTTGTCATATGCATTGCACTTAGGTTTATAATAATGAATTTTTTATTATAAAGTGATCACATATAATGCATGTGACAAATTTTTACTAGCAAAATCGACAAAAAAAGTACTTAGAAGGGTCAATTTCACCAATTTAAAAACCCCAGGTGATTATATTACAAAATCAAAACCCCAGGGGGTCTGTTTGCAACTGAGCCAAACCCCAGGGGTCATTATGCAATTTGGCCTTTAATATAAGATAGATCTTGAGTTTGAATTTCAAGAGGTAAGGGCATGAGGTTGGGTTATGGTTCAACCACTAGTGAATTTAAAGGGCTATTACCTTATATCGTTGAAACTGCTAGTGTGTGTGCGTTTTTTTTTTTTTTTTTTGATGAATAAACATGTTTTATTTAGGAAGAACTAGAGCTTACAGAGTTCGCAAAAGCTGAGGAACTAATCCCTTCAGACCATCCTGAGAAGACAAAAGAAGGGACGGAGGAGATTGGAATAATTCCAGAACAATTACAAATTAAGGCCCATCTAGCTATATAGTTGAAGTGGACCGCAGTGTTCAACTCTTTTTTTTTTTTTTTTTTGAAATTTTTTTAGTTATGATAGAATTTAAACTTATGGCGTCCGCTCATAACTTTACCAGTTGAGCTAACTGGAACCCACGCAGTGTTCAACTCTCTAAATACATGGGAGCCATTCCAAAAAGAGAAGTTAGAGACGGTGAATCTAATGTCCAATATTACACTAGTGATTTGGTGAACACGTTTTTGGCCCTTCCATTGAACATGCAAATAATTAACAATAAGCTATTTGTAGTACTATTTTTTTATTAATTTTAGTACAAAACAAGGTAATTAAAATAGAGACACCAACATTAGTATTAATTAACAACAAGACAAATGAGCAGCTTTGACCCCCATTTGGGTAGATAGCTCGTGATTCTGCTACTGCACGCAATGAAGTTTGGAGCTGCTGATTCTGGTAACAAACTCTCATCTTGGCAATGGTAGCTTCTATTCTTTTTTATCATCGTTTTATTGATTTAATTATTCTTGGACTTCAACTGGATATGAAATTGGGATAAGAGAATACTAAAACCATATTATATGTTTGAGTAAATTACACTTTTTTGTTGTTGTTGGGATTGTCAAATTTGGGTTACACAAGTGAAAATTCCATACTATTGATTTACTTATTCTTTGACTTTAACTGGATATGAAATTGGGATAAGAGAATACTAAAACCATATTATATGTTTGAGTAAATTACACTTTTTTTGTTGTTGGGATTGTCAAATTTGGGTTACACAAGTGAAAATTCTATACTAGTATCTGCAGGGCTTATGTGTTTGTTTAAATGTGTGTGAAACTCTGGCAACATGAACAGGAAGTGAAAAATTCTTGTGAAGGGTAACACACTACTAACACACTTGTTATATTGATATTTCCTCTTGTGGGATTCTCTAATTTCATCAATTATATGTGACCCAGTATTTATATTTGTATGGTTCAGTAGTTTGTAATGTATGCAAATGCAATATTCCTGAATCAGTTTTGCTTTTCATGAACATTCACTTATTACCCAAAAGAGGAAAATCCCATCTTCAAAATTTTTGTTTAATTAACTTTTGAACCAAGCTAATTCTTGATGAGGTTAGATCCATATAAGTGATTTTAACAAACATAGGGCTGCATTTTAAGTGTATATCGTTACCCGGCTAAGAGAGGTGATAGAACATCTAATATAAGATATCAGTAATGGAAATTTGAATGTAGATAAGGTTCAACAACTTCTAGGAATGAGTTAGTTAGAGAGTGAAGTTTAGAGATTCCTTTAGTGGCTGCCTTCTCAATGATAGAATTAAGATTCATTGGAATTTATTCGAAATACAGTTTGTAATGACAATCTTGTCAATATTAGGTACAATTGTTAAAAATAAGTCAAGGGAAATTTGAGGTTTAGGACTCCTTATTGGAATGAATTAAGCTGATATTGTTGTTTCAGAGCACTTTTTTAGTGAGGTCAAGGGTGCATAAATGTAGTTTTCATTTTTTTTCTTCCTCACCAATTGAAGTGGCATTTCCCCTTTTATGATCTCCCATTACTTTGATATTCAAGAAGGCTATGGTTGCTGATCACTTTCTCTTTGCTTTTAGTAATGCTTTCTTAGCCCCAGCCATTCTATGAATATGATCATAGAAATTCAATTCAACAGTAGGAAGGCCTCAAAGAATACACCATTGAAAGATCTCTAATGTCTTTCTTTGATGTGATTTTGCCTTTTTTTTTTTATTTTATTTCTTTTCCTTTTGAGTTGTTTCATTGAACCTCAAAAAAAAAAGTTGTTTCATTGAACCTCTATATGGTTGGAAAGAGTATAGTTCCCATCTCTAAAGTTTGTAATGCTATATTCCCATCTCTTATCTTAAGAAAGGAGAGAACTATTAATAGGCTACTATATCCTGTGATATATCCCCAAATTTTTGGGGACTAAGGCTTGGTTGTTGTTGTTGTAGTATGTCCTGTGATATATGTACTACTATATTTTGTTGTCGAGTCCACCACCTTCTCTACTCAAAGTGCGGATTTCTCTTCAAAAAATTAGTGTGACATGAATGGACCTCAATCTCCAGTAACCTTGTGGGTTGGCAGTGTCTAGAAGAACAAATGGCATCTAAACTTTGTGTTTTTGCAGTCATTTTAAATTGTCAGGAGTGAGTCTACCCTATGGGCTTGGCTGAGGACTGCATAACCCTTTTTTTAAGTTTTTCCCATACAAAGCAAGCTTCTGTCTAAATGTGTCGATTCAATTACATGTATTCCCATCAAGGTGGTGCTAATTTTCTTATAGTAATTTGTCAATACAAGCAAGAAAGTTAGGGAAGACAGTATATGTTTATGTGTGTGTAGAAACTTATCAAAAGAAAAACCCATGTCGATGCTATTGTAATGATATTTAGTGTGACTCATAAGCTTAATTGTACGGTAATTTGTGCGATTTTGAATTTCTCATTTGTTCTTGTATATGGGTATTAACGTGCTTTTCCTTCACCTATTATTTTGTTCACACTTAAGATCTAATTGAAAAGGTTTGTCAACCATCCTACACCCACATTTCTCAAGCACTTCCAAACTTAAATGAGGATTTCATCAGGTCCCAAATATTTTTTGTTGTTTTCACCCTCCTTAATGCGTCCCTTACCTCGGTCATTCTAAATCTTTGAACAACCGTAAAGTTTCTTTCCTTAATTGGGTTTTACTTGGTTCGCTCTAATTTCTTGTATGACTTCCATTAGAAAGTTGATCAAAATAGCTCTTCCATCTCTCTTTAGTTCATCTTTATTAACACTCTTTAATCTTCTTTAATGTATGTGATACCATTCAAATCTCTTGTTTTCCTTTCCCCTGTCTTAGTAGCTATATAATTCATTATATGTATTAAATCTAACCTCTTGGATTGCCTTTTTTTGATTCCCTTCTAGCCACTTTATAATTTTCATAAGTGACATTGTTTCTATATTTTGCTAGGCTTCTATAGCTCTTACTCTTTAATCTAATTGTTGCTCGGACTTCCTCATTCCACCACCAAGTCTCCTTAATCGGTAGCTCACATCCTTTAGATCTCTAAGTACTTCTTAGCCACTCTTTTAATACAACTAGCCATTTCATTCCACATCTTATCAACTGTTTCATAGCTTTGTGAGGTTTGAAATGGTTGGTCAAGTCTAATGATTACTGCATTAGAGAGGATCGGTTTTATCCAATTTTAGGGCAGCATATGGGCAAGGAAGGCGAAAAAGATGGAATCAAATGAGAGTATGAGATAAATAAGATAGCCTATAGGTAGTGGTAGAAATTTTACTGGATGGAGTTGGTTGCCAATTATGGATTTAATTGGTCTGACGTCAAATAGTTGTGATAAATGACTGTTAAGTTTACGAGTTATTTGGTGCCTATGGCACCGTTAAAACCATAGTGCTCTATGAAGGCAAACTGGTCTTTGGAACCTTCATAGTTGGAAAGTCATGCTGAGTCGCTGACTGATAAAAGAATCATTTATGATATCTGGACTTAAAACTCTAACCTTCAGAAGAATTTTGGGTGTTGCTGCAGTTGTCTGTTGAAAGTACTTGACATATTACTTTGTTTTGACTTCAGATCCTTTTATTCTATTCTATGCTTTCCTCAGAAAATATGATATTAGAATGAACAAGAATTTGATTGAACAATTATTGATATATGTTAACATGGTAACAATGCTCTATACATTTAATCTGCCCATCTTCTAAACTTTCTAATGTTACTTCCTTCTGAGACTGCCAATCCAATCCCATTTCTTCCTCCATGCCCAACACCCACATAATACAATCTCCATTTATCTATATTGCCCTCCATCTGAACCAGACATGGGGATCCCACTCCTTTATTATCCCATCTGTCTTCTTCCGAAGGCTTAAGAACAGGGTCTTCTTGAAGCCTCTTCCAATTCTTCAGCCCATCTGGAGATACTGCAAGCCCAATACACGTCATCCCATCTGCAGAAACGCCCTCATATGCCATCAAATAGTTTCCTTCTTTGCAGTTTCTCACCACACACGCATTCTTCACCCCAAGCTCATCAAAACTACCTTTTGATCCCCCTCCAATGATCTTCCCCAGTTTCACCCATCTGATCCCATCTCTGGATCGTGCAACTCCAAGAGCAAACTGTCCGTTTTCCACATCATATGAATGATAATACATCCTGAGGTCATCATTGCTGTGCACTACAACATGAGGTGCAGCAATGAACAAAGAATCCCACTCCTTGTCTGATCCCACATCTAACAAGGCTCCACTGTGATGATCCCCTTCAATTCTGGCCCAGTGCCTACCATCTTGACTGCATGCTAAGCCTGGTAGAGACTTGAAAATTTTGCCACCATGGACTCTTTCTGGGTTTTGTAAAATGTTTGAATCTCTTGATAAGTTAACTTCTTCAGAACTATATCCTGTGTAATAAAGCCAGTAAACAGCACTGTACATTGGGCTGGACATAATAACCATCTCAGAAGGCCTTATACTATCTGTATCAAAAGCCCACCAATTCTTGCTGCAATTCATCACCAAACTTGTATCCCCAGATGATCTAACATCTTCTTCTCCTCTAGCCCAATGAATTCCATTGCCCGAAAATGCTAACCCGATGGATTCGGAAGTGGTGTTGTTAAATTCAGATCTTCCATGGTACCACATGTACCACCTTTCCTCATTGTCACCAATATATCTTTTTACAACTGGTGAGCCAATTTCTGCACTATCCCAGCAGTTTTTGGGACCCAAGTCAAGCACCAGACCTCTAGAATAAGTGGATGTTAGTGCTTGATTTGGTGTAGGAGTTGCCAAATGTTGAGATTTTGAACTTGAATCCCGTTCAATGGCAGGATTCTTATTTGTCGCATTGTTGCTGTCAATGCCTGATTTTGTGGAGCACCGAGTGAGAAAACGGATGCTGTTTTTAGACTTAGGACATGGACATCTTTGGTGGCCTGGAAGGCTGCTACATGAAGATGTGCCAGAGGCATAGAGAGCAAGTGTTTGTGGTTGGGTAGAAGGCCATGAAGGTTGGATTAGACTTGTTACCTTTATCATTCTTCCTGCTGTGTAAGATGCAAGGAGATTAACTGTTTTGATCCTTGTAAATGCTGCTGTGTCCATTATAGGACTACAGGAGGGCAGAAAGAAATTGGATTGATATCAATGGCAGATTCAGATATAAATCATAAGGTGCCACATTCATGTGGCTTTTATATGAAGTAGAGAATTTCTCTTTGGGCTAATTGAAAATTTACCCCAAGATTTTCTGTATCTGCAAATAAATCCTCTCATTCTATTCAAATACATCATTGACCTTTGGAGCTTGCATGAGATTACTTGTTAACCCCTTTTAACCTGTCTGTAGGGTAAAGAACATTATGGTACATTGCAGCTTCCCATCCTAAAATATGAGATTAATGTCCCTAAACTTTAAATTAAGTAATCAACCACTGAACTAAGGGATCAATTGCAATTTCTCCGTACCGATAAAGTTTCTCCAATTTGTGTTATACTCATCACATTATCACATCATGATGTGCTTATTTTTCTTTTATTTGTTATGTGATCATGTGATAAGCAGGTGGTAATTAAGGTTTTAAATATAATGGAAATTCGGGAAATCGACAATGGAGGATGTTGCAACTAATCACATAATTTAGGGGTTTGATTCATTGATTGCTCAAATTTATTGTTTAGAGGGACATTGCAAATAACCTTAGGGTGGAAATGGTGAGTATGCAGCAAACATGACTTAGAGTTCAAAGTAAAAAGAGTCATTTAAATATTGTACTAAGGGAAAATATTGTAGAAAATTAAGAATCTGTATAGGTATTCAAATATTCCAAAATGCTAGGGTTTATTAAGAAATATTTTAAGATATTCACCTGAATATTATGGGGAAACAGAAAATTCCATAAATTTATCATTCTCACTCCTTAAACTTGTCCTATCTACTATTCTTCCCAAGGATTTTGACACCCCCCTTTCCTCCCTTTTTCTTAATGTTAAAATTAGTTGCTTCTACCTGTCAAATGGCCAAGGCAAGACCTGAGTTTGGGTTGACTCAGTTAGATCACTCTGTTTGAAATATAATATTGTGTTCAAAATGTTTTGCTTAGTTGGTATGAAAAACGTTTTACATGTAAAGATCTTGTGTGAACTAAAATAAACAAATTATTACTCTGGGGATTTTGATTCCTTAGAAGTTTATGTCACCAATATCAACTTGGTTTTCTTTTCTGTTCAAGTTCTCTTTTCTTTTTCCATGTAATAAGAGCAGATTCTCATTGTTAAATGCTGAAGACTGAAGAGAGATAACAAAGTTGGTAGAAGTGCAAGTTACACACAGAGAGACATTTAATTAAGAAGCCAACTTTACTACTTATTTTACTATTCTCTTTCTTCAAATTAGGATACAAATCATGCAACAAGCATCGCATGCTATATTTCTTCTATAATTTGTTGGATGGCTATGTTCATGTCAATGTTTCTAGAGTAGCAGACCACATAAAACTGGAAATGACTCAATGCATGAGCTTCTTGTCAAGGACATTTATGCTGGGACCAGATGTGATTGCACATGTTATCTGAGTGGAATAGGTTACTCTTCCAATAGACCTCACATGAAATTTTGCTGCTAGGAGGCCCAAACGTAACCAATTTTAATGGGGGAAATACATATTCACATTCTAGATAGTGTGTACAGACGGTTTGCATTGATGTTGTGCACGTATCATTGTCCTTTTGAACGGAGGAAACCTGTACAATGAGAATGCTGACTTTGTTTTTGAATAGTAGCAGATAGTTTGAGATTGCCTATATTGTTACGTTCTAGGCTTTTACTGGTTTTGGGCTATTCTATGTACTCTTCCTTTTTAAACCTTCCAACATATTTAATAGGTCCCACTTGTCTGCAACAAACCCTTGACTTAGGGTTGAGGAATGATGTTCAACCTACCTTTCGTGTAATAAAGCCATGGAAGGATGGTTAAAGAACTCATTAATTGAGATTGTCTACATCTTAAACATTTCTGCTCATGTAATTTTCATTTGATGGTACGGCAAATATTATTCTACTGAACCATTTATACTCAATGCATGGTATGGCTGTGAAATATATTCTGTTGTATATTGAATATTTAATATCAATACATATAGTGATATAGTTTTTCACTCACTTTGTGAAAGGGATGCACCAATCACAATTTGTTATCTTAGCAAGTTTGAAAAAAATTGTAAAAAATATTACGTTTGTAGCATTTGCTCATTTACTATTTGAGAACCACTGGTTTGTAGATGATACAATTTTATAATGCAGTATGTCTTTTTGGCATTTGCAATTTCTTTTCTCTCTGTTATTATTATTTTTTTCCCAAGAAAATTGGCATTTTTAACTGATCATCTTTTTATTGATAATAGCTATATATGGGTGGTCATTTTTAACTATAAGTTTTTTTTTTTTTTTTTTTTCAACAAAAAAGATCTTAAGAAAGTGACAATTTGGCCTTTAGTAGCCCCTAGGCCCATGGGAGCATACGGCTAGACCAAGCACAATTGTGACAATTTGGCTTTTAGTAGGCTAGTAGCATGGGAACATAAGGCTAGACCAAGCACAATCGCCCATCAGGATTATGATACAAGATTTCGTGATTTCACGAAATCAATTAGGACTTCAACTGAAGATGTTTACAAACTTTGTATTCTTCTCTTGCATCAATATGCTTGGCAGCCTCTTGGGTATTCTTCTTTTGTAGGCTAGATCGAGGTATTGCACGGTTAATTCCTTTTAGGCGTACAAGATTGAAAATTGTTTTTTGAATTTTTCATCTCAGTCGTACGATCAGATATATTAAAAAAGTTAAAAAAAATTACTTTTTTGATTAGAAAATTGAGATGAAAAGTTAAAAAAAAATAATGAATCCTTTTAGGATCATATAAAAAACCACAACATATGAGTGGTTAACAACTAAACCACCCTTGGTTTTCTTCCAATCAACACAACAAACTTCAATAGGTTGTGTTTTTTTTCGGTGGTCCTAGACTTTCTCAAAAATAACTTTCAATTTTGATCGTCCAAATATATATTTTACGGTGCGATAGGCCTTGCACTCGATCTTGATCCGTAACAAACATGTTAATTACCCTTTTGGTAGTGATTTGGAGCCTCATGTTAGTTATAACTTATAAGGAGTCTTGTTATGGATACATGAAATGCACCGATTTTTTTGTTTCACATCCACATGTATTTTCATCTCACTTGAGTCCCATGATAATATAAGTTAGATCTCATCATAATGCAAGTCTATGAAAATCTACAGACTACTCTTTATAAAATCATACCTTCAAATTTTCTAAACAACACTTAAGGAATTATTTCAATTAAATTCTTTCTGTAACTACTCGGTGTACATGGGATAAAGAGATTATCTAAGAAGTCAGGTACTTTAAAAGTCTTAGACACTCACGTTACGAAAAAAACAAAAAGTAACAAAATATTTTTCTTTTATGGAAAAGTATTTAGCAAAAATTGAAAATCACATATTTAATAATCAAAACTCAAAAGTCAGAATGTTTCTTTTTGTAGAAAAACCAAATGTGGGCTCAAAATTGGTTTGCAATGATCAACTAATTTCTTATCCCAATGCTTCTGAAAAAGATATGTTAATTATCTTTGTCCCTGCCAAACCTTGCTAACTAGTTTTCATCAACTAACTTTTCTTCCTTCCTTGAGTTATACAACTTCTGATAACATGTTGCTTTGAATTTATCAGGTGGAATGGCTGCTCGTGAGGCTGCGTTATTCCGTTATATTAAAATTTAAAATGTCTTTCGGTCAACTTAGACTAGTTCCTTTGAGTCATAATAGTTTATGTTTTTGGGTTTTAGGGCTTATATTTAATGGGCCTCATCCACTTTTTTTTTCCCATAATTTTACAACAAAAAGAAAAAGAAGTAGCAACAAACATTTAAGGGTTTTTGTTTTTAGCGGTTTATGATTTCTTTTATTGCTTTACTTTTTTATATTTTTCACCAAATCATAAAAATAAAATAATAATAATAATACAATATGACATGTTAAGGATCTGGAGGGCCATCTGACGTAACAAACATTTGAGGGTTTGGTTTTTAGATTCAATATATGATAAACTAAACATAAATATTGGATTTTTTGTGTTCTTAAAATTAGTATTTTGTTGTACAGTTTAATCAAGAAACATATATAACTTAAGAAAGTATTATAATAATATAATATTTAAATAGTAAAAATAAAGATAAAATTACTTTAAGTCATATCAATTAAGTTCAAGGTTTTATTTTTTTATATCAAAAACCGAAGATCATAATTTAAAATAAATAATGAAACTCCTTTTAAATACCTTGAAACTTTTGATAATTGGGTTTTAATTGAAATATTATTGTAATCTTTTTTAAAAACTTTGATGTAAAACTTCATTAAGGTAAACCATGTTAATAATTTTAATGAATTACATGACGAAATTTTGTTGTACAACTTGTAATACTTATATTGAGCCACACAGTGTAAGCACGATGTGTATGACCCAACTTTTGTGATTACAACAAAATAAATAAATAAATGTTACATTATTAAAATGATAGAAAATAAATAATGAAATCTCTTTTAGAATTCTAGACTCTTGATAAAATAATTTTAATTGACGTAGTATTTTTTGAATTATTTGAAACTTTGTTGCTAGGAAAGAAGTAAAGTAACATTATTCTTTTGTTTTTTGGATTTATTTAAAAAAAAAAACCCCAAAGTTTGCTCATCATAACAAATTAAACTGTGAATTTTTAATTTTGTTATTTTAAATCTAATACTAAAAACGACTAACACCGTAACATTGAACCTATTTTTGGTATTTACACCTTTAAATTTTCTCTCTTAAATATCATTTTCATTCTTTCTTATTTAAGTTTAAAGTTTTTATTTTCCTCTCTCTCTCTCTCTCTACTTTGGAGAAGAAGACAACCATTTAGAACAAAATTATGACATTTGGCTATAAGCCTATAAGGCTATATATAATAGGTTTTGAAAATTTTCTTCCCACCAAATACGTTACTCTGTGTATGGAGTGTTAAAGATTGCTAGGATTTATAAAATTTAAAGCTTGAAATAACAAAATTCAAAAGTCTAAGACTTAATTTACTACAAGGGAATATTTTTTGGACTCCCCCTATTTTTTTTTTTGGGTACGTAGTGACAAAGGACATACTTAGTATAAAATTATAAATGCTGACCATTTGTTTTCCTAACTAATATAAGTTATAAGTGCAATACATCCGAAATTCTACATAGTCTAGAAGGATCACGTGGTCAACAGACTTCTTTATCTTCCAGTCAAAATCTGTCTCTCTAAAGTCTAAACCCAAACCTAGAATTCCAGTACCATTCACTGTTTGAATGTCCTTTCAAAGGGAATGGCCATACTTAGAACATTTTTGTATTTTGTGTATTAGGACATGTGGATCCAATAACTGTAACATATTTTTAGAAAGATTATGTATATGCATGATATCAATGATATATAATATAATAATTACACTAGCTTTTATAAAAAAAAAATAATTACACTAGCAATCATTGGCATTAATGATTTATAATAATGACAAATAAGAAGTGATATGAAAGTGGGCTCAAGGAACAAAGGCTATTTTTAAAGTTAACTTGATTTAGGGCCTGGAGCTGAAGACTGCAGCAAAGTTTATAAACATGGGCCTAAGTGACAATCTAAAATCTTGTTACTTCCTACTGGAAGAGTCTCACAAAGAACTTTTTGGGGTAAGATATTAAAAAATTCAGAAAATTAAAAGATATACCTCGAACTATGATTGTTCAACTAATCGGTAGAAAAATCCCAGCTGCAAATTAATTTATTCAAAATTGATTTCTTATTTGTGAGAGAGAATTCTTCTAACCTATGCTAAAACCTTCTGATGTAAAATTAAGATTAGGCTAGGGACCCTTTTATATTAATGTTAGTCCTTCCAACATTTTACAGGACTAGTAAAGACTACTTGCACCAAGCTAAAAAAAATAGATATGATACTACTACTATAATAGAGTGCAAGCTTAGACAGGCTAACCAAGTTAAAGCGAGTTGAGCCACACTTTTGCTAGTTGTCTTCATGTTATTGCAGATAGAAGCATTAAAAGGAGTTGCTAATCCCAAACTATTAATTGTGTGTGCTTTTATTAGCTGCCCATTATGAAGCAAGCAAAGTCTGCTCTTTCACAGCAGTAATACATGTTGACATACATTGTGAAGAAATACAAAATTACAAACCACCAGATGAATTCTAAATGTCTGCCTAAGTAATACTGTATAGCTTTTGAAAGGGGATTGATGTTTAGACAATGCAATTAAAATTGATAATATCATCAAACATGATTAAGACAATGCAATTTAGATTGATACTTAAACTTATAGACGAAATCCTGTTGATCTTCTAAAACTTCTAATGTCACTTCCTTCAGAAACTGCCATTCCAATCCCAGTTCTTCCCCCATTTCCAACACCTGTATAATACAATCTCCATTCATCTACATCCCCATCCATTTGAACAAGACATGGGGATCCCACTTTTACACTATCCCATCCATCTTTTCCTGATGTCCTTAGAACTGCCTCATCTTGAAACCTCCTCCAATCCTTCAAACCATTTGAAGACACAGCTAAGCCTATACTCCTCTTCCCATCAGCAGCAACACCTTCATATGCCATCACATACTTCCCATCTCTCCGGTTTCTCACTACACACGCATTCATCACCCCAAACTCATCAAAAGAACCAATTCCTCCTCCTCCAATTATCTTCCCCAACTTCACCCATTTAATCCCATCCCTTGACCTTGCAATTCCAATACAGAATTCCCCATTTTCCACATCAAATGAATGGTAATACATTCTAAGATCACCACCGCTATGAAACACAACCTGTGGGGCTGCAATAAATGAAGAATCCCACTCTCTTTCAGACCCAACATCTAACAAAGCTCCACTATGATGCTCACCTTCAATTCTAGCCCAATGCCTCCCATCCTGACTAATTGCCAAACCTGGCAAAGACTTGGAAATCTTCCCAACTCCACCATTAAACTCATCAATGCAAAACCTTTCAGGGTTTTCCAAATTGAATTCCAAAGTATTGCCAGAAAGTTCTGCCTTCTCAGAACTATATCCAGTGTAGTAGAGCCAGTAAACAGCACTGGAAACTCTAACCTTTGTACTAGACATGACCACCACCTCACAAGGCCTAATACTCTCAGTATCAAATGCCCACCAATCCTTACTACAATTCATCACCAAACCCACTTCGCCACTCGATTTAACGGCTACTCCACCTCTCTCCCAATGAATTCCATTGCTTGAAACTGCTAAGCCTATCGAATCCGAATCCGGGTTTCCATTAGGCCTTCCATAGTACCACATGTACCACCTCTCTTCCTCATCACTGAGGAACCTTTTCACAACAGGCGAACCAATTTCTGCACTGTCCCATGAGTTTCCAGGACCTAAACCAAACACCAACCCTCCAGAAGAAGAAGATGATGATGTTAAACAAGAAGAAAGTGCCTTATTTGAAAAGGGTGCTGAGGCTTTTGGGGTTTTTGAATTTGATTTGGGCTCAACGGTTGAATTTTGGTCTGTGTCATTGTCTTTGTTGGTGTCTGGTTTTGTAAAGCAGTGAGTGAGATAGAGAACACTGTTTCTGGGATTATATTTTGAGGCATAAAGATTGAGCATGTTGGGTTTGGTTGAAAGCCATGGAGGGGTTAAGGTAGTTGGGTTAGTTATTTTTTGGGTGGTTGAAATATTTGTTAAGGCCTTAACGGTTTTCATTGTTGTTGAAGCTGATGCTAGTGATGATGCATCCATGGCTGCAGATGGAGGAGCTCAATGGGAGTAGTGGATTAGGTGATGTATGAGTTGCAGGGTTAAGGACCAATGAAAAGATGACACCTTTGCAACTTGAATGGATTTGAAAGAGACAAAGAGAAGAGGCAGAGAGTGTTTTGGGACTTTTAACTGCAATAGTACAAGAAATGAAAGTTGATGAGGTTTTTATTCTGCCCTCATCAGCATCAGCATCAAAACTGTTTATATTTCAGTGAACTTTGGGAGTTAGAATGTTTATCCATAATTTATAGATGTATGTCATATTCAGTGGTCTATACACAACTCAGTGTGTAACGATGTTTATCATTTTATAAAAGTATAGTAATATCAAAATTTTCGTAATTTTTTTCATAACCGCTGAGATGATATGTTGTGATTGGTACATAATAAAATGATGTTAAGAATGCGTCATGTTACTTCAATCATAATTTGCTATCTTTATAAGTTATGGAAAAAATTGTGACAAATATTGTGTCAGTAGTATTGCTTTTTTGGTGTCTGGTGGGTTCAAAAGCAAAAGGTAATACCAAGTCCCTAAGGACCAGGCAAAAAATCTGAATTTGGAGCTGGCAGACTAACTCAAAAAGATAAGGAATTTTTGAGATGTTGGGTTTGGCTCATTGTATATTTGTATTAAAGAAATTTAAGCCTGTAAAATTTTGTGTTTTTCCAAAAGCAGTTTATATTGTATTAGGAGGTGTAACTTTATTGTCAACAATATTACATTTCATATTTACCATGTGTAGGTGTAAAACTGTATTTTTAAGATCTGGTAATATGTTTTTTGAGTTGGAACCTTAACTGGGGACAGGGGACCCCTTGACTCAAAAGTGAGTGATTGAAAATAGATATTGGGGCCTCTTTCTGTTTGATATGCCTCCATCTTTTCTAACAAGTACAGTGAAAGTGTTCAAGAAAGAATCATACACCCCTCTCCTCATCTAGCGTCTCTCGTAGTGCAAAGATATACCTTTGTTCTATCAAAGAATCATCTTTTTCATTGCATTGTTCTTTTTTCTTTAGAAAACAGGAAATGAAAAAGGAAAAGGAGTTGCATTCTTGCACCGTAGGGAAGGTATATAAGGACCAACCCTTTTTATTTTCTTCAATCCCTCCTTTTCCTTGTGCCCCTTTCTACTTTGGCAGGGTGGCTAATCTATGTGTTGCACTCTTTTAACAGTTAAATGAATCAAATTCTTTTTCTTCATTAATTAATTAGCATTAAAGCACCAAGAGACCTTATAGATACGATAGGATTCAAATCTATAATGTCTACTATATGATGATTGTTCTTTTTCATTAGACCAAACTATTAATAGGTTTATTTTTTGTGTAAACGAGATTAGATCTCAAATTTCTTAATCAACATAAGAGATTTTATTAGTTGAACCAACTGAAACTCACAACTTACTCATATAGAACTACCTTGAGACTAAAGGGGCCATGGCCCATGGTCCCCCTTAGCCCCAATTATATATATAGCTAAATTTTATTTTATTTATTTTTAATTTTTTTATAACATATATAGTTAAAACTTGAATTTTGTATTTTAAAAAATTACACAGGATGGTTTTCTGTTAATTAATCATAAGAGGCTCTCATGGTTCTTTTGTGGAAGCATTATATGTCAATTACAATTGATAAAAAACACTAACATTTCTTTCTAACATTTCCACATGCGCAAAGAGAAGAAAAAAGGAAACAGAAAAAAGAAGCATAAATACTAGGAGTTTTCAAAATCTTGAACTGCAAAATAATTCTATTTTATAAATAAATTTGTGTGCAAAATTGGTCAAGTAAAAACAAATAATGATTTTTTCAGAAAAAAAAAAAAAAAAAAAAAAATCTGGGGAGGGGAGGGGGTTAGGTGCCATCTGGTTAGAAGCCCATTGGCACAAATAATGATTTGTAAAAGCAGCTATAACTCATCCTGATTGTCAACCAATTTTAAGCCCCAACTCATATCTTCACAATGTGTTACATGGGGAACAAGTGCACCAGTATCAATTCCTTTCTTTGCCTTGCAATCATAAAATGGGGGAGCATGAAAACAAGGCTCCATTGACATGGCCTGACCACAAGGTGGATTGGGGGCCGTCTGATTTTCGGACTTGTAGAGAATCCATGGCTTCAAACCTCCAAGACCTTGAGCCACATAGCCACTTGTTGACCATGCACTTGTGACCAACACATCAGTCAAGCTGAGTAGATACATTTCTGCCCATGCCTTCCTATTGTGCAACCTCTTCTCTGTCTGTTGGAACTTTTCTTGGCTTGGCTGATAAACCCCAACCAAATCCCCAGTCACTGTTGTGTGTTCCCAATACATGTTTCTTACATTCTCAAAGTACCCAGAACTCAAAGATGTTATCAGAACAGCTTTCAAGTTTTGCTTTCCTGATGGGGTACTACTAACAATAGGTCTCTTCCTATCTACTTCTGGCAGCACTTTATGCTTTAGTGTACAAGCTAAAATTTGATCAATTACATATTGGAAAGGACCAGTTCCTGACTCAAAAATTCTTATTTGAATTCCAATTCTCTCATCTGCCTTAGCTAAGTAGGCTTGATAGTACCTTGTAATTAGTCCCCATACATGATTTGTGGGGTGGAAAAGATACCTGGCCTACGTGGTGGAAAACAGTATCTCTCTGTGGGAATAATGTGCTAAGTTCTTGCTCAAAAGAGGGCATCAAGAAGAGAGATGGGACAAAGTAGTTATCTGTTTTCATTATCAACCAAGGGACTCTATTGAGAAGTGTTTGATATTGATCACAGAAAAAGAGCTTATCATGATCATCATAATCATGAGCTAGATGGAGATATAAATATGATGGTAGTGATTCTCTTGAAGTATTTAAGATGTTCTTCTTCAGCATGTTCCCATAAGAATGAGGAGATTTCTGATTAAAGATTTTAAATCTCTTTTTGAGGGGGAAGTCAACAGGCAAGAACCATGACTTTTCTGGAAATGGCTCACAGAAAAGATCAGCCATGTCCTTTCCTTGGTCAACAAGCAAGACCCTGTTTGTTAGGAGGGCATAAAGGAATGCTGATGCCAGGGTTAAAACCCTGTTGTCCAAGCCACTATAGGATAACCACACAACATACTTACACTCTGTAGAACTAGCACTGCGGCGAGACTTGAGTTGTTTTTGTGTTCTATTGTATGATTTTGTATAGGGTCCACAGCGTTTATGGAGATCTTCATAACTCCGTAGTCTTGAAAGGAGATAAGAAGAGGGTATGTGAAGTGAAGCTTTTCGATACAAACTGGATTGATACCTGCTTAAGCAAGATACCTCATCAAATCCAGGAGCAAGAAGTCCACCAAGCAGTTTATCTATAGGCATGTCAGTAGGTTGAGAGGAAGCATCTTCTGAACCTACAAGTTGTAAAGAAATAAAAAATATATTATGATTATTTGATATAATAGAAGTTCTATACAGCAAGATAATGTTGGGTAAAGCCAATAGCTTCAAACATGAGCATTGAGTTATCTTCACTATTGTAATTACTAAACAGTGTGATGTAATATGCTCATAGTATATGGAACTAAAGTTAATTTTGTATATAGACTTGACTGTAAGTCTTTAATTATAATGCTAAGAACATAAATGGCTCAAATTGGAGGTCCAAATTAAAACTTCCAGTTTTCCTAGTACAGGGTACACACAAAATTGATGTACTTGAAGAAAATTGAGCTGCTTATGTTATACAAATGCGGCAACAAGATAAAACTTCATAATTACTATACATTAGAGAAGATAAGTGTTATAAACCTAGGACCATTATGAGAATGAGCAAACCAATGAAAAATACATAAAGGTTGACCAATTTCACACAAATTGAACTCACCAAATTCACCAAAGCAAATCTCTGCTTGTGCTCAAAAACTCAATCTTTCCAAAACTATGGCACTAAATAAATAAAAGCCACCACATCTTACATAACCATACAAACTTTCAAAACAATCAAAAACCCAATATCCAAAACAAAAAGGTAGTCACGATTCTGTAAAGCCAAAACGATAAACAACAACAAACCAAAACTTTTTGGGGTTAGTTATGAATTCTCAACAAACTAATTAGTGTAAATTATATTATATGTATTCTTTTCCCGTCATTCTATCCTATCCAAAATCATATCCTAAGTAACCAAACTGAAAGTACATAACCAAACAACATTGTTCTCACCTGCATGCAATGCAGTACGATTGTGTGCTGCGTTTTCCAAAGCCCTGGCTTCAGAGACTCCACCAACGCGATCGGCAGGTGGGTTTCGAAGAAAGAGTATGAGTGTGACGATAACTGGGAGAGCCACAAAAGAAGCAGCCAAGATCTTCAACAGCTTCATTGTATACGTGATGAAGTTAACGAAACCTTTAAGACTAATATCCATTCAAATTCTCAACGAAACGTAATGGGTTCACCGTTCACATTATGAGATTCATGGTTCTGAAATTAACAAACAATTTGCAGAGATAGAGAGAGAAAGGTTTGGACTTTGAGGACTGGTTCGAGTTGGTTAATGTTATGAGCAAGTTTTTCAAACTTAAAACAGCTAAAGACAAACGTGGCAGCTTGATTTGTTTTCACTTCTGTATTGTTTTACAGGTCTGTTCCAAGTATCATGGCTGCAATCATTACAAGGATTTTTTTTCCTTTTCTTTTTTTAATTTTTGAAATGATTACCAAATTGAGATTTAATCAATAAATTTAGTGATATAAATATTTTTACATTTTCATTCATAATTGTTGCCATGATTATAAATTATAATTTATTTATTTTCATAATTTATCATTATAGTGATAAAACTTTTATTTCTTGGGATAGCTCAACTAGACTTTAATAGGAAAAACACTGTTAGACATACCATGTTTTCTAATATTGTAAAAAAAATCATTGTATAATACCATATTAGTTATACTGTAAAAAAAACTTTGCAATCTTGCCATTTGGGTATATGGGTTATTAACTTATTGTGAGGGTATTTACATTTAGTGTCAATGAATCGCTAAACATGTAAAGTATGAATTGGTTATGAAACAAAAGGAAATTATTGGTGTGAATATTTCCAATTAATGAATTGCTTTGTTACTTGTTAGGGTATCTTTGTTGTCATATTGTTCAACTTCTTTATATGGCCTACGAAGAAAAAAAAAATAATATAGGAAAGAAAAAGTTCACCATCAAATTTTTGCATTACAATGAATTTTTTATTTTTTTCTATCGACACAACAAATTCCTACAACATTTTCACAACAAACTGAACCAAATTAACTCCTATAATAAATTTGGATTATATTGGCATTCACTACAACTCATAACAAAGTTGTTATGAAAAATGTATGAGGATTCCTTGTGCTCAGGGGTGTATAAAAATGTATGAGGATTCCTGGGTTCAAAGGGTTTAATTTTCTAAGCTGGAATTTTTGTAATTTTCATAAAATTGTTCCGATTATTTTGGTTATGTTCCAAACTTCCAATACACTTAACAATCCCGATTAGTAGACTTGAAGAGGATTACCAGGGGTTCCAAACTTCCAATACACTTAACAATCCCGATTAGTAGACTTGAAGAGGATTACCAGGGGTTCCAAACTTCCAATACAATTAACAATCCCGATTAGCAGACTTGAAGAGGATTACTAGGGAATTCAATAACGTATATTTTGGTTCAGTTAGTTAATAATAAAGGATTTGGCTTTGGTTTAATACTTTAGTCCACTAGATTTTTTTTTTGATACAGAGCAGAAACAGAGCAGAAAACCAAAATACAAAAAAGAAGCATCCTAAGCATTGTGATTAGTGTGCAGAAAGTTGAGGAATTGCCGTGATGCTTGGGTTGCCAAAACTTTGGCTTCAGATATGATAAGATGAGGGACTGTTTTGATGTGCATATGCAGTCCATGATTTTGCTGGAAGCTTTTGAGATCTTCAAAAATGTTTGTTAGTTGCCAGTGAATCTTCTTGGTGTTCATCCACATTGCCTCTATGCCTTTTACAGCTGTGAAAATTATGAAGCTCCTAAATCCCAGGTTGGATGCAAGAGAGGAAGCCTCCCTAATAGCTGCAAGATTGGCCATAGTGCTGTCTCCCATCCTTAAACTTTGACATCCAAGAAATAGAATCTGACCAAGTCTATTTTTCCCTATGTAACATATGCCATGCCAATTTTTATTTTGTGCACCTACACCTGCAGTAAGTATGATGAGCTGCCAATCTGCTGGGATCGGATTGAAAGTCCTGATGGTTCTTAGACTTGATGAGGTTGGCATGCTTGTGGGTTGATGGAGCTGCTTGTACCTATTCATCAGTGACTGAATTGTTAGTAAAACTTCAGAAGGATTGGGATGTTTACCTTCAAATTTAGTCCACTAGATTGAATACGATCATATGTGGCCAAAAAAGGACACATGTTAGCATCATGTCCAGTCTAATGCATTGGACCGAAGCTTTACCCATAATAATATCATGTCGTTGGATTTGTTCAAGTTTCCCGTTGAATATTTGATGAAGCGGTTGATTGTATGATTGAAGTGGCCAACAAATACTTGCAAAAATTGAGATTTTGAAAGACATCGGTGTGAGTGTAGTACTACTAAATCGTGCACTATAACCAAGGTAGAGTCGCTACAACATTTTGAACAGAAGATGTAGTATTTAATTAGGAATTGCATTTTCTAATTTTCGAAATTTAAAATATTTGGAATTTTAGCCATTGTAGTAGTAACTAGTTTGGTTGCACTTACTAACTTCAATAGGTTCTATGAGAATCAACAATGTCAAAATAGGGGTGGGCAAAAAACCGTGGAACCCGACCCGCCCGACCAATCCGGCCGACCCGCTCGCCCGCCCCCCCGCTCGCATATATACGGACGGATACGGATACGGATATTTTAAATATCCGGATAACGGACGGATAACGGTTTTTGGAATTTTGGTCGGGTGGATACCCGCCCGCCCGAAAATATTTAATTAAATAATATATAAAGCTACATTTGTTGTTTTGTATGCTTGCTAAATTAGGGTAGAAATTAGAATTTGACTATTTATTTACATGCTTGGTAGTTGCCTAGTTGGTAATTTAGGTTAATAGAATTTATAGAAATTAGAATTATGATTATTTATTTAGATGCTTGGTATTGCTTAGTTGGTTGGTAATTTAGGTTAATATGAAATTGATTTTTTGTATTTGTATTTTTTGCTAGGAATTGTTGCATACTTGCATTTATGTTTGGTTTTTTATATATAAGAATGGTTTAAAAAGTTAGCAAATAAGGAGGTTTAAATTATAGTAAAAAAATGGCTAAAAAAACTAAATTAGTAGGCCCAATTATATATAGTTGTTAATTGTAGTAGTAACTAAAGTCCACTTGCAAGTTGCACTTCCGCCCGAACTCAAACGGTTCGGACGGATTATCCGTGAATTTATTTTCTACGGACAGACAATGAATTTACCCAATAATGAATTTACCCAATACCCGACCCGAATCCACCCCTACGTCAAATGGATCAATTAATGCATTTAAACTATTTTAAATAGATAAAACTTAAGTTACTGTATTTTATATACGTTAGCTTCCCTCTCTAAAATTAAGACGGCTGGCTGATTAACTTACCCAATTAATGGCGTTAACTCTCACCGTTATCTTCTCTTTTTCTTTTTTCTTTTTCCTTTCCTTATCTTCTTCTTCCTCTTGTATCTCTTCTCTCTCTTCTGCCACCACCACAGTCCCACCAGAACAATCAACTCCAGCAACTAAATCATTCTAAGAGACCCACAAAACCCACACTTCAAACTCACAAACCCAAAATAAAATTAAAAACCCAATTAAATTAAAAATAAAATAGATAAAGCAACATGAAGCAATTGAGTCCGGGTCGGTTTGTGGGGGCGAGAGAAGGTATAGAAATTGAGAAAGAAAAAGAAAAGAAAAGCCAGAGATACTGGCGAAGACAACAATACCAAAGACTCCATGGTTCCAAATCAAGCCGAAAGAACGTTAAGATCACGAGGTTTGGAGCACGCAGCCCACGAAGAGTGTGTAGGATCAGAGCAGTTTGAAAGCTGCGCTTCAAGATTTTCTCACCTTTGAAGCTTTGGACGAAGCTAAAGAATACTTATATGAACATGATGGTTAGCTTGGCTGGCAACGTGGGATACTTGATTACTAGCAATGTTTTCGGAGGAAAACGAGTCCCAATGGTTTGTGAGTTTGAAGTGTGGGTTTTGTGGGTCTCTAAGAATGATTTAGTTGCTGGAGTTGATTGTTGTGGTGGGACTGTGGTGGTGGCAGAAGAGAGAGAAGAGAGAGAAGGAAGAAGAAGATAAGGGAAGGAAAAAGAAAAAAAGATAAAAGAAAAAAGATAAAAGAAAAAAGAAAAAGAGAAGATAATGGTGAAAGTTAATGCTGTTTATTGGAAAAGTTGAATAAGCTAGTGTCTTAATTTTAGAGAAAGAAATTAACCATAATATATAAACTACTGTAAGTAAGTTTTGTCGATTTTAAATAACGAGTCTTGTTTTTAGATAGTGGTTAAAAAAGATTTATTGGTTCTATTTTATAGGAAGTAGTAAAATTTTAATATTAAAATAATATAAAAATAATTTTTAAATATTTTAATCTTTTTATTTATTATTTTAATATTAAAATTTTGTTATTTTCCATAAAGTGTAAGTATTTCATATTCCTTAACTGTTGCCCTAAGGACACTCTTTGACAAAATCCTAAGATAAACTCGATTAGGCTGACTCACACTCCAGCTTATTTGGTGTTCATCATCTTTTCTTCAAGGGATATCTCCTACATCTGCTTTACACAACGAAGCTCTCTCATAACATGTGGAGTTACACATTTCTATATTAATAATTTAATATACTGTGAGAAATCGGCTGCATATTACATATTTGAGATAATTTTCATTTGACTTCATTAAACAACAACAACCAAAAAAATAAAAAATAAAAAACCCAACTCAAATAAGCTCTTTGTCACAAATTTGAGAATTTATCTTGGAAAATGAAGCATTGTCTCTTTGGATTTGTACACCGTCTCTCACTTGATCATATTGCACCAAAGCTCACTACTCGAGGCTCTCAAAACCGTCAGATCATAACTTCAGGGAAACGTATGTTTAATCAACGGCTGAGACTAATCCCAACGGACTCGTAACGCACGTAGCTACGTAAGGCATGGGTGATAAAACATTGCCGGAGTCAGTTACGTTTAAACGTTTCACATTCCGAGCCAGCCTAAAAGAAGGACACGTGTCACACCATTGGTGGGTCATGCAGTGCTCCACCGCAGGCAATAAAGTATAAGACCAAATGCACTGCTTTACCAATCAGATGGAAAAGTTGTATAAACCCAATACAGAAACCAAGTCTCTTGATTGCCATTTATATATGTTAAGATATATATTGAGGTTAGAACTTAGAAGTGAATTCTGCCCATTTTAGCTTTCTTAGTGCAATTATTGTTTTTTCTTCTTTGGTTAGATTACACACTTTTTTATGTTACTTGCAATGGAACTGATGTTGGTGTTGAATAGAGTGCTGTCCTGATCAGTTAGTAACTACTTCCAAATTCCCAGATTGTTTTTTGTTGTTGTTGTTGTGTGAATGAATAATTAGTAAAAGATTCAAAATAGCTTACTCTGATGCTCTCTTTTTAACTTGTTTAGCTTAAAGCAGTTTCTGGTTGTTTAGAAGTGAGATATATATAAGCTAAGTCTTGTGAAAAGGAGAAAAGAATATAAATTTTACCAACACAGAAAGGTCAAGATGAAATTTGGGAAAGAGTTCAAGGAACAAATGGTGCCGGAGTGGACGGAGGCGTATATGGATTATAATGGTCTAAAAAGAATATTAAGAGGGGTGAGGGGTTACAAGCAGACTAAGCATCCTGCAACACACAGTAGGGGCTTACAGAAGAAGCTGTCATCGGACAGAACCTTAAATGGTCTACACATAGAATCTAGCAATGTTCCGAGTAAGGGAGATATCGAGGACCAAGTTATAGATGTTAACACGTTGCAGCGAAATGGTTCGAGACATATTTACAAGACCAACTTTTTAAGGCAGTCTGAAGAAGGAGGAGAGGTTGATGTAATGTTTTTTAGGAAACTTGATGAAGAGCTCAACAAGGTCAATACTTTTTACAAGGACAAGGTGGAGGCATTGATGCATGAAGCTACTGTGTTGAATAAACAAATGGAGGCTTTCATTGCAATGAGGATAAAGGTGGGAAACCCAAATCTCAGTGGTTCTGATCTTAAGAGATGTTTTCTTTCCAATGTATCTCCGAAGATGCCCCCAAAAAGCACTACTTCCAGCAGAGATAGGAGTCCAGGTAAATGCAGGACTAAAGATCATCTTGTATGCTTTGTGCATATATATAAAAGGAAAACATGCAACCAAGTTGGTAATTATAACAATGGTAGAAGATTCTAGAATGGCACTTAGAACGATTGGAGAGTGTGGCCATGTGTTTAAGACTCACTAGGTGCATGTGTAACAATTCTTGCATCAAGTCATGTCATTTAATGAACACTATCAAGTTTAATGTGGTAATTTTATATTAAATTGGGAAGATGTTAGCAGTATTTTGATTAGTAATACTCTATATGTCCAGGAATCAGTGAATTAGAATAAATAACTTTGTCACTAGAGTTTTGGATTGTACTATAATCTGGGTATTTAATGAGCATCTAGTTGCATTTATAGTTTCTTCCACATCCTACAAAGCTGGTGCGATTGTTCTGGAATCATGTCATAGGTAGCTTTGTGATTGAAGTATGGAGGCCATGGTATATCTATTACATGATTTAGTGCCAAACGTGAAGGAATGAGGCCTATGGATGTGAGTCTCAGAGTTCATTTGAGTAATAATCACAACATCTCTTGAGTACTTAAGAAGATCGTCTAACCTTCAAATATACTATTGCTTGCCAAATGTGCAGGAAGGGATTCTACTGCCGGTCCAGAAGTCAATTCAGTTAGCACCACTAGTTGTGGTAGTGATCACAGAGAGGAGGTGAACAAGAATGGCTACAAGGAAGATCCCCTAGAAATTCTTGAGCACGTGAAGATTAACAATACGCTTGAATCTCCAATTTCAACCATAAAACGTGTTTTCAAGGATTCCAAAGAAGAGGACTTGAGTTTTAATAAAGAGGAGCTGAAAAAAGTTGAAGAACGACTGAGACATGTGTTCATTGAATTCTACCACAAGCTCCGTCTACTAAAGCACTACAGGTGATAAACTGTAAATGGGTGTCTGCAGTCTGCATGAGACAAGGTCTTGCTTTTTATGTCATTTGATTATTTAATTCTTATTCATTTTGCAAATGGATGGACCAGTTTTATGAATCTTTCAGCATTTTCCAAGATCATGAAAAAGTATGAAAAGGTCAGACGCAAACTTAACAAGTACATTGTTCTTTAGATTCCTGATTGCATACTCTTATACAATTTAGTCAAATAAAATTATAGAAAGTTAATTTCTATAATTTTATTCTTATGAGAAACGTTTAACTTATGTAGATCACATCAAGGGGAGCAGCCAGATCATACATGAGCATTGTGGATAACTCTTACCTTGGCAATTCTGATGAGGTTTCTTTTATCTATTTATGTTCAGTCATAATATTGATGAATCAAACATAGGGTTATATATTTATGAAAAGTTCATATGCCTCAGTTATTCCAAAATACGTCGAAATGACAACATCAAAGACACAATTAACAATCCAAGCCAGGCCTGGAGAGTAATCATCCTATATCAAATTAAACTCCTTAATTATATAGCTAGGGCTAGTCTCTTTTATTTTGCTCCCTATCAATGGTTTCTTAGATTTTTGTTTTTCCATCTAACTATTTTTTTTTCCAGTTTTTTGACTGTTATTAATTATTGGAGATTAAAAAAATTAATGAACTTACCTATAAATACATTGAGTTAATGAATGCAGAGATTCCCCTGATTTTGGTCTGGCAAGCAATCTCAAGTCTCAACTTTTAACCATATTCCTAAACTAGTTGGATCACTTTGGTTAATTGTAGGTTACTGCTCTGCTGGAGAGGGTGGAGGTTACATTCATCAAGAACTTTTCAAACTCCAATCGTAGAGAAGGTATGAAGTTATTAAGACCAAAAGCAAAAAGAGAAAAGCATAGTGTGACATTTTTTTCAGGTAAGTGATCAATACTATTTCTTTTTTCGGTAATCAGTGATCAGTACTAATTCAACCTTTTTGGTTCAATTCTTCATACCATGGCTTTCACATTTTTGTATCTCCAATGCTTTTGTGAGGATGACTTGTAGTTGTGGTTCCAATGCCTGTATTAATCAACTTTTATTTTGTCTTGTTAATTTTAGGTTTATTTTTGGGTTGCTCAATTGCTCTACTGGTTGCTATTGTTTTGAAAATAGAAGCTCATAATCTTATGGATAAGGAGGAGGACACCCAGTACATGGAAAACATTTTCCCACTATACACGTAACCAAGGACCTTCCTGAAACTATTATCTACTTATTCATGAGTTTGCACTTATAAAGCACTCATTCTAACTTTTTCATCCAGCCTTTGCTTTCTCTTTGATAATAGTAAATTTCCTTACAGTTTATTTGCATATATTGTGCTACATATGCTCATGTATGCGGCCAACATATATTTCTGGAGGCGCTATCGGGTCAACTATCCATTTATATTTGGTTTCAAGCGAGGAACTGAGTTGGGCTATCGAGAAGTTTTTCTCCTCGGCACTGGTCTCGCAGTACTTGCATCAGCTGGTTTCCTAGCAAACTTGCACCTGGACATGGACTCAAGCACTCGAGACTACAAGACAGTCACTGAACTAGTTCCTCTGGGCTTAGTTATTGTAAGATTTTTGAAGTATAAATTTTTTCTCTTCTAGTGTGCAAATGCTTCGGACACCCGGTGCCAATAAAAAAAGAAGAAGAGTGCTTTAAACTTGAGTGTCATAACTAAATGCTGCTAGATGACTATGGCTTATTTTCTTTTCTTACCAAACTTTAGCCTCGTGCTATGCATGATACAAAGCTTCCCCAAATTAACTCCAGTCTTTTTGTGTGCAGTTTGTGCTTGTCATCACCTTCTGCCCTCTTAACATTATATACCGTTCAAGTCGTTTCTTCTTCATTAAATGTATTTTCCGCTGCATATGTGCCCCTCTCTACCTGGTAATGAAATGTCAATAACTAGATAACATTGTTAAGATTATTAGATACCATTTTTTATTGTCTTTCTTTGCAGGTTACTCTACCAGATTTTTTCTTGGCAGACCAGCTTACAAGCCAGGTTTGACACCATGCATTCTAGTGGCTGCAATAACTAAAGGATCTATCACTTTTTTTTTCCCTTTTTTTTCTTCTTTTATTAAGCTGTTTGCTGCTGTTTGACCTCAGGTCCAGGCCTTTAGGAGTTTTGAGTTATACATTTGCTACTATGGATTGGGAGAACACTCAAGGAGGCAAAACAAGTGCCACAGTCATGGTGTCTACAATACCTTCTATTTCATTGTTACTGTTCTACCATATTGGCTGCGGTTCTTACAGGTATAAATAAGCCTTTTCTTTTCTGTGTGTTTTGAGTATGCTAATTGTCTCTGTCCAACTAGCACCATTAAAAATACATTTGTGTCATGCAATTCAAATGTGAGTTTTTGTGTGTACCTAACAGTCGCTGGCTTGCTGTTTGGCTATCACTACACTTGACCGTTGACTCATCCACATGTGTCATGCATTTTTTTTTTATAGTGTTGTGCTTTTAATAAGATATATCTGACAATCCAGATTTAGACTACGAAGGTGTTGCAATTATAATTGCATAAGACCTATAAAAAACATGACATATAATTTTCTGAGATTATATTTTGTTTTAATTGTTTTTTTCGTTTAAGTAACATTTATTTTGCATAAAAAAAATTTTACGTTTTTTAATATTTAATTTGGGCAACAAATAACGGGCTTGGGCAACCCAAACCCTGGGGCCGGCCCTGATCCTAGTGCCTCACAAACAGAGGTCATGGAGCACCTTAAAAGGATTCTCCCCTTATTAGGAATGAGGTTGCAAATTATGTTCCATTCAGACACTGCAATTGCTCTGTCTATTTACTTAATGCTCATGCATCCATCTCCGTTGCAGGACTAAATATTCAGTCTTCTTTTAACAAAAGCAGAACAACTCTTTAAGTAAACATATCTTGAAAGACACACTGACAAACAGTATATCTTATTTTGTAGTGCATTCGTCGGTTGTGTGAAGAGAAAGATGCAGTGCACATGTACAATGGTTTGAAGTACTTCTCGACCATTGTTGCAGTGATTATTAGAACAGCTTTTGAACTCAGGAAGGGAATGACCTGGATGGTGTTAGCTTTAGTCAGCTCCACTGCTGCAGCACTAATAAATACATATTGGGATATTGTTGTAGACTGGGGGCTTCTGCGAAGGCAATCAAAGAACAAATATTTGAGAGATAAACTTGTAGTTTCACACAAGAGTGTCTACTTTGCAGCTATGGTATTGTTCAGTGACTGGATGTGAGAGAAATGTAAAATATTTGTCACTGTTCTTCCTATTAATCCAATTTGTTTGTGGGCTTTCATTGCAGGTCTTGAACATAATATTGCGATTTGCATGGATGCAATTGGTGTTAGAATTCAAATTGCATTCCCTTCATAAGATGACCATAATAACCATCATTTCCTGCCTAGAAATTATTCGTCGTGGCATTTGGAGCTTCTTCAGGTATTGTACCTTTTCTGAAATCAGGTTGCATATTTGTTGAGTATGCTTTTGAATGAACCACTGTTTTGCCAATAAATTTTAGCTCAAATGGCACCTTCTCGCCCTATAAGAATAGGATGGAGAGTGAGCTGTGGGTTCAAAACCTATTAAATAATCTAACATACCAACTGGGAAAAAAAAGCCCTGCTGTTACAAATGGCTAGAGGAATAATATGTGCAGTCTCATATATTAGCACAAAATCTTGACAGACTGATAGACTAGACTATAAGGAAAGACAAAACCAATTGTTTGTTACTAATTAATTTGTGCTTGAACCTTGGTTTGTTATTCAATCAGGTTGGAAAACGAGCACCTAAATAATGTTGGCAAGTACCGCGCATTCAAGTCAGTCCCACATCCTTTCAGTTACTATGAGTCTGATGATGATAATGACGACGACGATGATGACAAGGATGATTAAGCATTAACACAATAAACATGCAATTGTGCACCACGGCTATGATGCAAATGGCTGTTGGTGACTATTTTTGGTTTTCTGTTTTGTAAAACTGTATTTGGGTGTTTTGAGAATTGTAATAAAAAATAATGTTATAATAGATTTGAGAACAAAATTTTTGTTTGGCAATTGTTTTTGACTGGTTTAGAGTAATGTTTTCATTTATTATTTTATTATTATTATTTTCACTGGTTTAGAAAATACAATCCCCGTAACCCACCACCACCGGAATAGACCAAAATCCGACCACCACCGCCGCGACGCACCGCGACCCACCTCAAACCACCCTACAAACCACCGCAAGCCACCCCGATACCCTAACAAAAACCCAGCCCGCAACCACCGAGACCGCAGTGCACAAACCCAGAACTAAACAACTTCACAAACCCAGAATCTGAAACATCTACCCATCACCGGCAAGCTCACAAACCCAGAACCAAAACCAGCAACACCGCAAGCCAGATCTGAGAAATCTAAAAAAAAAAAAAAAAAAAAAAGGAAAAACCCAGCTGGGTGGGTCGCCGACCTCGCGGCGCCACGCCGCAACTCACAGCGCCGCGCCGCACGTTGCCTCTTCGTCGGCGCTGGTGCTCTCGGTTGCTTCGTCTGCGATTTAGGCGGCTGGTGCGTCGTCTGCATAGTCCGGCGATTCATCCAAGAGAGAGAGAGCAAAACGTTTAATAAAACGAAAAATAAAAAATTATTATTATATTAAATAATAACGTTGAGAACAGAAAATGAAAAATGAAAACAACTTTTTGGTGTTCTCATTTTCACTGATTTGAGTATCATTAGAACTGGATTTGAGTTCAAAAACTGAATACAGTTGCCAAACAACAAAAATAATAGTGGAATCCACAAAAAGTTGGATTCAAATAGAGAAAACTGTATTTGAATCAAGGAACCAAACATGCTCTTAGCTTTGAGGATGATCTTTAGTCTTGAAAAGCTTTATAAAGTCTTTGATATCTCGAAAAGTATATTGCAAATCTTCCATTATAGGCAAAAGGCCCATAGCCAGTAGGTTCTTAGCCAATCCGAATGCTGCACTAGCTCATGTTAAGTTACTTCATTCTTTGTTGACCTTGTACCACAGAGAAAGAGCACAGAAGTTCATTTCATTAATGTATAAAATTCCATTCCATTGTCAAGGAAAGGGACCTACACTATCTAAGATTACAAAGCTCAATCCAATTAAGGGTAATAGAGATGGTAATGAGCTTAGACCTATTGACTATTACACAAAAAGAAGAAGCACATTGAGCTAAATTGTGTGTGACAACATTCAACTCTTTTTTTTTTAACAAAACCAACTTCCCAGCTATCAAAAGACTTGAGGAGCAAAATGGCATCCTCAACTATAGTACTACATCCAAATTGTATCAGTTGGTGAAAAAATTGAAGCACTCTGAAATCCAAATTGGATAAACCAATAACACTGTTATAGATTAAGTTAATAAGTAAAACAACCATGTACTTTTGCTCGATTGGCTCAAATTCTCACACATACGTAGACATGCACTGATAGATAGATAGATAAATATATTGCTTATGTTGTGGATTATACTATTTGATCCTTCACTCTTAAAGTACCGGACTAAATAATGTGTAATCAATGTTTGAATTTATCCTAAGCTACCTTTTAATTCACATTAAGCACCTAAAACATAGGTCAATAGTATTGTTACAAATGAATGGTCTCATAAGCATCACATCATTTTTGGATACATCCATTTGTAAAGCACCAATGTCATGACTCATGAGGCAAATTCTATGCCCCACTCGCTTTGAGGATGATCCATTTGCTCTCAACTCTCAACCCAAAAGGCTCCACGAGGTCTAGCGGGCCTTCCGTGATGGGGGCCCAAATTTGACGGCTAGAAACTGCCCACGTGTTATGATTTATGCCTCAAGAAAGAACAGCCTTTTTTGAAAGAACAGCCTTGCGTGGTCAATACGACGATTTTTTATTAAGTCAACATTTTTAAAAAAAAAAATTGTGAAAAAGTTATATATAAAATTTAGTGAAAATTTGTGTTATGTATTTCTATAAGATTAATTGAAATACATAAATGTGCGCGTACCAGAACATCCAATATTATCAAAAAAGAAAAAGAAAAAATTAACATCTATTTTACATTTAAGTCAAATTTAATAAAAAAAACTTCAAATTTTTATTAGAGATTTTTTTGTTTCCTTCCAAAAAAACTTATTATTTTTGTTATATTAAACGAAAATTCTAAATAAACCAATTCAAGTATTCAACGGAATTATCATGATATTCATATTATCTCCTTCAATAACAATTAAGTAGTAAAAAAAAAAATTGGAAAAATTATTTGTTATTTTTTATATAAGCCTTTTTAAAAAATAGTAAAAAAGAATAAAAAATTGGAAGGGTTTTTTGGAAGGGTTTTAGGAGGTTTAAGCAGGCATGGGAGGCGTTTTCTCATCGAGTTCCACCGAAGAAACTCACAACAACATTGACTCGTCTTCCAACTCAACGATTCCCACTGATTCTCAAAACCCCGGCTCATTAAACTCTAATATGTCCGATCCCGATTCCAAAACCCTAGACCAAGAGAAACCTCTAGAAGATTCGAAGCAGCAATCAGCGAAGCAAGAGCAAGAGAAACCCCTAGAAGATTCGAAGCGATCGGAGAAGGAAGCCTCTGAAAATGCCGAAGAAGAAGAAGAAGAAGAAGGAGAGTGTGGATTTTGCTTGTTCATGAAAGGCGGTGGATGCAAGGAGAGCTTTGTAGCGTGGGAGAAGTGCATCGAAGAGGCGGAGAAGAACAAGGAGGACATTGTAGACAAGTGCGCTGATATCACTGGCGCGTTGAAGAAGTGTATGGAGGCTCATCCCGATTACTACGAGCCGATACTCCGGGCCGAGAAGGTCGCCGAAGACGAAGCCATCAAGGAATTGGAGAAGGAGAAAGAGAAAGAGAAAGAGAAAGAGCAAGAGCAAGAGCAAGAGCAAGAGCAAGAGCAAAAAATTGCTTCTAATTGATAATTGACAAGGTTAGCTACTTTTGATTTATTGGTTTTCTTTGTAATTTTAGGCTGCTATTTTGTGCGGTATGAGCCGCGGCGATAAAAGAAAAAGAAAAAGACGATGCATTCGAAGTTTTCTTTGTGTTTTTTGTTCATGATATGGAGGCCTAATTAGAGGCAATTAAGGAAATCTTGATAAATTGAGCCAATTCTTACTTTGTTTGATTACTATTTATTCTATTTAAAAATGTTGGTGCAATTTTTATATAATGTTGAGAAGATTACTAGGTTTTGTTGGGTAAAATGATATTTTTATATTATAATAAAAAGTGTGTTGAAAAAGTGCGGACCAAGCGGACAATCGGCTCTTCAAACAAAGACAAAGATTTGAACAAGATATAATGAAAAAACAAAAACGTAGAAACAAAAAGCAATGAATAACACAGAAGATGTTATTACTAAAAATACTAGGTCCGCACTTTACCCAGCGTTGGGTAACTACTAGGGAAAGGTCCTCTTTTAACGCCCACACCGGTGGACCGATTCAATTGAACCCAGCTTCTTTAATGGTATAGTACATTTCCTTAGGTTACGCAATTAACTTCAATCACGTGGCTGCATTGGTCAATATGTCACATAATAATCGTTGTTAAGGGAAGATAACACTAATTATGTTGCATTGGCCTTTCCGTGCTTTGACGATAACACTAATTATGTTGCATTGGCCTTTCCGTGCTTTGACACGCTTCGCGTTGATTACTTGAAGCTTTTCTAAAGTTCATTGGTATATTGTTGTGCAATTGCTTGATTGATTGTTAGATGTTTAGAGATTAGTACTTTAACCGTGCTCGTTTGGTGTCTAATGCTTTCCATGGGTGTAGCCTTATCCTACTTATTAGTGGAGAATTTATTCATCATATTAGTGTGTTAGAGCTGTTCTGGATCCTTCTGTTTATGTGGGAGTTCTGTGTCAATTGTACCATTTCAGTTCTATTTGCTTGTTCAAAATATCGAATTCTTTTTTTGTATCTTGTGAGACATGTTGTTTAGGAAACTTGGTTGAATAACTTATAAAAAAAAAAAATGGAAACTTGGTTGAATATTAGATTTGCACTTAGTAGAGATTGGTATTTTAACCATGCTCCTAGGGATGTCTAATGCTTTCTGTGTGCTTATTCTCACTGTGAACGTATTACTGGTTCTTTTACCAGGAGGTTAGTGTCCCTTGTATTTCAATTCTATTTGCTTGCTTCAAATTGGTTATTTGACCTGTGTTAACAATGGGGTTATGATCAATATTTTTCATTAGTAATGCTGTACTTCATTTCGTATAAATTTTCTGTTGATTTTTAATGGTTGGTCAGTCGATTTCCTGTCACTTCCTGCATTTTGTATTACAGATGCTGTCCAGGGTAATGTTCTAGATTCATCTAGATCGCAATATAATAAGATGGAGTTTTATGGCTGTTCCAAGTCTGTTCCAAAATTTTCATGTTCCATCAGTACGTTTTTTTTCTTCTTTTTTAATTCCCACTTCCAATGTTCTCTTTTGAAAGTAATTAAGCTTGCATATATGAAGGCATGATGTGTACAAGGGATTGTGTACTACATAGACTGACTGTTGTGCTTGTGAGGTTTTCTAATGAATGAAATTATATAGAGGTTTATTCTACTGGTCAACTACAAAGTTCTTAGATATTTAGGTATATAGACAGTGCAGTAGTGCTATGCTCTATTTTCTTTGCATGGATCATGATCTCCAAATTAATGTTATCTGGCTTAAATTTGGACTGATGCTTTTGTTGATTGTGATGATACGTGAAGTGCTTGTTGCGATTGTCTAGTTGGTATGCAATTTTAACATGGTTTTTTCATAAAAAAACCTTTGTCTTTGGGATCTTAGGATTCAAGAATGATCTGCCAAACACCTTTTCCTACCTGGGGTTGGGTTCACGTTTGTGCCTATAAAGGCAAGAATTCTTTTTTAGTATTCTACTATGCTGCCATATGGATGTTTGAATTGATCAAACTCTCTTCTGTTCCATTCGGGATTCTTTTATGATTTGTATGTCTTGTTTTAAACTTTTCGCAAAACAATAACAATTGTGTATATGGATGTTATGATTTGATGAGAATGCAACCTGAAAATTCATACAAATTCCTTGATTTATAGTGATAGTGCAATCAGATTGATTTGGAAGATCATGACTAAAGTTATGCTTGACCAAAGATTAGTTTGGAATAGGGAAGTTGAAGGTGTCCAAATGTTGTCGAACTTTATATTAGGGAGTTGATCCAACTGCTGTTCAAGATGAACTATGGGGAACGTTTTTTTCTTTTTTTAATTGTATTCACTTAATATGCACCATGCTCGTATTCACCAAACTGGCAAATAGCTCAAATATCAAATTGTACGTTTTCAAATTTGAGTGGTTTCTAGGGCTTCATATTGGAGTGGTTTCTAAGATTTCATGAGATCTATAAGGTCTTGGATTTGAAACTTCTAGCCGGTGTATGTGGGACAGGAGGACTAGATACACCTGGAAATAGTTAGGAATTCGAAACATTTTGAATACACTCGTTATCAGGGAAAAAGAGAGAGTAAGGTTTGGCGAACATTATAGATCAGAAGTACTCAATCCTAAGGCAACAAGAGGAAAGACGTACTTCAAGCTCATTTTAAAGAGATGGTTACAACCTAAAATAAGTTTAATATATAAGGCAAGTTACATATCGTTACATATCTTAAGTAACACATGTCGACACTATTCCAATAGTATAGAGCATTCAAGCTGTCCTTTGATGAGAACATTTCGAATATTCTATGAAATAAAATAAAACAAATCACTTCTTTTTAACGATGTCAAAAAAATATAGCAACCAATATATAATATTTAACGTTGCAATTATATTATAATTCTTTCTATTGTGTATATATCATCTAAATTATAAGAGAAAAATAATTTCCATGGGACCTGCTAGGGGCTTCCTTTACCCGCATGGGCAGTGTGACCCCAAGATCATTCATACAGATGTCAAGCTTGACAATGACTTTGAGGTCATGGTAGCAGATTCTGGCATGGTGAAGCCCATGGATCATCGGAATTCACATGTTGCAACATCAATCAGGGCCTCATAGTCCTTGTCATTGTCAAGCACAATACTGTCAGGCTTTGGTTAGAGCGAGTGATGGGTTGGTTGTTAGGCTGGATTTGATTGGACCATGAATTTGGATCATAGGGTTTAAGTGTGGGTAGTGAGTTTGGGCCTTTGTTGGGCAGGAGAGTAGCTAAAGAGGGAAAAGCCTTTCAAAAAGTACTATGCAAATTAATTTGGGCTTCAGTCATATACCATGTGTGGCTTAATTGGAATGCAAGTATTCATAATGGGAGAATAAGAACTGAAGCTGATATTTAAAGGCTCTTCCATTTAAATCCTTCAATTCCCTTCAATTTTAGTTAGATTTGTGGTATTTATTTAATTTTATATGGTTTAAATGGGTTAGATTGATAGTATTGTAGACCAACCTTTGTAATAGTTAGGTAATATTTTTGTTACCAACTCGTTTTATGAGGTCAGGTAAATTCCAATGGTTATGCATTCTAGTATTAAAATACTTATAAAAAAAAAAAATTAAAATCTATTATTATTTAGAAAGAAAGACAGAAAAAAGAGAAAAATTGAATTCATCAACATAAATACATCATGTGAGACTGTCATAGACTGTCTTTACCAAAAAAAAAAAAAAAAAAAAAGATAACCAAAATATCAATGCGACTACATCTCAGCATCTCCCAGGAAAAAACTCCGCTGCTGTTTCTAATCATTTGAACTTCCCTCTTGTTCTTTAGTCTTATATAGTATATTATTTATGTAGACTGTTGAAACAGGCTAGTCATCTTTGTCTTCATCTTCATCATAGTTGAAGGGTAGTGGCACAGACTTGAAAGCGCGGTACTTGCCAACATTGTTCAAATGTTCATTCTCCAACCTGATCAATTATGCATATAAGAGTTTAGGATTTTCACAAAAAATAAACAAGTTTTTGTACCAATATGACTTATTAAAATCTTGGTTACCTGAAGAAATTCCATATGCCGCGACGAATGATCTCTAGGCTAGCTACAATGGCAACCATGAATTGTTTATCTAAGAAAGACACCTGGACACCCAATACAGTCTGCAACCATGCAAACCTCAGCAACACATTCAACACCTGCATTGTCATGAACATAAAATTAGTAGTCTTAGATGTTGGTGGAGGCTATTTACATGTTAAAGTTGTTTTTCTCTCTCACCATGGCTCCAAAATATACATTTTTGTGAGGGACTAGGAGTTTGTCTCTCAACCATCGGTTCTTAGATTGACGTTGAAGAAGCCCCCAGTCTACAACAATGTCCCAATATGTAGCAACAATTGCTGCAATGGCTGAGAAAATCATTGCTACTGTTTTCCAACCAATTCCATTGTCAAGACTTTGAGCTGTCCTCAGGCTAACAGCCACAATAGTCAGAAAATATTTGATCCCATTATATCCTTGCATAGGATCTCTCTCTTCATACAGGCGCCTGAGGCACTGAAAATGATAAGGGAATTAAGTATGGGCAGCTAGCAATAATCATTCAATTTTTAGCATAAGAATAGTAATGCTAGAGGTAATTTTTTCACAGCTTATTGAGTTCGCAAGTTGCAATTAGTACAATATCACTTTCACATGATTCTACTACTGACACTGTTTTCAGTCTACACCAATCACACCATGTTCACCTCAACTTTTGTGAAATTTGTTGTGTCCTTAGACTTATTAGAAGAAGAAATGTAAGTTAGGTACCTGAAGGAGTCGAGACCAGTATGGAATTACAGCAACAATGAAATAGAAAGTGTTGTATACATTGTTGCCTTTGTTGATGTTGCAATTGCTTTCTCTGTGCTCGAAGTCTCCCCAAACATAGTAGCAAATGTAGAACTCAAAACTTCTAAAGGCTTGCACCTGCAACAAAAGTTTACAATATACAATGATGATTGATCAATGTTATGGACTTGTTGATTGACAAGAGATGGGTATTTGAGCATTTGATACACAGCTAGCATAGGCCATTTTACCAACCTGGCTAGTGAACTGATCTGCCAAGAAGAAATCTGGGAGTGTCACCTGCAGTAGAAAGAAATTCACAAATGTTCATACTTCATACACACCACCCCAGTTCAACTTACTAATCTTTTGCATTATGAGTTCTTGACCATTTACCTTGTACAAAGGAGCACAAATACAGTGAAAGAGACATGTGAAGAAGAAGAAACGACTTGAACGATACATGATGTTAAATGGGCAGAACAATATGACTACTACAAGCTGCAATGAAAGACAGGATTAGGTTCTGCCTATTTATTAAGAATTTAAATGAGGAAATCATCAATTAAGTTCGATAACCTTACAAAAACCAAGTTCAGAGGCAGAAGTTCAGTGAATGTTTTGTAATCCTTCGTTTTTGGATCCATCTCCATGTCAAGGTTTGAGAGTACACTGGCTAATGCTAATGCTGCAAGACCAAAACTGAGGAGGAGAATTTCTCGATACCCCAACTCGGTTCCTTGCTTGAATCCAAATATGAAGGAGTAATTGACCCGGTATCGCCTCCAGAAGTATATATTGGCAGCATACATAATCATGTGCAGAACTATAAAGCCAAACAAGCTGCAAGAAAGTTCAACATGTAAAACATAAGAGTTATATATCCCCTTTATTGGAAATGGAAGTTATGTTCATCTATATCTGTTTTTATTCAGCTAAAAGAACATAGTACTAGAATGTCTTGTTTGTTCTGTTACGCAAGTTTCAGCAGATTATCTTTGAAGAATATATTTTGTATGTCTCATTATTAGAAATTTATATTTCTATGACTTGTAGCCAATTTTGGGTAGAGTGATGATACAACTACTACAATTTTTATTACATAAGTCTTATAAACTAATTTGTCAACTTTTAAAACATAAATAAAAAAAGTAATTAAAAAAATTATTTAGTATATTGTTGATGCGTGACCAAATACATTCATTATCACATCCGTGTAAAGTTTTTGTAGTAAAATTGATAATATCTTTAACAATTTCCTTTTGGGTCAGTTCTCACTAACTTGACATATTGGTGAAGGTTTAAAGGTGCTGAACAGCAAAACCTATGCTTGTCTTGTGCCCGGGGCAACAAATTTCACAGAGCTAGTTCCAAGCTGGAAGAGCATGGTTTATTTAGGTTAATAAAGGAGTGCAAACCTTATTAGATCCTTAAATCCAATGGGGAAGTAGGATTATGCAGCTATTCTTAAATATAGATATATTTTCTTTGGATTAAATGAGAGAAGTAGAGATGTAATCATAATCATTCAGTCTAAGAAGAAATATACCTGTAAAGGGGAAACATGGTATCCATGTACTTTCTTGCCCCACCCTCATTAGCCATGATGTTGCGGGCACGAATAATTAAAATAAGCGCTAATGTCAGAGCTGCTGCGCAGCCAGCAAAAAAACCTGAAGTTTTTCCAATGACCAAATTCAAGGGAAAGAAATTGATATCAGGATGTGTAATGTTATAGACACAATACTTTTCACAATTTACTAAGGTAGTAAGTTGTAATTGATTTTCACATGAACCTGCCATTAACAGTTTTTTATTGTTTAAAATTGACTACTTTAGCAGTTGTGGAATAAATTATGAAAATCTGTAGACTTATTGTATCATAATTGGTCCCAATCCATGTGAAGAAGTTTAAATTAAACTAAATAAAAGATCTTACCCGTAGAAAATGTTGTCCTATGTCTTTCTTTTATTGCCTTGGGTCTTAAGATTTTCATGCCTTTGGTGCGGTTAGAATTGGAGAAATGTTTGATGAATGTAGCTTCAACCCTTTCCATAAGTTTGGTGACCTGAAATGGCAAATGTCATATCAGATAAGAAGTAAAGCACTTGACATAGAAACCCTTTTGTAAGCAAAGCCTAAAAGGTTGAGTAGTTTGCTAATGAATTGAGAAATTTTACCTCATCAGAGCTGCCAAGGTTGGAGTTATCCACCATTTTCATGTAAGATTTTGATGCATTCCTTGAAGTGATCTGCAATGTTAAGCTCAAAATGTGAGGACCAAAATCAATTTCCAATCCAACCCCTAGGAAAAAGAGTAAAAGACTATTATATGCGTAAATGTGCACACACCACCATATATCCACAAATTGACATTGAACATTACAAATGTCCACAATTTATAGATATATATATATATATATATATATATATATTCACATTTTAGGTGGAAATACCTTATCATATTTCTTCATGATCTTTGAAAATGCCAGTGTATTCAAGAAGCTGTATGATTCATAGCAAATGATTAATTGTATTTATTTGAAAGAGACAAGCAAAAGCCAACCAAATTTAATAATAAACGTAACATCTAGTACCTATAGTTCTTTAGAAGCCTAAGCTTCTGGTAAAATTCAACAACAGCTCGCCTAAGTTGTTTTTCAACTTTCTTCAAATTTTCTTTGGTGAAATTCAGCTTTGTCTGAACAGGGTAATTGAGGAAGCCTTTAATGGTCGAACGAGGAGTCTCTTGAGTGTTGTTCATTCTCACACGATTAAGTACTTCTAGAGGAGCTGGTCTACTGGCCCCGATGTTCTTTGGCTTCTGTACTTGAACCTTTTGGTTCACAATTTCAATCTCTTTGTCATCTTTATCATCACTCGATTCATCTGATGGTCCATGGCTGCTTTCAGCCTCTTGGATCATATCCATGTCCATGGGAACTCTTCCTGCTCATTCAACATTTATGCTTGATATTTCAGTTTTCCTAGCTAGCACTATGAGATTTTTGGCTTTGTTATGAATAACTGTGATGCCAAAAAATAATAGGCTAAGCCCAATACACCAAGCCCACACGGGCCCATTAGAAGAAGCCCCAAATGGGCCCATTTGGTGAGAGAGCAATTGAATAAAAGAAAAAGGAAGAGGAAAATGGAGGAGGGACGGCAAACACACAGAGAAGAGAGAAAGAAAAGGAGAAGAAGAGAATGGGGGCTCAGGCCCCTTTGTTCATGATTTTGTATTGGCTATCACACCATTTATATATACTTCTCCCCATTCATTTAGTGAAAAAACCCCTCCCCGTGGATGTAGGCATTGTTGGCCGAACCACGTCAAATATTGTGTTTGTTGTCGTGTTTTATCTCCCTCAAACTTGTGTCTCATCGGATTAAGCCACTCAATCGGGCTCCCATCGTGTCCAAACTCGCTGTTAAGAGGTTCCGTACGTATTCTTTTGCTACCCGAAGTTTTTTTTGACGTTACAATAACAAACTTGTGAAACATATTCATGATAAACCACTATATTAATGCACACTGTATTTTCTAGATAAACCACTATACAAAGCAAGAGAAAAGCTGTATATATCTAACAAAAACAAAGCAAGAGTAATTAAAATTTTATTTATTATGTGTCGTTGATACGATGCCAATTAAATTCATTATAACATCAATTTGTAAGGTATTTGTAATAAAATTCCTAATAACTTTAGCATTTATCAATTGGGGCGTAACTTAAGCGAGAGAAGAAAAGAAAAAAAAAATGATAGATGTATACTATTAGATCCAAAAAATAAATCTTAATCACGAAATGAACTAAATGGTTGGATAGAATCCTATTCCAACATGAGCCACACTAGAAAACATATTGAAATAGTAATAACCTTATGAAAAGCTTCATTGAAAAAAAAAAGAAAACTTACTACTTGCTCTGGCCCCTCTTGGTGTAGAAGCAGCCAATGCAGCTGCTGAAGTAGCAACATCAGAAGCAAGACGAGTCATCTCCACAGACCTATCAAACCACTCTCCTTGAGGATTCTCCACTTTGATCCTAAAAGCAATCAAAGCATCCATTTGCTTGTTCAACATATCAGCTTCCTTCATCACCTCCTCCACCTTAGACCTATAAAACTTGTCCACCTTGTTGAATTCATCATCAAGTCTCCTAAAGTAAACCAATTCATATTCACCACCTTCATCAGAGGACATGAGAAACGTAGTGTGAGATCTTTGTGACCCATCACGGCTCACAGAGTTAACAAGAATGGCTTGGCTTTCAATGTCCTCAGGAGAGGTTGATGATGGGCTTGTTGGGTTGTGGTTATATCTTTGTGTTAAACCACTAAAAGCTCTATAAAGTGTGAGCTTTCTTTTAAGCCCAGCTGGGGTGGCTGGTGGCTTGGTTCTGTGCTTGAAGCGTTGGATTTCTTTCAAAAGGTATTTGAGTTGATTGTAATCCACGTATGCTTCTTGCCATTCAGGCACCATCTGTGCCGTGAATTCCTTCCCAAATTTCATGGTGTTTTTTTAGGCTTTTATTGCAGCACCAAATGAAGCAATAGTGAGCTAGTAGTTTGTTTTAATGAGGGGTGATAAGAGAACAGCTTGATGATATATATTAAGTGCTTATATAGATGTAAGTACTCTATATATATATACATTTTGAGGACCTCCCTTTTAGAGCATGTTTGTTCGTGGAAAATTCATGCACGAAAGATTCAAATGAAGAAGGTGAGGACATGTGTTCGCTAAGTCTGTTTCTGGAAGGGAGAAAAAAGTATATGTATAGTGTCGTCACCAAAAAGAAAGGACGATACTTGGATGAAAAAATGTGATTGGTGTATAAAAAAATTAATATTAATGAATTACTGGCATCATTTTTTATTAAGTGTAAAAATAAAATAAAATAAATATCGGTATTTCACTATTTCTGGGCTTTTTACCAAAAAAAAAAAAAGAATGTCACTTTCCAGGGTCACTATTGACAATGCAATGCTAACAAGGGAGAAACTCCAAAATGAAGAAAGATGGTAGACAGAAATAGAATTATACATTTCAATTGAGATGCATGTAATTGCTACTTCAAAATGTTCAAAAAGTACCAGGTTAAAAAAAAATACAAAATGAAAATGTTAGTTTAAGTTTTTTTTAATTTAAAGGTTGAGATTAAGAGTGAATATTTTAATTTTTAATGTTAACTATTCAAAGGAATTGCAATTCATTCAAGATATTGTATCGGATCTCAATCACATAGATTCTACCTCTAGAGTTCTCACCAGTCACCTCACCTCAACTTTTTCTTTTTATTTTTTTCCCTGTCAGGGTCTCCATTTTCTTTGACCTTTATTTTCAAAGCTTCCACTTCCCAAGTTCTTTCTTTATTTCATTATTAGGTACGTAGATAATTTATTTTTGTCAATGATCCTGTCCTTTCTATCATTATGAACTTTCAAACAGGAAATTAGCCCCATTGTCCACTGATGTGAATAATCAAACTTATTAGCTTAGAAATCTTTACATAGTCACTTTCCTCCTTGATATTTTAACAATTTTAACATTCCTTTAGTGCATTTTTTGGCAGCTGGATATTTTTAACAATTGAATGTTCCTAAAGTCTATATATGCAAACAAGGCGAAGTAAGTAGTAACTAATAAAGCAAATTCATCCGTACTTATAGTCATCCTTGAATCTATACACATCATTATTACGTGAAAACCCATTGCTTGTAATTTTAATTTGAATTTTAAATTTTTTCACTTTTGCCTTACAAGAGGTTGAAGAATGTAAATTATTTTTTGAGAAAAAAAGTTCTTTGATACACCCTTTTCTTTCTTTCTTGGTGCCGTTTTTATTATTATTATTTTTTAAAAGAAGGGATTAAGCGTGCCTTTGGATTAAATTTTTGGTAAAAAAACTTCTTTACTTATTTGTTGATAATTGATCAAAATATAATTGTATTATAAAAGAGGGAGAGAGAGAGAATTGAAGCCAATTCAAGTGCACCAGAATTAAACTTTTTTTTCCTCCTCAATATAATGCTCTATTTTAATCATTTGAGTCGGTAAAAGGTTCATCTCTTTGAATTTTTATCTCATAGGAGTATTAAATAGACCTTCCCATTGTTCTTTCATAGATGCATGCATCTACCAAATTATTATTATTATTATTTTTAAGATCATATACCAAATTCATTCAAGTTAATTTTAGGATTGGTTAGTTCAAAATCATACCAAATGGCCCATCAAAAAGGTAGTGGAGCTAGTGGTGGTAGATTAAATTAATTAAGCATATTATTATTTACAATATCATTGAAATTTTTTTTTTTTTTTTTTTTTTTTTTTTAAACAATTAGTGGGGAGGATGATTTATTGTTGTCCTCATGAAAGAGATCGGATGGTCCCACTTACCACAAGGTTCTTTTGACAACTGTGTTAATTTTTAGTCTTAATGATACCTACTAGACACGAAAAGATGTTTGGTTTTATAGAAATAAATACGGCCCATTGGGTGGCCTATGCTGAAAATGATGTCCAATCTTACATCAAAACAAGTATTTTTCCATCACTTTCCCATGTATGTGAAAGTATCTAAAATAATTTTGTAAAGTCATTCGGTCTAGAAACTACAAGATACTACATGAAGAACATTTTTATTTTCTCACATGTCATTTTCTCAAGTAAAATAATAATTTAGAAAGGAATAACCAAATGTTACCGTCGCTTATATTTTTACCTTAATTTATAAATGAGTGAGTGCTGCAATATTAAAAACTCACAAAAGCCGAGGCCTATTGAAAAAGAGAAGAAGCTGTGAGGTTGGTTGGGTACAAAAGGTTCACCAAAGTTGAATAGTTTTAAAGCTTCAACTTGCACCTTTTTGGGTCTTAGCTTAGCCTCTTGGGAGGCCTTTTTTACAAACTTCCTGCGCTGTTCAGTTCATTTATTCCTGAATTGTTGTTGGTACTTGGTCTCATGGATTTTCAGAATGTACATAGAATTCCTGTCCTCACAAATCACAATGCAATGCACTTCAAATTGTACACAAAAACTGAAACAAGATTATATTAATAGTAGTCTGTAGAACAACCTTTGTAATAGTTAAGGGATTTTGTTAATCAGTGCCCTTAGGGCAATGGTTAAAGAGCATTAAATGTTTACACTTTACATAATTAAGTAATATTTTTGTTACCAACTTGTTTTATAAGGTCAGGTAAATTCCAATGGTTATGCAAAAATCTAGGTTTAAATACCGTTTTGATCCTCAACCTTTGGCCTTTGTCTCAAATTGGTCCCTAACTTTCAACTGTGTCAAATTGGTCCTCAACCTTTCAACCTTGTGTCAAAATGGTTCTTGCCGTTAAGTATTGTATGGAAAATGCTGACGTGGCTAATGGTCTTTTTCTAATATAAAAAATATTTGATGTGGCATGTCACCTAATATTTTAATTAAAAAAAAAAAATTGATCATTGCATGGTACGTGAGTTATTATTATTATTATTTTTTGATCAAGTAAAAGAGAAAAATCCCTACCTTCAAAATCCCTGCCCTCTCTCATTGCCCTCACCCTCCCTGCCTGCACCGCCCCCTATTCCTAAAAGATTAAAAGTGCCAAATTGTTAATTACTTAAGGTGAACAATTAATTGATTCATTAGATATATTGTTTATCAGTCTCAAGGCATCTCCCGAATTTAATTTGCTTCTCATGGTTCTCCTCCCTATTCCTCCATTGCCCTTCCTCATCATTGCAATGGCCACTGCTGACTCAGAAATTTTCTGTAGTTCATCTACTTTGCCAAGAGATTTGAACAAAATTTCACCTTCTATAGAAGCCAATTTAGAATAGATATTTTTGTTCTTGTGTATAGTCAAAGGATTTTTATTTATTCAGATTGATTGAGGTGAATCCTCAGTGGCTAACCAGAGCGGCTTCATCACACACGTCTGACTGATATTTGTACCAGCAATGTTTAAAATTGAGTCAATGAAGCATTTCATCATATGAATTTTAAGGATTATTGATGCTCTAATATTTTAGAATATATTATTCAGTTGTGGAACTAAGTAGGCTTTTATAAAAGAGATTGAAATAAAAGTCTCTGTTCAAGAAGGAACACCTCTTTACTTGCCGACACACAAATATAATAATGAAATAATTTTTCTTTACAGTTTCTTCACCCTAAAAAAAAAAAAGGCAAAAAGAGAAAGACACTGAATGTGACAACAAACCAGGTTTATTGCATTTCTCTTTCTTTGGGTTGTCATTTATGCGTCCTTGGGCTGTAACGACAGATTCGCAAGATTAAACAAGTACACGAAGGCTCAGTGAAAACTTGAGTTAGGGATTTGTTATCATGGTTAGACATAAATGAACAAACTTAGGTAGGGAAGAGGGGCGGCGCAGGCAGGGATTTTTCACTCTTTTACTTGATCAAAAAAAAAGAAACTCACGTGTCCATGATCATTTTTTTTTTTTTAATTGTTTGAATTTGGTATATTTTTTTTAAAATTAAAATATGAGACCATGTCAGATATTTTTTATATTAGAAATAGACAGTTAACCACGTCAGTATTTTCCATCCAACACTTAACGGTAAAAACCATTTTGACACAAGATTGAAAAGTTGAAGACTAAATTGACATAATTGAAAGGTTAGAGACCAATTTAATACAAAGGCGAAAAGTTAAGGATCAAAATAATATTTAAACCAAAAATCTATTATTATTCAGAAAAAAAAAAAAAAAAAAAAAAAAAAAAAAAAAAAAAAGAAGAGAAAAATCGAATTAATCAACATAAATACGTCATGTGAGATTGTCATAGACTGCCTTTACAAAAGAAAAAAAGACACCCAAAAAATTAATGCGACTACTTCTCAGCATCTCGCAAGAAAAAAATGAAAAATTTTCGTTGCAGCTTCTAGATCATTTGAACTTTCCTCTTGATCTTTAGTCTTTTATATATATATTATTTATGTAGATTTTTGAAACATGCTAGTCATCTTTGTCTTCATCTTCATCATAGTTGAAGGGTAGTGGCACAGACTTGAAAGCGCGGTACTTGCCAACATTGTTCAAATGTTCATTCTCCAACCTGATCAATTATGCATATAAAAGTTTAGGATTTTCACAAAAAATAAACAAGTTTTTGTACCAAAATGATTTTTAAAATCTTGGTTACCTGAAGAAATTCCATATACCACGACGAATGATCTCTAGGCAAGCTACAATGGCAACCATGGATTGTCTATGTAAGAAAGACACCTGTAAACCCATTACAGTCTGCAACCATGCAAACCTCAGCAACACATTCAACACCTGCATTGTCATGAACATAAAATTAGTAGTTTTAGATGTTGGTGAAAGCAATTTACATGTTACAAGTTGTTTTTCTCTCTCACCATGGCTCCAAAATAGACACTTTGATGAGGGACTAGGAGCTTGTCTCTCAACCATCGGTTCTTAGATCGACGTTGAAGAAGCCCCCAGTCTATAACAATGTCCCAATATGTAGCAACAATTGCTGCAATGGCTGAGAAAATCCAGGCTATTGTTTTCCAACCAATTCCCTTGTCAAGACTGTAAGCTGTCCTCAGGCTAACAGCCACAATAGTCAGAAAATATTTGATCCCATTATATCCTTGCATAGGATCTCTCTCTTCATACAGGCGCCTGAGGCACTGAAAATAATAAGGGGATTAAGTATGTGCAGCAAGCAATAATCATTCAATTTGTTGCAGAAGAATAGCAATGCTAGAGGCAATTTCTTTCACTGCTTAAGTTGCGACTTGCGATTTGTATAATATCACTTTCATATACCACTACTGACACTATTTTCAGTGTACACCAATCACAACATGTCATCTTAACTGTTGTGAAACTTGTTGTGTCCTTAAACTTATTAGAAGAAGAAATGTAAGTAAAGTACCTGAAGGAGTCGAGACCAGTATGGAATTACAGCAACAATGAAATAGAAAGTGTTGTATACATTGCTTTTGTTGCAAGTGTTTTGTCTGTGCTCGAAGTCTCCCCAACCATAGTAGCAAATGTAGAACTCAAAACTTCTAAAGGCTTGCACCTGCAACAAAAGTTCACAATATACAATGATCAATGTTATGGACTTCTTGATAGACAAGAGATGGATATTTGTACAATTGATACACAGCTAGCATAGGCCATTTTACCAACCTGGCTAGTGAACTGATCTGCCAAGAAGAAATCTGGGAGTGTCACCTGCAGTGGAAAGAAATTCACAAATGTTCATACATACCCTCCTCAGTTAAACTTGCTAATCTTTTGTATTATGAGCTCTTGGCCATTTACCTTGTACAAAGGAGCACAAATACAGTGAAAGAGACATGTGAGGAAGAAGAAACGACTTGAACGATGCATGATGTTAAATGGGCAGAATAATATGACAACTACAAGCTGCAGAGAAATACAGGATTAGGTTCTGCCTATGTACAAGTTAAATTAGGAAATCATCAATTTAGTTTCATAATCTTACAAAAACCAAGTTCAGAGGCAGAAGTTCAGTGAATTTTTTGTAATCCATCGTTTTTGGATCCATCTCCATGTCAAGGTTTGAGAGCACACAGGCTAATGCTAATACTGCAAGACCAAAACTGAGGAGTAGAATTTCTCGATACCCCAACTCGGTTCCTTGCTTGAATCCAAATATGAAGGAATAATTGACCCGGTATCGTCTCCAAAAGTATATATTGGCAGCATACATAATCATGTGCAGAACTATAAAGCCAAACAAGCTGCAAGAAAGTTCAACATGTGAAACAAAAGAGTTATATATCCCCTTTGTTGGAAATAGAAGTCATGTTCATCTGAATCTGTTTGTATTCAGCTAAAACAACATAATACTTTAATGTCTTGTTTGTTCTCTTACACAAGTTTCAGCAAATTATCTATGAAGAATATATTTTGTATGTCACATTATTAGAAACTCATACTGCTATCACCTCAAGCCTCAATTTTGGGTCGGGTGATAGTACAATTATATGTGCCAATTTTAAATTACAAAACAAAAAAAGTAACTAAGGTATTTATTTATGATATTGTTTGTAACATTAATGACATTCATTATCATTTCAATTTATAAACATTTTGTAGTAAAATTGGTACTAACTTTAACATTTTCCTTTTGAATCAGTTCCCATTGACATATGTAAAGGCAAGGTGCTTAATTAATAGCAAAACCTATGCTTGTCTTTTGCCAAAAATTTCACAGAGCTAGTGTGAAGCTGGAAGAGCATGACTAATTTTGGTTGATACTTGGTAGTCAGGGGAAACCTTATTAGATCCTTAAATCCAACAGGGAAGTAGGATTATGCATCTATTCTTAAATATAGATATATTTTCTTTGGATTAATCATTGAGTCTTAGAAGAAGTATACCTATAAAGGGGAAACATGTTATCCATGTACTGTGTTGCCCCTGGCTTATCCATGATGTTGCGGGCACGAATAATTAAAATAAGTGCTAATGTCAGAGCCACCGCGCATCCAGCAAAAAAACCTGAAGTTTTTCCAATGACCAAATTCAAGGGAAAGAAATTGATATTAGAATGAGCAATGCTATAGACACAATTTTTTTCACAACTTATTAAGGTGGTAATTTGTGATTGATTTTCACATGGACTTACTACTAAAACCACTTTATTGTTTACAATTGACTACCTCCATAGTTGTGAAAAAAAATGTGACAAAAGTATTGTTTGTAGTTATTGAATCAGAATTGGTCCCAATACAACTAAATAAAAGATCTTACCCATGGAAAATGTTGTCCTATGTCTTTCTCTCACTGCCTTGGGTCTTAAGATTTTCATGCCTTTGGTGCGGTTAGAATTGGAGAAATGTTTGATGAATGTAGCTTCAACCCTTTCCATAAGTTTGTTGACCTGCAATGGCAAATGGCATATCAGATTAAAAGTAAAGCACTTGACATTATGACATAGAAACCCTTTTGTAAGCACAGTCAAAAGGTTGAGTAGTTTGCTAATGAATAGAGAAATTTTACCTCATCAGAGCTGCCAAGGTAGGAGTTATCCACCATTTTCATGTAAGATTTTGATGCATTCCTTGAAGTGATCTGCAATGTTAAGATCAAAATGTAAGGACCAAAATCAATGTCCAATCTAACCCTTAAAAAAAGAGACTAAAAGACTACATTTATATGTGTAAATGTGCACACACTACAATATATCCAAAATTGCCAACATTCAACATCACAAATGTCCACAATTTATAGATATAAATCCATATTTTAGGTGGCAATACCTTATCATATTTCTTCATGATCTTTGAAAATGCCAGTGTATTCAAGAAGCTGTATCATTCATAGCAAAGTGATTAGTTGCATTCATTTGAAAGAAAGACAAGCAAAAGCCAACCAAATTTAACAATAAACATAACATCTAGACTCTAGTACCTATAATTCTTTAGAAGCCTAAGCTTCTGGTAAAATTCAACAAAAGCTCGCTTAAGTTGATCTTCAACTTTCTTTAGATTTTCCCTGGTGAAATTCAGCTCTGTCTGAACAGGGAAATTAAGGAAGCCTTTAATGGTCGAACGAGGAGTCTCTTGAGTGTTGTTCATTCTCACACGATTAAGTACTTCTAGAGGAGCTGGTCTAGTGGCCCTGGTGTTCTTTGGCATCTGTACTTGAACCTTTTCGTTCACAATTTTAATCTCATCTTTATCATCACTCGATTCATCTGATGGACCATGGCTACTTTCGGTCTCTTCGATCATATTCATGGTCATGGGAACTCTTCCTGCACATATTCAGCATTTATTAGTTTAGTTATTGCAGAGTTCTACTAATTGACATATCAGTTTTGCTAACACTTTGAGATTTTTGGCCTTGTAATGACATATCAAACTTGTGAAGCATATTCATAATAATTTTCTTTTCATTTTTGCTAATCGCATATTCATGATAATTGATAAACAACTATATTTTTAATAAAATTAGTCCATGCAAACTTATATTTTCTAAATAAACCACTATACAAAGCAAGAGAAACGCTTAATTTGTATATCTAACATAAAAAGACAGCAATAGTAATTCAAAATTTTATTTATCATATGTCGTCGATACAACACTAATTAAATTCATTATAACACTAATTTATAAGGTTTTTGTAATAAAATTACTAGTAATTTTAGCATTTTTCAGCTGGGGTGTAACCTAAAATTTTATCAGTCATCTTATTTAAAATTTTAATCGTGGTTGATATATACTGTTAGATAAAATTAAAAAAAAAAAAAAAAAAAATCTTAATCATAAAATAGACGAAATGGGAGCCACACTAGCTAGAAAACATATTGAAATAGTAACAACCTTATGAAAAGCTTCATTGAAAAAAAAAAGAAAACTTACTACTTGCTCTGGCCCCTCTTGGTGTAGAAGCAGCCAATGCAGCTGCTGAAGTAGCAACATCGGAAGCAAGACGAGTCATCTCCACAGAGCTATCAAACCACCCTCCTTGAGGATTCTCCACTTTGATCCTAAAAGCAATCAAAGCATCCATTTGCTTGTTCAACATATCAGCTTCCTTCATCACCTCCTCCACCTTAGACTTATAAAACTTGTCCACCTTATTGAATTCATCATCAAGTCTCCTAAAGTAAACCAACTCATATTCACCACCTTCATCAGAGGACATGAGAAACGTAGTGTGATAACTTTGTGACCCATCACGGCTCACAGAGTTAACAAGAATGGCTTGGCTTTCAATGTCATCATGAGGAGAGCTAGCTGATGGGCTTATTGGGTGGTTATATCTTTGTGTTAACCCACTAAAAGCTCTATAAAGTGTGAGCTTTCGCTTAAGCCCAGCTGGGGTGGCTGGTGGCTTGGTTCTTTGCTTGAAGCGTTGGATTTCTTTCAAAAGGGATTTGAGTTGATTATAATCCATGTATGCTTCTTGCCATTCAGGCACCATTTGTGCCGTGAATTCCTTCCCAAATTTCATGGTGTTTTTTTTAGGCTTTTATTGCAGCACCAAATGAAGCAATAGTGAGCTAGTAGTTTGGTTTAATGAGTGCAATAAGAGAACAGCTTGATGATATATATTAAGTGCTTATATAGATGTCAGTACTCTCTCTCTCTCTTATATATAATATACATTTTGAGGACCTTCCTTTAGAACATGTTTGTTCGTGGAAAATTCATGCACGAAAGATTCAAATGAAGAAGGGGAGGACACGTGTTGGCTAGGTCTATTTCTGCATGAGAGAGAAAGAGGTACATGTATTCAATCCCATGTGTTATGTATAGGTGGTTTAGTCGGCACAAAAAATAAAGGACCGTACTATGTACACAAAAACATTATTTTAAAAACATAATATAATATGATTAGTGCATATTAAAATTAATATTGATTTTTTATTATATGTAAAAAAACATAACATAAAATAAATGTTGATATTTCACAACTCAGCAGTCACTATTGACAATGCGAACGATGGAGCAATTCGAAGATGAAGAAAGACTGTTGACGGATATAGATTCTATTTCTAGAGCTCTCACCTTACCTTTTTCTTTTTCTTTGTTTTTTTCCCTTGTCAGGGTCCCCATTTTCTTTCACCTTACCTTTTTCTTTTTCTTTGTTTTTTTCCCTTGTCAGGGTCCCCATTTTCTTTGACTTTTTTTTTCAAAGTTTCCAGTCTCCAAGTTCTTTCTTAATTTCCTTATTAGGTAATAGTAGGAAATTTATTTTTGTCAATAATCCTGTCCTATTTATCATTATGAACTTTCAAACAGGAAATTAGCCCCATTGATCCACTGAATAATAAACTAATTAGCTTAGAAATCTTTACATGGTCACTTTCCTCCTTAATATTTTAACATTCCTATAGGCTATAGTGCATTTTTAGTCAGCTGTATATTTTTAACAATTGAATGTTCATTATTTTCATTTTTGCAAACAAGGCCTAGTAAGTAGTAATTCAAGCGAATTCATCCCTACTTATAGTCATCCTTGAATCTATATAACATCATTATCACGTGACGTGAAAGAAAAAATTTAAGATCATATTTATTTTCACAATTAATTTCACAACTTGCTAGCCAGTGACAAATTGCGTTTTGGAATTAGAGGTCTTTGTATTCTGTGATTTTATTCCACTAATCATAACTTGTTACCTCAACAAATTGTGAAATTGGGTGTGGAAATGTGTGCCTCTAGAAGCTTTATGCATGTGAAAACCCAATGCTTGTATTTTTTTTTTTTCCCACTTTTCGCCTTACAAGAGGTTAAAAGAATTTTTTTTTTTTGTTTAAAAAACAAGAAGGGTCTTTGACACACCCTTTTCTTTTTGTCTTTGGTGCTTTAAAAAAAATAAATAAATAAATAAAAGGAAGGGGATTAAGCATGCTATGGATTAGTTTTTTGGTTTTTAAAAAGAAGTATATAAGCAAATAAATTAATACGTTAACTGAAAAAAGCTAATTCAACACGCATAGATTAAACTTTTTTTTTCTCATTAATATAATACTTATCTTAATCAATTTGAGCTGGTAGAAGGGTTCATGTCTTTTAAAAAAAATTATTGTCCTTTTCTTTTCCTTTTGGGGATATGGACAAGTTTGAATTTTGAGACACCCACGTGGTCGAAAAACTTCTTTCCAGAGTAGATTCCTGTTTTCCGATCCAAAATTGAGGCTCTTGCAGACTTGCACAGTCTCTTTTGATGATACATCAAACATGCCATGGGTCAAAAACTTGAACTTTCATAAAACCATTCATAGATGCATGCATCTACAAAATTCAGTCAAGTTAATTATAGGATAGGTTGATTCAAAATCTACCGAACGGGGCCCATCGAAAAGGTATTGGTGGGTTAAATACTTAATAAATTAATTTAGCATATTATTATGATATACAGTATCATTTATTATTAAGCATATTATTTCAATAAAAAAAAAAAAACATATTATTAATATTGCCCTCCTAATGAAAGAGATCGAATAGTCCCACTTACAAAAAGGTTTTTGACATTTATGTTAATATTTAGTGTTGATGATACCTACTATAGACACCAAAAGATGTTTGAAATTATAGAAATAAGTATAACAACTCAAAATTATGTCAATTCTTACATTAAAACAAGTGTTCTTCTATCACTTTCCCATTACATGTGAAAATATGTAACATAATTTCGTAAAAGTCATTCGATTTAGATATTACATAAAGAACATTTTTATTTTCTCACATGTCATTTTCTAAGGTAAAATAATAATTTAAAGAGAAATAATCAAATGTTACCGCCGCCTATATTTACTGCCTTAAGATATCAATGAATGGGTGGTATAGTACGAACTATTGAAAAAGTAAGAATAATAGAAGAGAAGAAGCTTCAAGGTTGGTTGGCTAAATTTCCTAGGGACAAAGGCGCACCAACGTTGAATAGTCTGAAGTTTCAACTTGTACTTTTTTGGGTCTTAGCTTCAGGCCTCTTGGGCGGCGTTCAGTTCTTTGATTTCTTGTTGAAATGTTGTTGGTACTTTTTTTTTTGATAAAATAAATGGTTCCTACGGATTTTAGGAAATGGACATAGAATTTTTGTCCTTAGACCAAGCCACCATCATGTCCACCTCATGCCAGCCTCACAAATCACATGAATATTTGTTGAATTCTACAAAATAAAAATAAAAAATTCAACAAATACTGAAACAAAGATTATATGAATATTTTGTGTTGTCTTGGGATAAGGATGTGTCAGAGCCACGTAAGGGCCAAGAGAGCCATAGCCCATAACTCCTCTGCATTTTTTTTTAACCTTTAAATAATGCTTTTAGATCTATATATATATATATATATATATATATTGTCTTGGGATAAGGATGTGACAGAGCCAAGACCAAGAAGCCATCGCCCATAGCTTCTCTCCTTTAATATTTTTAAAAAATAAAAATAAAATCTTAAATAAGTGAGGAAGAAGATTGGTTTAAAATGTAGTGTAATCATTAGAACTCTGATATTATGTTAAAACGTCTTACCTAAAGGTTTTATAATTATTAATTTTAATTCAAAGATGGCCATCCAAATACTCGAAAAAACCATTTTTCTAATAATATTTAATAGGAATATAGTATATACAAAACAAGACCGAAGAATCTATGTTGATAGTGAATTGAATGAATAAAGAATAAGATTTGAGTCTCAATCAAGTTTTAAGATGGGCAATGACTTTATTATCGCTAGTGTGGTGATCACATCCAGCGTATAGTGTGCCCTTAGGCCCTGACATTAAAACGTTGAAATTGTCCCACGAAAATTGTACAAGAATCGACAATGATTGAAAACGAAAATATGTATGAATAGTCTATGTTGCTTTGGGGCAGGTTAGAATAAATGCAGAATAAGGATTGGAGTCAATTAGTTGTAGTGCAAGAATGTATGTAAGTTTATTCTTCTTAGACAGGTGATCATGAGTCATGACATGATAAAGACCTTCAAGTTGTTACTTGTTACATGGCTGTACAAGAATACAGACGCGGGTACAAATGAATTTCCTTTATTGTCTAGGAATACATGTTGTATGTTGAACAAATTGACTTGGAACACAGGTTGCATAAATGAGGAATAATGACTTAAAAGAAAGTTGTGAGAGTAAAGTAGGCAGAAAAGTAACTAACCAGGTGTGGCCTGCACATATTTATAGTGCTCTACACATTTTTTGAACATTTCTTCCGGTTGGGGATCACAATTTCATACATCCCAACCAGACCTGTCCCACAAAGAAAATTGGGATGCGGATGGAAGTGTATGAAATCTTTACCACAACCCTTAGTTAGGGATGACAATTTCACTCTGACTTGTCCAGTTTTATCTCGTCCTATACAGGTTTTTCTTGTCACGTAAAAAAGATGTGACAAAAACTTTACCCTAACCCTTGGGAGGGGATGAGGATGACAACGGATTTTGGTCACCTCACCTCAAGTACATTTAGTAAAATATCATTTATTTAATTTTAAAAATTCTAATAGTTAGGGTTTTGTTTCTTTCATTTTTCACATTTCACGGTTGTCACTATAGTGGATATTTTTCCATTCCAACGCGTACACTTTTATGTAATTATCTCATATCTTTTTTTCTTTTTTTTAGGAAGGGATGTCACCTACCTCACCATTCGAGAGAACAGAGAGGATGAGATCTAGGAGATGAGAATCCTTCCCAACACAAAGATTTAAAAGCCGAATAGGCAAAATCATGAGCCAAAAAGTTTGCTTATCTGTGCACAAGGTTTAGAGACCAAAAGAAAGCAAAAGGTAATAATGTTCTAATATCAAAATTAATGAAAACTACAGATCATAGCAAGCTATAGGATTAAAAAAAATTTAAAGTATTGCCTTCCGAAACAAATTTAGAGAAAATCCTCCTCAAGCATTCATTTCATAGCAAAAAAAAAGAGTTGCTTTAACTTTTGTTGTTCTTAGCCTAAAGACTCAAAAGCCCAAAATGAAAAGGCACAAGACCTTGAAAGCCCAAATGAGGTCTAACATAGGGCAACCGGCAACAAGCCTATGAAAGAGACCCTGGGAAGATGGTATTGGCATATAGCCCAAAAGGCCGTTAGCTTTTAAATGCCCATAGAAGCCAACAGCGTTGAATACAAAAACTTGCATTCAATAATTAATACAACTAAAAAATACAACTCTTGTAGAATAAATATTTTAAAGAAATCTAAGTATTTGTTTAATCTCAATTCTTGTAGAATAAATATTTTTAAGAAATCTAAGTATTTGTTTAATCTTCAATTCTTTAAATAAAATTAATATTCACAATCGATAAGGGACAAGATTTGACTACAAACCGGTTTGTAACCAATTTGTTATAATCTACTATGTGGTAATTTATAAGATCATTCACATGTATTATTTAAAGAAGTCACATGATTCATTAAATAAGTCATGTGACTAAAGTACACGTGAATAATCTTATAAACTGTCACATGGGTTGTGACAAACTATTTACAAATCAAACTCCGTCCATTTATAAGGGTCTTCAAATTTTAAACTATTAATAATAAGAAAATAAATTATTTAATAACAAAAAGGCTGAAAGAGCAAAAGCCTATCCAGAACCACAAGCTATAAAATCAACCCAAATCTAATCTCAGATAGACAAACAGACAGACATTGAAGACAATGGTGACTCCATTCAGTTTATCCTCTACTTTCATCTCTCCCTTCAAAACCTTAAAAACCTTGTCTTTCCCAACAAAAACACTTCCAACACACTTCAAAAGGACTAGTACTACTCTCTCACTCTCTCTCACTGACACTGACACTGTCACTACCTCTCTTCAAAAACAACACTCTGACTCAATCCAGACTTTCTGGAAATGGCTACGTGACGAAGGAGTAGTGTCTTCCAAGACTCCAGTGAAGCCTGATGTAGTTCCTGAAGGTCTGGGACTCGTTGCCCAGAAAGACTTGGGTCGGAACGAGGTCGTTTTGGAGGTCCCCAAGAGGCTCTGGATCAATCCAGATGCTGTGGAGGCCTCGGAGATTGGGAGTGTGTGTAGTGGCTTGAAGCCTTGGGTGTCTGTGGCTCTGTTTTTGATCAGGGAGAAGCAGAAAAACGACGCGTCGTCGTGGCGGTATTACCTCGATGTTCTTCCGGAGTACACCAATTCCACTATTTACTGGTGGGTTTGGCTTAGTTTTGATTGCTTCTTTGGTTTTTGTTATCTTTTTTAAAGGGAATTGATACGCACACTACCTAAAATGTGGATATATATCGATGAAATTTGGACATTTGTGAATGTTAGATTTTCACAATTTGTGACGTATGTCCACATTAGGTGGTGTGTAACAATAGTTACCCCTTTTTTACTGGGTTTGAAATTGTGGGGTTGATGAATGTGGTTTAATGGTTCCAGAATTCCAGTGCAGGTCAGAAGAGGAGCTGGCTGAACTTCAAGGTTAGTGTATGTAATTGCTGTTTTATACATTGAGATTTTTTAAGTTTTTATTTTTATGTTATATTCAGCTTATTTTGATTATGGACAACTTTTGAAAGCTTTGCTTTTTCTAGATACAGCGGCATTTTTGTCCAGCTGATTTTTTAAGCCCAATTAACCAAGGAAAATAAGCTCTCCCAAATGAGCATAGTTTGGATATAACAATGGAGTGGTTCTCAATATTTAATTTTTGGTCTTTCCGACTTAGGTTAGTGTGGTAGTTTGACAGGAACTAATTTTGTAGGTGTGAACAATTTGATGGTGGACTTAACCTATAAAAACAATGCCAGTGCAAATTGCTTACTTGGTTTGAGAATGGATAGGACTGACAGGCTTTATAATGTTTAATTTGCTTACCAAAGTCGCAACCACATATATTTTTTTTTGTTTTCCTATGGATTAAGTTCACCAATGTTTCCTTAGGTAATTTATGACAGATGTCATAATCTAATCTGCAGAATGCCTTGTTCCTTGCCATCTCTAATTGGAATTTGGTTGAACTTACATTTTCAGGAACCCAACTCTTGAGCACGACTTTGAGTGTGAAAGAGTATGTGCAAAATGAATTTCTAAAAGTGCAAGAAGAAATCATATCCCCTAACAAGCAACTTTTTCCTTCTCATATCACACTGGATGACTTCTTTTGGGCATTTGGTATACTCAGATCAAGGGCATTTTCACGCTTACGTGGTCAAAACCTTGTTTTGATCCCCCTTGCAGACTTGGTGAAGTATTTTTTCCCCTCTTCATATAAGTTTTCAGTGGCAGTCACTCTAATTTCTGCACTAGTCAGTTTTAATAAGAAAAAAGGAAAACTATTTCCATTTTTACATCAGGCTATGTTTCACTATCAAATAAAAACTAGTCAGTTTCTACAATTCTGTTGCCACTTTCCTGTGATGCTGGTTAAACTGCCTCTAGTTTGAAGTTTAACCTTATTAATACCCAATTTATGAATCAGATAAACCACAGCCCCAGCATAACCACAGAAGAACATGCATGGGAGATTAAAGGAGCAGCAGGTCTCTTCTCTTGGGATACCTTATTTTCTTTACGGACCCCTGTTTCTGTCAAGGCTGGTGAGCAGGTATTCTAGTCCAGCTTCTGATATTTCTTATTGTACTTGGTTCCATTTTTTATCGCATAAATCTGAACACATGTTTTTTTCTATTTATCATAAATGGTAAGTAATTTTCAATCATACACAAGATGTCGTAATATAGTAATTCATATCAAGGATAAGTTCTATTTCAAGTCATCGATCTCATCCCACAAATCTATTCCCTTTGAGTGTGTGTGTTTTACAAGTCAGTGGTTAGTACTGCTGAATACAAATGCATAAATTGAGAGCCATTTTGTGTGAAGATGAGGTGATATGTGCCAAATGAAGTGGCAACATTAATCACTTCTAATATTGAGTGAACTATGAAACACTGCTTTGTTGGTTCACTGAAATCTATGACTTCTCCTTTTTATGTTTACATTATTAGCACTTCCTCTCCTTTTGAATGATTTATGATCAAACTCTTCTTTTCAACAGGTTATGATTCAATATGATATAAATAAGAGCAAGGCTGACTTGGCTCTGGACTATGGGTTCATAGAATCCAACCCCGACCGCAATGCTTTTACTCTAACACTAGAAATATCTGAGTCAGACCCATTTTATGGGGACAAGCTGGACATTGCTGAGTCGAATGGTTTGGGTGAGACTGCATACTTTGACATTGTTTTGGACCGTCAAGTTCCACCGGCAATGCTTCAATATCTGCGGCTGGTAGCGCTTGGGGGAACTGATGCTTTCCTGTTGGAATCTATTTTCAGAAACTCTATCTGGGGCCACCTTGACTTGCCTGTAAGCCATGCCAATGAAGAGCTCATATGCAAAGTGGTCCGAGACGCCTGCAAATCTGCTCTTTCAGGCTATCATACGACCATTGAAGAGGTAAACCCTTATTCTCCATGTAAGTTTGCATTACTAATTACTTCTCATGTAATGTTTATCAGTCCTTGTTACATTTGTTATCCATGTGGGGCTGCTGTAGAAACCCCTTAATTAAATATGTTCATCATATTAGGATTTTACATCATAAGGATGTCAAAGTTACTCTGAATAAAATTTGGCCATCAGGACAAGTTAAGGTCATATAAGAAAGGAAAAGTGTTCAGTTTTTATTCGTTTCGGATCTCCTGAACTCATTACTTTAGCTAGTTTGGCAACTTAGCTATATTCACCATTTAGCTATTCAGAGAAAGTAATTATGATTGGTTAGTGAACAATGAGCACAGAGTTTCAAAAGATTTAACTGTGTACAACAGCTCTCCATCTGGTTATTGACAATTTCGTTTCAATGATGTAATTTAGGTTCTGACCCCAAGACTATGTAATATGTAGTGTTGAGGTTATAAGTTATAACCCTCCAGAAAAAAAAAAAAAACTCAGCTCAGCAATCCCCAGCTACAATCGGCTACCAATATCCATTGTTCAATGATAGAAATATTACACCTAACCTCCTTTGGGGTAGTCAAGGGCCACGGCCTTTTGGTTTATGGCCATCCCCTTGTCCTTGTGGCACCCGAAACCTCTTCCAATACCCAATCAATATAAACTCATATAACTAAATAGAAATGTGGATTGCAGGATGAGAAGTTAAAAGGAGCGAATCTTGATCCAAGGCTAGAAATTGCAGTTGGAATAAGACAAGGAGAGAAGAAGGTGCTCCAGCAAATTGATGGGATCTTCAAGGATAGGGAATCAGAACTGCTTGAGTTGGAATATTACCAAGAAAGGAGGCTCAAGGACCTTGGTTTGAGTGGGGAGCAAGGTGATATCATCTTCTGGGAGCCCAAGTAGGACCAAGTCCTCAAATGTAACTCCTATACTAAGCTTGTTACCTTAATGAAACACTCGTTTTGGAGTTCTCAAAGAGGAGAGAAAAGGAAACATCCAACAGACAACCTATTATATGCTGCAGTAAACTCTCTTCAATTGTCTCAAGTAGGTGTGCGATTGAGTATTCCACTAAGGTTGTTTAGTTCTGTTGCACAGTTTCTACTTGTACTTAAAAGAGCAGCAAGATGTACCTGGTTGAGCTACAATTTGTCCTGATGGTTAAATAACATAGCTAGTGCTTATTCTTGTGTATTATGGCGATTAATTTGGGTTATGCACTATCAATTAATTGCTTTCAGCACTTAATATGAGTTTGAATCACTCAATGTCTCAACTATCTGCATTAATTGTTCGTTTTCATTGCTTTCATCAAATTATATCTGATGGAGTCATGAAACCACTTTTCGTTTTTAATCCAAGCAAATGAGCTGTCCACCTGTTCATTTGCCTTTAAGGCTTTAGTCCAGGCAGCCTCTTGTGACAAACCGTTTACACAATATAAATTATAAAGTTCTCAATGCATGGACAAAATTTGGCAAGACAGTAATGCAGAAGGAAAAATGCCTGGTCAGAATATGGACCTCCTAAAAGGGAAATAAATGTTTGTATATCAGCCCAGAAGGCAATGTTGATTTCACTTTCATTCATCATACTGATAGACCTTCTTGCTTTGTACACTTACCAAAAAAATACCCTTTTCCTTTTACACTTGAGTAATGCGGTAAATTTATTATGGTACCATCTCGGCCAGGAAGAGCAATTCTGTCCAACATTTAGTATCACTCAGCATTTCGAAGTGGGCAACTTTTTAAACAATGATCTACAACATTGATATGTTTCTATGTGGAGTTACATCAAAACCACTAAACCGATCAACTAGATGAAGAACCAATAAATATATAAACAAAAAAATAATAATAATAACAATGGAGACCACATCTTTTGACACCCAAAAGGGCACTAGTGTTCTTTTCTGCTGTGTCGTACAAAACTCTGTCAACTGTGTATATTCATGGTCATTATGCCTTCTCTTCTGAAAGAAGACATAGATCCTGTCCAAATTACCACGGGAAAATTCGGTGGAACGCCATCAACAGTGAATTAGTGTTGACCACTTGCAGTCACTGTGTTTTACTTGAGTTCCCATGCCCTAGCAACTCATCACAATTTGTTCCCTCACAAAAGCACTCCTGTGGGTTTGCATAGAAATAATCTTCCTCCTTCGGCTTGTCTACGATAACCCTACGATGAGTTGGTTGTCCCATTCTTTTCTCATGAGCCAATCGAACAGCATCTACAAACTCGTTCCATGAAAGTGTTCTATTATAATGCAAATCCACTAACTGTACAAGCCTTTTCCGATCTAGCAGGATGGTTTTTTTAAACCCAAGATATCTGCAAGAGATGTAATCAGAAATGTCTTCGAGATCTTTTGGAAATGAAATAGTTTAGCTGTTTTGTCATCAAATAAAATAAAAGCCCAACTTGTCAGTGTGTGGGTATACAAACCTGCGATGACCTTCCACAACTTTTGCCATGTTTCCATCATAGGTGGGAATGAAAGTGTTACTGGCAACCGAAACCATAAAATCTAAAGCTGCCATTTGAGACGAATGATTCTGGAATTGTTGCAACTCCTCTGGGACCAGCAGCATTTCCTTTTTCACCTGAAAATTTAATGGGATCTCAGATCTTAGAAGAATTATATGCAGACAAACACACAAGAAGCCAACAAACTACTCTGGAGAAGCTTATTGTTAAAGCAAAAAAGCAAGATGATACATGTATTAAATAAGAAAAAACATGCATATTCATTTTTTTTATTGGCAATTATACATGCAACCGATAGGTTTTGAACCCACAACCTTGCACTTACAAGGGAGAATATGCTATTTGAGCTAGAGCTCATTGAAAAACACACATTCTAGATCTAGAGCTAAGTCTAACCACTTGATGGAGCCTCAATGAGGTAAGTCAAACGAAATGTAGTTATGGAAAAAAGATCTAAACTGTTTGTCGATTATATGGGTAAATCGCCATATCAAGTCCCAACTATTCAAAGACAGCAAGGATCAACTATTGAGTGATAACTTCAGAAAGGCCAAACTAAAAAAGGCATCCTTGTTCCTCAGCATGTCCCACAAGCACCAAACAGTTGGAATGTTACAGCTGGGTCCTCTTAATTAAAGAAGTGCCACTACCTTTTTTTTTTTTTTGAGTGTTTCACTACCATTAAAAGGTGATAATATCACAAGTTGCAAAATCAAAGAACAAAATAAGGCAAGATGCAGAATATTAAGACACTCACAATCCTTGGAAATGCAGCTCTTAACACCGCGAGTCTACGTTCACTGCCATAAATCTCACCAGCTGCAATATATATCTGTGTATCCTTATTGAAACCCAATGCCTGCAAAACTAGTGCTGCCTCCTCTGGTGTCAGAGGACACAAGCCTTGTGATCTCCTCTCTTCAGACACTATCTCTTTCTCTCTCCACCATGGGTATTGATACCTGAATGAAAGGTGCAATACAATGAACGTTATATACAAGTGTACATCATAGTAAATGATAAATGCAAGCTACTTTGAACATAAGATACTTCCATAGATTTAAGTGAAAATAAAAGATCCCCTTCAGTCAGGACAAATCATAACTAATACTAATACTCCTCTCCCAAGTGCTAATACCTTAGTTTGTTCAATTCATAAACAAGAAGGCAGGAGCCACCCTTATCATATTGGCCATTTCTGATTATCCTAATGAAAATCATCACATATGTGACATCCTTTCAACATGCATTACACATTACAATATGGAAAAATTTCTGAAAATTTGACAAATTCTGTGACTGAATCAATTCCCTTTCCCCTTTGTTCTATAAATCACCTACCAAAGCATAGTATACTTATACAGAACATTTGTAAGGTTATTGCAATGACTATGAGCACTCCAATAGGGGAGAAAAAGGTCAACTTTAAACACAACAAACCTCATCTGCTTGAGCTCCTCAGCTTCTTCCTTAGTGCAGCCTTGAGTACAACCTGAGAAAGCCAACATGTCCATCTCGTATCTTAGATGCAAAGCCACAAAAGGTCCCTTTTCTTGAAGCATACGAACCAATTTGTACCCCAAAGTCTCAATCTGAGGAGTGAATTTCAGTGCCTTGAAATTAACACGACACCTGAGTTTTTGAAGATCAAGTGGGATCCCATTATTTGCCAAACGTGTGTCTGTTTTGTTGAAGTGTAACACTTGATGCTTGCCAAAAAGTGGAAGAACCTGCATAATGGGATCAAAGGCATATGATTAGGATGAATCACTAAAACAAAATTAATGAAACAAATCAATTCATTCATTCATTCATCAAAGACTTAATAGTTCACTTTTATTCAGCTTTTTTATTTAGTGGGGGGGGGGGGGGGGGGGGGGGGGTGTTGGGTTAAATTGATATCCTGAGACTAACCGGAAAAGGTGCTCACATTATAATTTGGTAATGCAACCCCCCACTACTACAAATAGATTCTCTAGAGAAAGCAAGCATGCCATAAGTGATCTCTCCCACTGTTAAAAGGTATTACTCATAACTATCTTTTGCACCTTCAAGAAGATTAGGTTTTTCAACCTCCATACTAAACTATTCTTTGATCTATTGATGGATCCAAGTTTTAGTCTTGGCACAAATCCACTCCATTGGTAGTTATGATGCCAAGAATGTCCTCGAATAGTACTTAGTTTTTTCTTATTAGTAAATTCTCCCTCTGTAATTCTATGAGCACTACATTAATAGGATCAATAGGTGTCTTCATCTTCTTCTCTTCCTTTTTGCTGAGAGACGGGTTAAGCAAAGATGACAGCACAGTCAAAGGTCAGACGGTGACTACTTTCTCTTGCCCCAATTGGAATATCAATAATCTTAAACACAAATATTAAAACTTCCACAAGTTCACACATGTATGGATGTAGGTACATATACAGTTACCTTCATCACCAATATTGTGTGCTTATATGGACATACATTCAGACACAGTCCACCTAAAGCAGACCAAGGGGCAGAACTATTTTTATAACTTTAGCAATAAATCAATGTACAGGGTGTGAATTTGACTAGTAACATAGATGTTCATTGCTTAAACTAGAAAAAACTACACAAACCTGTTGTAAGTAATAATTTTCATTTGACCAGCTAACGGGAGGCATCTCAAGTGGAATGAATCCATGTTTCCTATTAAACCTCTTTGGCAATCTTTTTATAATTCGAACTTCATCTCTCAGCGAATCAATGAAATGTCTTACATCGAAGATGTCCTCAAAATTGCTGCAGCAAGAAAGCCAATGGTTAAAAAATTTTAAGATGGACATAAAAGCAGGTAATTAAGTCAAATTTGCAGCAAAAGGAATGCTAAGTGCTAACAGTTTTAAAATAACCATAAAGAAGGTAATTAAGCCAAGTTTTTTCAGAACAATGAATGCACCTAGGGTCAGCCCAGAAAGATGTCTTATCAAGCTCTGGAACAACCAAAGTGAGATTCAAAAGCCGAGCAACAGTCACCATGTCACATATCTGAAATGCCAAACAAGCAAAATCAACAATTTGCCACATGGTAACAAAAACAGGCAACGAAAAGAACAAAAGGTACAAACCGCTGCACGCATTTGATTCAAGCCTCCATTGCAGGACACTCTGAGAAAACCATTACTCATATACTTTCCTGCAACATTTCAGGAGTTAAGTTCTTATTTGCAACCAAAAAGCAAATATCTTAAATACAATAGTATTTTAACCGCATGAAAAAGATGTTCCAATCTCTGAAGTTACCACACAATTCACAAGTTATGGTCACATATGATTGGAATGCACTAGAATTTCAGAAAACCAAAAGAGGGATGCACTTGGGACATCTAAAATAGCACCTCTTTCATAATCAAAATGAAACACCAGAACATAATGCAATCGCCTCTTTCAAAAAGATTGCATCTTTCCAAGAACACATAAATCACATAGTCATATAAATGCTTTAATTTTCAGAAAATCTAACTGTCAATCGGCTAAGGCTTATAGTATAGCTTAAGGCATTATGCTACTTCTCATTATTCATTCTAAAAAGACTTATTGTAGTAAATCTTTCCTCTTTCCCCAATCAATTCAAATTACGCATTCAAATCTTCATCTACAAATTTAACTATATAAACCTTACAGACTGATTGCCGATTTTTTTTTTTAAAAAAGTAATTAAGAAATTTATTTATATGTGGCACCAATTACATTTAGTAGTAACTTTCTCAAACTACAATAATCATAGTAATTACAATGATAACAATCGTATTGCTTTTTAATCTACAGCAACAAGAAATCTAACACATACAGTAACTAAACCGAGACGAATCGATAATCCTGATTATATAACAGTAATAAATCAAAGTAATTATTACTACATTACGAGCAAAACTCACTTGCGGGAAGAAGAGGCGGTGGCGAAGAAGATTGTAAGGGCGGCTCTTCAGCGCGAAGCTGAGCAATCCGCGAAATCCGATTGGTAATTCCGGCGAGCAAATGCGGATGCCATAGCTCACCGACGGCAACGAGCTGAACCAAACAGGTCCAGAGCACAATGCTGGAACAAACACGTATGAACCAAACCTGTAATCGCGTCCTGGCGATCACAGGGCTCTGTAGCTTATCGAATCTTGTACTTGTACCTGTACTACTACCACCACCACCGTCCGATCTAACCTCCATTCCTCCGCTTCAATCCTCATCGCCGCTTCATCGAAACCCTAACCACCGCGATTCCGTAATTCAATTGTGAATTTTATAAAAAATAAAAAATAAAACACTTACACCATGAATTTCACATTCACATTGTAAACCCTCGCTACCTAAAAGAATAAAGAGAATCTCATAAGCTTTCAACAAAGCCACCAAAAAAATAAAAAATAAAAATTATCTTCTTTTTTTTTTGAGAAAAATTTCTTTTTTCTCTAACTTTCTTTTCAGATGCTATTGGAAATGGAATATATGTTTTCGTTAAAAATAAATAAATATATTAATATACAATTTTTTTTTTTTTTTTTTTTTTTTTCCTCAGTGTATCTGGCCTATTGTTGAAGATATATATAGGTGTACTGTGGACTGTGGAGAATGGAGATCTCTCCGGTTCGGACGGCTCCGATTGTTCCAATGACTTAAAAAACTCTAAAGTCCTCTGTACATGGAATTTTACCTGTTAATATCATTTTTTTAAATCACTTCTATTTGGTCAAATGTGGGATCGAATCCTATCTACCCATTAAATTTAATCTTATATTAAAAAAATAAATAAATAAATAAAACTTACACTATTATTTCAATTCAAACCTTATATCTATTATATTTTAACATTATGTTTATGTTTTGATATATTAACATATTTTAACATTATGTTTATGTTACTTCAAATCACACAACATCGTTTTATGTAAACATTTTTCGTTTACATGACACTGTGAATTATGAAAATAAGTGTATGGTTTAATTTGAATCTATAACAAAATTTAGGTATTTTAAAAAAAAAAAAAAAAAAAAAAGGATTTTTTTAAGGATTTGATTAGAAGATGAAGATTTTGAATTAATATGACTAAATTACAAAGTTGGATTAATGTAATGGGTTTTGAACAGGAACATTTTGATTCTTGACCTTGTCTTTTTTTTTTTCTTTTTTTTTTGATACTGGGCAAAGGAACAAGGTCCAAAAGCTACATCATAGTGTTAATATGCATTACATTGAGAAATTGATGTGAAGCTTGGGTTGCCAAAATATTCTTGACCTTGTCATAGTCATAGCAATACTCTTGTCCGTACAGAGTACAGACAATTTATGTGTTGTAATTTTCAGCTTCTTCAGTCTTAATTTTTTGGTTTTTATGATAAGTGCAATGAATGTCAGACTAATAATTGGATAACTAAAGTGAGTGTAAATATTAATGTACGGAGGAAATTATGTTGGCTTTATTATTTTTGGGTAAATATGATATTAACAACATATATAGTAATTGAGGCATGTAAAAGGCTAATCCAAAATCAATAGGAGGAGATAACAATTTATTTGGTTAGTTACTGTTTCATTTTGGGATGATCTAAAATATTTGTCTATTTTGAGAAGTTAATAAACACACTTCATAATTTTTCCTAACTTATTCTTTTGGCTTATTTGAAAAACAAAACTTCTTTTTTTTTTATATGAGTTTTAGTAGCTTTTTATCTAAAATATAGTGTATTAAATGATGTTTCTTAAAAAGTTAGATATGGACAAACAAAGTAGTTAATTAACTTGGTCATTGTAAATCTTATGCCATATTTCATATTTGAGATAGGTTTCTTGTAACAAATGTTGTTGTCAAGATGTATCAACCTCCAAAGAATAGTATGCTGACAGTGGCGTAGCCACCTTTAAGGTAGGCTGGGCTAAAATTTTTATCTTTTTTAATTTTTTTATCTATATTTAAAAAAAAAAAAAAAATTATCCTAATTAGCCCAGTCAATTTTTTTTTTTTTTTTGCAATTAGCCCACCCTAATTTTTTTTTTTTTTTTTTTCTGGCTCCGCCCCTGTACAGTGATGTCTCCATTAATTGGTGAATAAATTCACCTTCCATGGGGGCCGATGCTTTTGGAAGCTTGCTAAGAATTGGGAAGCAAAACATTGCTCATTTTCATCCATGTAGTCACATTGTTCCTCATTCATCTATTTTAGTTCCTATGCTTGTCTCTTATTATTCTTTTATGATTCATTATCTTTTTTTATTTAAAGCTACTTTGCAAATCTTTTGGGCGTCAAGCATGTGAACATTATCTTATATCACATGCCACCTCAATTTATGGAGCCTTTTTAGTTAGTAACCATCAAATTTGATCCCAAAAAGCTCACACAGTTGACTGATTACCCATCAAAATATATGATACAAGGTTGTTTGGATTTTAGATTTCTTATAATAGAGAAATTGCAATGCAACGTGGCTTCAAGTATTACTTCTACCTGAGATACTTTGCTCTTAAAAAAGAATCTTCATGCTGCCAAAAACAAAGGAGAAAACATTCTTCAGTGTGCATAATTGCATTTAGTTTAGATTTTATCTAGAGCTTATTTAACTTATTTATTTATGTACAGTTTTCTAAAATTTTACTTCTTTTTTATGTTTTTAGGTATAACTATACTTTTAATTACTTTCAACAAATAAGTTAATCCAAGCGCATAAAGTTTTCGACCTAGATAGTATGCTCTTTCTTTCAAAAAAAAAAAGAAAAAAAAAAAGATTGTATGCTCTTAAAACCATCCTGCACTACTAAAAGCCTTTGTGAAACTCATCTACTATAAAAAGCTCATATTAATCATCGTATATTCTAGAGGGAGGAATCTCAATTAAATGTGTTCCCCTTGCTTGTATACTATTAAAAATATACACTCAAATATTTTGCAAGAAATTAAATGGGCATATATATTAGGATTGCCCATTTAATTTATAACTCGCATATTGTATAACGTAACCCATTTCTGCATTTAGATTTTAGGGTCCAATTTCAATCTCACAGAAAACTTCCCTTACACGAAAAGCTTGAGGGAGAGACAACAAATGAGTGAGGCAATGATGTTGTGGATCGAGGGTTAATTGCAACAGTATCATGATGCGTAAGGGATGAACAAATATGAATGTGCTATGTTATTCAAGCATCCCTAAATAGTACAATAGCTAGGTTATATGGTGCAGAATCCAGTGGATAGTACTCGTGGATGGCAAATATGTCACGTACTCACGTTTACTCTCTCGCATGTTCCATCATATCCTTATTTTGTCATTCTTATAATAGTATTTACATTATTATCACGGATTGAGATCTTGTGTAGTAATTTTAAACGGTCGAGATTGAAATTTTTTTTCTTCAAATTTTCATCTTGACTATCTAAATAGATATATTAAAAGAGTGTAAAAGGTTAAAACGTTATTTTTGTTTCGAGGCATTCAAAGATCTGGCTCATCTGGGGGAAGAGAAAAAAAAAAGGCATTCAAAGTTCTTACGTACTGCGTTTTTAATTAAATTTCAACATATATCAAGCTTTCAACTGTGGTTAATTCCTGAAGACCTTATACGTTTACTTCAATTTTCCCTTTTGGTTTTGGTTATGGTCCACCTTGACAGAGTCATGTTGAGGAATGAGGGGGATCAGGCTTTGAATTTACATGGTTGACAAAGAAAATGGGGAAGAAGAAAATGCTTCATAGTGGGGGAACCTCAGAGACAAATTTATGTAATTGACTTGCAGGCAGAGCTGGGATTCGCAGGCATTGGCTTATTACTTTATTAGGGCATGTTTGTTTTAGTTTATTTGATTGGAAATAATTTTAAAATCTCACTTTTTATTTAAACAAAAAATAATAATAATAAAAATAAGTTCATCAAAACTCGATGTGTCCACAACTTCCAAAGTTGTAGTAATTTTTTTGTTTTTTAAAATGAGAGTAGTAATTGAGCGTAGAATATTAATAGATTGATGTCATTGCTGACAAGTGAAGAAAGGGATGAGCTAATACTTAAAGGTTTTAAAGATGGTGAATATGTGGTTTCTTTTTTTAATGGTAATACTTAATAGTAGTTTTAAAGAATGGTGAATATGTGGTTTCTTTTTTTAATGGTCAATACGTGTTGGTTGTGCTAAGTTTACAGTGTTGGTCACAAACCCAATACATTAATGTGTGTGCCCGTTACTTGAGAATCATCATTTTCATTTTTCTTTCCAGTTTTCATAGGTTTGTAATTTGTGGCATCGTCATTATCAATATGTAACTAGGAGTCTTGGTCCACTACACCTAGGGCTAGGAACATAAAAGTCTGGTCCAGTTCAAAGCATTAGTATAAGCTTACTTAGAGCACTTACAGTAGTCTCCTTAGAATTTTTGTCAATTAAGTTCTAAAAAATCCACTTTTTCTTGTTCAGCTAAAGCACCACTACACTAGATTCTTTATTCTAATTTTACTATTTCATTTTTTTATATATATATATATATTTTTTTTTTCACAACTCCCAAAATACCTTCTTTTCTCATTTTTTCTCTCCCTCTAGGATATTCCCCTCTTTTTTTTTTTTTTCTTTTTTCTTTCCTTTTTTCCCACCACCCACATAATCTTCGTCCCCTCCTCATTTTCTTTGTTTTTTCTTTCTTTCTTTTTCCTTTTCAGTTCGTCCCCCTCCCTCATTTTCTTTCTTTTTTCCTTTCTGGTCCAGTTGTCCCCTCCTCATTTTCTTTCTTTTTTTTTCTTTCTTTTTTCCTTTTCAGTTCGTCCCCCTCCCTCACTATGTTTTTGTTTTAGATCTGTTTGGGGTTGTTGTTGTTGTTGTTTCTGTTATTCTTGGCGCGGGAGACAGAAAGCAAGAGAGAGAAAAAAGATTATTTAATACTTAAGCAGATGAACAGTTGCTCCTCCAACTTAAGGAGCTTAGGTCATTCTACGTTAAAAAAGGATTAACGAATTGGACCTAATAGGAGGACCAAATATGAAAATTAAGGCTTCGTGAATGGAATGGAATGAAACTAAGTAATCTTGTTTGGATGTTTTAAAATAGAGGAATGGAATGGAATGGAATGTAAATAACCTTGTTTGGGAGTAATATCAGAAGGAGAAATGAATCATTTTATAATAACATTACTATAATACCCTTTATTTTTATAAAATGTAGGATTAATTTATGGAATAATACTATAAAATTACCACACCATGGATGCAACAGGAACAAATAATATGTAACAATTTATATGACTTGGTGTAAATTGTTATATTATTGAATTATTTTATGATTTTTAAACCATGGATGCAATAGGAACAAATATCCATACACTGGAAAACTTGCCAATATTGGCATAGGATAGGATGATATATTTGCCTCCAATCCATGGCCATTACCAGTATTTGCCCCCAAAAATCTAAAACGCGTTTTTCATAGTTTATTACGTGACTTGCCTAATCACTGAACGCTGCCCAATGTATTATACAGCCTATAGGTTACAAAACATAAACGTATTATATTTAATCTCACACAAGTGGAGAGCTATTTAATCTCGAAGAAAAAAGTTACAGGTTTGAAGAGAGAAGCAATAGCACAAAGGAATTGTTAGCAACAGCTGGTTGAAGGTGCGGCTGGTTTATGATAAAAGAAATAAACGTGAACTGGAGAAAATAAAAGGTCAAATCTATAAGGATAATTTAGGATTTTACAAAAATACTAAGGACATTTTGGGACTTTTGGTGAAAAATTCATTAAACTGAAATCCATTTCCTCCTATTCCTCCCAATTTTAGGGGGAATGAAAATTTGGGGTTTAGAGGGAATAGGAAGGAATGAGTGTTCCATTCCATTCCATTCCCTTTACTTAAACTCCAAAACAAGGGAATGAACTTTTCATTCCCTTCCATTCTCTCCTACTTAAACTTCCAAACAAAGGAAAGAAGAGAATATTCTTAAAATATTCTTTTTTTTTCCATTCCATTCCATTCCTTTCCCTTCTCCCAAACGGAGTGTAAAGGGAAGTAAATTATATTTTAAGCCAAATTCTAGTATATGGTCAAGAAGATTCATGAAATTTGCACAAATTTGAGTCCTTCAAATTGTCTGATTATCCGAAGGTATAAAAGGAAAGCAAGACCATGGCAATGTTGCGTTATTGAGCCTTAAAAGGAAAGCCATTAACATTAAATGACACGCCAAACCTAAATAATCCTAAAATTGGGCTGCAATGGGCCATAATTGAATTTTCTTTGGGTCTTGGCTCTTGAACCTAAGAAGTAGAATATGTTGCTCCATTTACTTAAATATGGGCCTGGCGTCCAATCACTTAATATAGCCCCATTTTGAGTCCATTTGAGGGAAATCTCTCAAAGTTTAAATAAATCTAGTGACACAAAATTGTCACAAGTACTAATATGATATATTATGATTGATTCATGATAAAAGATATGTTAATATTAGATCTATGTGAAAGTGACGTTATTTCAATTACGGCAATAATTATTAGGACTATTCAAGGAATCATTAAATCTGAGCCACCAATTTAATTTGACTCGACTTGAATTAGAAACAATCACCTCATAAGACCTTTGCTTTTCTCAATGGCATCGCTCACCCCCATCAACCAAAATAAAAAATCTTTTTTTCTTTTTCCTTCTTTTTTCTCAAACCTCTAACCTGTATCCACATCATGGAAAAGTAGACAACAACGATGATCACCTCATCTTGTCAACCATTATAGCAACTTTTAGGGGAGATTTAGAGGACAATGAGCATTGAGCTTCCAAGTCCATATCAACATTGTTGCAATTTTTATTGTAAATAAGGTCATCTTGATGAAAAATGATGTTGCCTTCTATCTTAACAAGAACTATATTATCATTAACAAGAACTATATTAATTGCTTTGGTTCTCAGTTTTTCAATTGAATTGACTCTATCCTTCTTTTCAACATAACTAAACTAGAATCAATTTGTCTTAGAACATACATATTTTCACATCCAAATTTACAACATGTTGATGGGTCAGATTCTAAGTGGTAAATTATCACTATCACTAATCACAATACGTTATTTTAACATATTGTAAAAATGGGTGTGAAAATAAGTCTATCCAACTGAAAACACTATCCAGTTTACCGTTGAAGCAGTTAACCATGATGTTTTTACATCTTTATCAAAACGACAAAAAACTCATTGCCGTCTACCAGCCAACTCGTAACCATGACGAAAGAGCCAGTCACCGGCCTCAAACCCGAAAATGAAACTTACGTGTCGTATCCAATCACAGAACACCACGTGGCAGAAATAAAAAAACGCATTTCTTTCTCTTTTCGTTTCTTTCACTTCTCCCTCCGCCAGATTTGAGATTTCCTCTTCCCAACTCTCTCTCAAAAGATAGAAGCAGCAAAGCAACCTTAAACCCCTTGATCACTATGATTCAAATCGAAGCCCAGAGGTACCATTTGTTCTATGTTGTTGTTATAGTTGTAGGGTTATTATTGTGTAGAACAGAATCTATTCGATTCGAGTTGCAATCGGGTCACACGAAGTGCATCGCGGAAGACATAAAGAGTAATTCCATGACGGTGGGAAAATACAACGTCGTCAATCCCAACGAGGGTCAACCCGTACCCGATTCTCACAAACTCACCGTTCGGGTAAATTTTCATTTCTTTTAAAATAAAAAAATTATTATTATTTTGACTGCGGTGATTTAATTGAATTGAATTGAATAGGTAACGTCGTCGTATGGGAATAGTTACCATTACGCGGAGCAGGTGGAGTCAGGGCAGTACGCGTTTGTGGCGGCGGAGGCGGGTGATTACATGGCGTGTTTCTGGGCGTCGGATCATAAGCCTCCTACTACGTTTCACCGTTGATTTCGATTGGAGGACTGGCGTTGCTGCTAAGGATTGGTCTAATGTTGCTAAGAAAGGCCAAGTTGACGTAAGTCTTTTTATTGTGATTGTTGAGGTGGCATGTTGTGATTGGATTGGTGTATAATAGAATTTGTTAGTTTAGTAAGTTGTGAAAAAAGTTGTGTGCTTTAGTTGTAGTATTGCTGTTTCTAGAACTGTTTTTTTTTGTTTGTTTGAGGATTATGTGATTAGGTCGTTGGTATGGTTTTATATATGTTTGGTTTATTGGGTGATGGAAATTTGAGTGTTTTTATATAGTGGGGTTGAAGTTGAAGGTTCTCCATGGAGTGAGAAATGAAAATGTTGAATTTCTAGGTTTTAAACTATTAATTTGCTCCTTTAGCTCGTCAGGAGTGAATGTCCCTGGATTACCTAATTGATTCTAGTAGGTGGAGTCAGTCACCCGTAGGTTTTACACCTAGTGGCAAGTTCAAAGGACTTTTCTTTAGAAAGGTTTCCTGAGAGAATGTGTGTTTGGGAAAGATGAAATTCTTCCTAGAGAGGCTAAGGGATTTTATTATTGGTATGTTACATACACCCAATAGATTTTCAAGTTTGAACCCACAACTTCACCCTGTAATCATTGTTGCGGGAGGAGGAAGGACCATTTGAGGCAGAGGTCATAGGCAAGGCAAGGGAAGTTATTTGCTAAGTATGTAAAGTTGATTACATTGACTTCTGGGTGGATATAGATTGGCGGGTTTGAGTTGGTGACTAGGCATGATTGAAGAATTGGTCTCTAAAATCTAAATGCATTTTATTTTGAAGCCAAGCTATTCTCTTTTGAAAAATGATTGAAGACAATAATCAATCATTAAGTTTATGAATTCTGCCTGCCGGTCATTTGTGGTCCTTAGTTTAATCTAGTTTAAGGGTATGTTTGGAATGAAGGGAGATGGAGGGAGAGGAGAGGAGAGTAGAGGGGAATATACTAACATAGGTTATGTTCTCTGGAGTATTTTATGATGACAACTTTGGGTGTCTCAAGTTGTGCCAGAACCAGAAGTGAAGACTCTAAGTTATTTGCATAGTTGGCGAGTGCAGCCAAATGAATTAGAGTGTATGCTTGTTTGTAATTCAAGGGCAAGCATAATACAAATCAAATTAGGTGGAATCTTTACAACCATTTTTTTTATAGGTGTGGACCTCACTTTTGATGGTTCAATGGCAAATGACTTAGTGGATCTCTTGTTTAATGTCTTGAGACTAGAGGGATTTTACTTTGGTAGCTTGATAATAATTTAGGTAGAGTCATTTTGTATAGAGGCATTCACTGCCCTTTGAAATGGTATGCCACAAAAGTGGTAATGAATCTCTTGTTTAAAGTATTGCTCATATTCTTTTGCATTAGTAGCTCGTAATAACAGTTTTTGATTCTGATTGCTGGTGTTAGCATTATATTGGAGTAAACACTAATGTAGTTGCTTCCCTCGTATCCCTTGTACATATATTGCATGTATGGAGAGATGTGAAAACATATGAATTATTTTCTCTGGGTATTCTTGCAATAAATTGTGCCTTTTGATTCCTTTTTTGCTGATGGCATTTTTTTAGCTTGAAAGTCATTTCATTTGGTATATCCTCACTGTTATCTCCTTACTCTTTAGACAATCTTTATTTATGCAAGTTCTCACTTACTTATACTATGAAAAGTTCATGCAGATGATTCTCTTCTTTCTGTACTTTTGTTTATTCGTGAAATAGTTGATAACTTGGTTTTTGTAGTGCTACTGAATTGGTATGTTTTATGTCTGTGTTATGAGAGAGAGAGAGAGAGAAAGGGTTATTTTCCAGTGCTGAGCTCACTTAAGTGCGATATTGCGAGGAGTGACTTGGTTAGGGTTTTACCCTTTGGTAATTTTTGCATGAATGGGCTGCTGTTGAGGCTTGAGTGTCCCTTCATTTGCGCTTAGCAATCATACTGGAAATATAGTTTAATTCTAACCTTCATTTTTCAGTTAATTTAATTATCATTGTGTTGCATTATTTTAAATAAGATATTATAAGTTGTGTTTACAGTATGGTTGGGAACTTATGCTCTTGTCATTATTTTAAATGCCAGGCCATGGAACTAGAACTGAGGAAGTTGTATGACACTGTTATTTCCATTCAGGAGGAAATGTCTCTTCTCCGTGCAAGGTAAGGAAACAACTCTCATTTCTTTATACAGTTCATGACAAGAGGGATATCCATTTTTCTTTTTCTTTTTTTAACCAATGCTGTTTACACTTGATATTTCAGAGAACAAGAAATGCAGGACCTCAACATAAGTACTAACTCGAGGATGGCCTGGTTGAGTTTTCTTTCCCTTTTTGTTTGCTTATCAGTTGCAGGCTTGCAACTATGGCACTTGAAGACCTTTTTTGAGAAAAAGAAGCTCATTTAATTTATTCTGGACAAGTTTTACAGTTTTCTCATCTATGATTTTGTAACATACTTCAGAAACAATGTACTTTAAAATAGAATAATTCTCAGACCACATTGTTAGATTAAGTGGGGCTTTCTATAACAGTGTGCAGAATTTCCTCGTGTTTATATCTATCGCATATCCATGTAGGAAGACGTAGGGTCAATAAAGCTTAATTATCAGTTCATTTCGGTTAAATTTGAGATCCTAGAAGTCGCATAATTTTCCCTCGTCTTTTACAAATAATTCTCAAAAGTTATCCCATTGTTCTAGGATATTGATTAGTGCTCAAAATTATCTCATGCATTAGGCATATGCAACATGTCTCTCAGAGTATGTGGGCTTCACAATTGTGTGGGTTATGGCTACTAACTCCGATCGAATGACATGGGAGCCTAAAATATTGTTGATATTATTGACATACCTATCAGTAAGTATTCCGTTTTGCTTGGTACAGGCAACATGCAGGTGGGAAAAGAATTGAAGCATGCCTAAGAACAATCTCACTTAAAATCATGCCTAAACCAAGATAGGGTCCCAAACATCGCAGTCTAGGAGTTCTTGATCAAATTGAAACATTTCTTGTACAACCATACGGTCATTTGGAACCTGGATTATGATAACCTGAGAGTCCAGATGATCATATGAACATTTCCCAAGAGTTGGATGATCCAACCTGATCTACATGTAGGCACTGAACATATTTAGAGCCTCAAATATGAAATTCTAATAAAAAAATTTGGAAATTATTTTTTAAAATTCAGATAATCAAATGTGTAATCCATCTTGATCAATCATTTTTGTTCTCCTTTCTTTTGCTCTTGACGCAAATTTTCAGTTATCTTTTTTTTTTTTTTTTTTTGGGTGATAACATGGTGGGGTGTAGGAATTCAAACCTAAATTCTCCCTACGGGACCGGACTGAGCCAATAGTAAAAGACAATTAATACAACCTAGTGTACATCACATGCTAGCTCTAACTATCACAATTAATAGCCTGAAAAAACAGGGGGGGGGGGGGGGGGGGGGGGGGGGAGAGATGGAAGATAAAATGTCCTTTTCCGGCTTGCTAAATGGGATCTCCCTCCCAAGTCTTCTCTCCTTGGAGCCTACCACCCAGACTTCCCCATGAGATCAAAACCAGGTATCTCACTAAAGAGAACTCAAGTAGCAAGGAGCGATGTGCTTGACTAGCGCATCACCATCCTCTTCAAGGAATTCCATGAAAAACAAAATACAAAAAATAGTACCATCACATAATGGTCCATATGTCCAGGAAAAAAAAAACATCTTAATGATCTGCAATTCCATCCTTTACACAAAAGATCCAAGTAACTTAAAAGAAGCTTAATCTAACTGTTGAAAGAGAACAATTAAAGAGCAGATAAAGATTGTATGTTGCTCTTTTCTCGAATACACTTTGGGACAAGAAGCGGATTACAAATGAAAGACAAAAAGAGAAGAAAAATCCAGTCATTGGATGAAACATTTTACATAAATGTTAATTTGAATAAGACTCTTTGACAGGCTGGTTCAGATCAAGATAAAACACGATGAGTCTTAGAATCTGAGGAAAGTAATCAATGTTACCCACTCCAATCCATGATACAAATCTGAGCAGAATATTGGAAAACCATTCATAGCTAGCACTCTCACAAGTTGCCCACTTGAGTCTATTCACAATTCCCATCTGCTCAATTGGAAGTACCGGAGCAGAAATGAAAAATATATCACATACCGACCATGTCATTGGACTTGAATATTATGTATTAAATAAGCTCCAGTGATGGTCAGTCGGTAGAGTTTCCTTTATCTTTTCAAGCCTCTTGAGGATATCCAAGAAAGGAGGTCTTACGTTCATGTCAGGGGCCCAACACTGCTCTGTTAACCTAAAACCATTGAATATGAAAAGAGATTAGCAATCCAATTGTTCAAGTTCTAGTGTGCTTATCTAAGGTAATATTTACAAAGGTTAAAGAGTCATCTAGCAACAGTGCTGCTCTTCTAAACCATAACTAAGTATCCAATCTGACATAAATCAGCAACCTTCAATCTACAAACAGCTGATTGCTATCTAAATCATTATCAACACCAAATAAGAGATCAAAGAGTGCACTATTCAAGAGAAAAGAATTGAGCAATTGCACATAGCTCAAAAGCATATATCAAGTTGGGATTGGGAAAACAAGGACAATAAGAGATGAAAACAATTGGGACTTAACAAAAATACTGATGGAGGACAATATCAGCAACAATGGTTTACTCATGTGCAACAAAATCAACCAATGTAAGGAGAGATTAGTTAAGTTGAAGTCGAGTTAAATTATTAATGTTTATACAGCTGAAAATTTTTGGATTCACTTTGTCAGAAAAAATAGGATTCAATTCATTGGTGGTCCATGCATGCATGATAAAAGAAGCAACTCTGTGGTTGGAAATTATTTTAAAACAAACTTACTCTCTCAAATCAGGGATACATCCTTTTGAGCGAAATGTAGGCCTGTGTCCATCAGCCACATATTTTGCTGCTTCATAAGGCTCAAGGTTTGCAAGTGGTGGGTCTCCTTCAATCATCTGGACTAGTTGGGAACATCATGAGTTAGAACTAATTTCAAATTATTTTAGATCTTATCTCAGTTCCTTACAGAAGCAAGCATTACCTCATAAAGTATCATTGCGAAAGAGAAAACATCAACCTTCTTATCATATCTCCGGTGCTTGAAAACTTCAGGAGCCATATACCGGTCTTTTGTTTCATTTCCATGCCCAAAAGAAGGGAAAAAGAATTAACTTTTATGTATTATAAATCATATTTCCATATAATGAAGTTATCAGAGACACTCACAACTTCCGGTCTCTCCAGTCATTTTGTAAACATCATGAGAATTCTGAACCTTGATGAGCTTGCTTAGTCCAAAATCTCCAACTTTTAAATGGTCTGCATTGGAATTGACTAGAAGAACATTCCTGAAATATATAAACATATTTCATCAGGTAAATAAAAAGACAGTACAGAAGCCAGCTACATGTTCTCGATGGTGGAAACCAGAACAAAAGAAATAAAAGGTACTATTTCAATTGGGGAAAACAGCATTTCATCCTATGAAGATTAGTAATCTCCTGATTACGAGGAATGTTACCATCCTGATTAAAGCAAGACATGAGTAACTACCAGTAAAACATAAAGAATATAATATGCCCACCAAAATCTGATACAGAATCAACTCACCTTGGTTTTAGGTCCCGGTGAATTATGACATTTGGCTCATTGTGAAGATAAGCCATCCCTCTGCCCACATAAGATAACAGAACTCAGATTAGCATAACAATTGAACTCACTGAGGTTGTATCTTGATCTTAGTAAAAAATTGCAAGCACTGTAATAGAGGGGTTATGCAAATGCCATTGTCAGTTTGTATAAACTCAAATTGGGATACAGCCGTATGCAATTGATTTAATTTAATTGATGTCTAAATTAACCCACAGGACCTAATCTTGATTTCTGGGGTAATACACAAACAGAATGTCAAAGAAGAAAAAAAAAAAGAAAAAAAAAGGAGGATTCAAGCAGAAGCAGAACTCCAATAAATGCAACTGATGTGTGTGTGCATGTATAGTTTTTCTACATTTCTCCCCTTCCTTTTAGTTGATGAGGATCCATAGCAACACAATTTAATTGTGATTTACACATGTAGCTCTGGACATCTATCTGTCCATACAAATTTAGTTCATAAACCTCGAAAAATGAGTGAAACTTAAATGAACTTTTCTACTTAAGTACAGCAATTATTTAGAAATACAAATGCAAACCAACAACCAATAACCATGGGGTCCAGGTATAGCATTCTTCTAAAGGTAGTTACAACTTCAAGTACCTGGCAATGTCCAATGCAAAGTTGATAGCTGTTGAAGGACTAAGTGAACCTTTTTCCTTGAGGTACTGATGGAGATCACCCTATAAGAGCATATGAATGCAACAATTAAGCAAGGTGTCTCTGCTAGTACATTCTTTAAATCACTACCAAGAACTTAGAAATACACACTTATGATCCTAACAATAAAAAATAGCATCTACATACCCCTCGTAAGTACTCGGTAATTAACATCAGGGGCTTCTTCTCCGTGACAGCTCCAAGAAATTGGACTATATTAGGGTGACGAAGCTTCACTAGCAAATTAACCTCATGCCTGAAGTCCTGACTGAATCAGGAAAACAAAGAACAGGTAAGCAATTTACTTATTTGATAAAACTCGAAACTGGATCAGAAAAAAAAGTTGATTATAGGCAACAAGCACCAGATTAATCATTTTCTTAAGTATGGTGGCCCTCATATATGAAACGTAAAAGTCCATTTTAGTTTTTGGGATCAGCTATGGATCCTTAACAGAGTAGCTAGGGTCGGCCACATGTATTCTTTTACCCCATTCTATTCTATATGAAGTCATACTTTCTTTATGTTCTTAATTAATATGTCCTTTTTTACAACTTCTTTTTTTTGATAAGTTGATAACTTCTATTAATGTTATGTTTTGCCTTCCTCTACCTTTTTTTTATTCCCTCAACTTGGATTAACTCACTCTTTCTTACTGGTGCATTAATCTCTCTCCTTTGAACATGGCCAAACACTGAGTAGTAGCACCCCTATAGGAAAGTGTTATAAGAAAGGACAAGGTTTGGGTACAAACTGGTTTGTAGCCAGTTTGCTACAACCCACTACGTGGCAGTTTATAAGACCATCCACATGTATTATTTAAAGAAGTCACATGACTCATTAAATAAATCATGTGACTAAAGTACATGTGGATGGTCTTATAAGCTGCCATGTAGTGGGCTGTAGCAAGTTGGCTACAAACTAGTTTGTAGCCAAACTCTGTCCTATAAGAAAATGTATCTTACATGACCAATCTGTCATCTGAAAGTGATGGAAGAATGCGTTTGACAGCTACAGGCGTTCCGCGCCAATAGGCTCTTAAAATCTCGCCAAAAGACCCCTGCCAGCATCAGCTATCATCAGTGAAAGCACATCTGATTGATAGATTAATAATAATACACACCAAGAGCTGTATGCTGATATCCAGATTTTAAGCAGCATATAAATTATTTGAGTTGCAAAATGAAATGAAAGAACCAACAAGGCACAACAGACCCACAATATGAAAGGAATAGGAGAAATTACTGAGTAAAGATGGATTATATTAGCATAAAGGAACTACCCACTCTTATAATCAGAACTACTTTATATTTTGTTTCTGTGACGATAATCATCTCAGAACTTTACCTTGCCAGGGGAAATGAAGTACAAGTATAGGGTACAGGTGGCATACTTGTAATGGGAATGAAACCATGTGATAAGTACTTACAAGATCCCCAAAAACAAAAATTTAATATAATTCTCCACTGATTCTTTCATACTAACTCATGAAGATAAGCTAAAATGGCCTTTTTGTTTTATTGGTCATACACAATTCAGACACTAAATCACACATTTGCAAGCTAAGGAAATAGCAATAAGAAATATAGGAGTTCAAACAGTCCAAATTTTATCATAACCAAAAGTAGATTCCAAAACACTCAAATAAAAATGAATTTCTGACTGCAGAATAATAAACAGAAAACCCTAGTCATAATGTTTGAATAGCACCAGATCAGGGACGCCCAGTTTAAAACATTCAAACAAGCAACCTTAAAATCATAGTGTAACTTCTTAGAACAGTTTACTGTTTATCACTAGTCTCAAGAAAAATAAAATCACACCTTCCCAATAATTGCTGAGTTAGAGAAGTCCAGCTCAGAAGGGTCAATTTCCCAGTCACACTTGTTTGGCAGAGGGGGCGCAACAGGCTTCGGTTCAAAATGGCTTCCACTTTGGCCCTGCAGAACACTTGAACTTAGAGACCACAAAAGCAAATAGAACATACCTAGCATTATTATCATGCCAATTGTAAAGAATTTGATTGTAAAGCACTAAGAACAAACAAGAGATAGCATTTCCAATTTGAAGCAAACTGGTCATATATGACTTGTAAACTGTTTCCATATCAATGAGGAAACACAAATTGATGCAGCCAGCAAAAGTTCGAGGAAAAACAAGATCAAATACCAAAGTATTCAAGAATTGTGATCTAGTTTCATGTGGGGCCTTCTTGGGAGTCCTAGTATTTCTAATAAAATTTAATTTAAGACCAGGGTACAAAGTCTAACCATCATGAACCCAATACCAAAACAGAGTCACTTTCAAAATCCTTAAGGCCACAAGCCAATTTAGCCTGAAGTCACCTTGATTAGCAGGTATTAATAAGTGATTCACTAAACCTAAGTTCTTTTCCTCCTCTTTTATTCTTTATTTCTTTTAAGCTAAATCATATGTTAACTTTTCTCATGGGAGATTTGCTGCAGCAGCTGCCTTGGCTGCAAAGTAAAGGCAATTGGGAGGTTATGGTAGGTAATCCAAAGATCTTTCATTTTTTATGGATTAATCATATTTTAATGTGATGAAATATGTATGATGATTTTATACCACATTACATGGGGCTAATAGAAGATAAAATCCCTAAAACTATTAACTTCAATTTATCATTGATGGCAATCAAAATGCAACAACAGACCAAACGTTTCCAGCAATGCACCTCCGAAGAAACCACCGCTAAAACTTACCCACTAAGAGGCTGTCTGAGTTTCTCAAACAGAAGAACAATAGCAATCAACCAGACATTATAAAAGAGGCCCTTAGTAGCAAATGAAATTAAAAAAAAAAAAAACGAAATGAACGAAAATAAAAGCCAAAGGACTTACATAAGACAAGCCACCGTATGATTTTAACAACTCGATCATGCTATGCTTTTTAGCTCCTTCAGCATCAGCTAGAGGCTGTCACAACACAAACTCCATATAATTATCATCTTGAGTGCAATTCCACATCAAATTTAACAACAACAACAACAAAAAACTCTTTTACACATAATGCATATCGCGCATTACATCTAACAGAAATGTTCCATTCAATTTGACGGAACCAATACCGAGGCACAGTTTATTTCACTTGCATTTCACCAAAAAAAAGCTTCAATTCCATTGTGTAAACCTAAGCGTTATCCACAATAATTTGCACTCATTTTTTTTTTTTTTCAATGCCACTCCACTGTTTGTTTGTTTTGGCATAGCATAGAAAATTAATTCAACGAAAAGTAAATTTTGAAAAGCAGAACAGTAAATGCAGTAATTATTGACAAAAGAAGAGAAAAATTTACTGTGTTCTTCCAGCGATCCTGGGCGTTGACATCGGCGCCGGAGTCGATCAAGCACTTGGCGACGTCGATCCAGCCGTGAAGGGACGCCACGTGGAGCGGCGTACGGCTGTCGTAGTCTCTGGCGTGAACCAGAGAGTGATCTTCTTCGAGAAGCTTCCGGACCGAACTGGCGTCGTTTTGGTGCGCGTGCCAGAGGATCGAGGAGGTACGGCTCACCCTCGCTTTGTCCTTGTCCTTCTGCTTCTCCTTTAGCGGAGTCGCCGACGCTGACGTCGAGCTTCCTTTGCTGCCGGCGCTTTCGCCGCCGGAGGAATGGTCGGAGCTCATAAGTTCGGAGATCGGATCGGATGTTGAAATATTCGGATCCAGTTTGTGTAGGAATTAGAATTCTTGACTTTTCTGTTTAGCGAGAGATTGGGGAAATGGAATTCGAGAGAAAAAGGAAAGTTCGGTATTCCTTTCGGTTATTATGGTTTTACTTTTTCAAAAGCCTGTGTCTTCGTCCTCTTTTTGTGCTTTCTTCACGTGTCTGTCAGTGTGTGTGTGAATGTTCATGTGTATTTAAAGGCTTAATTTCATTTTCAACTCCTTATAGTTATAATCTTATTAATTATACTACTTAGAGATGACAACAAGACGGGGCAAGATTAGATCAAGGGTGTCCCGTCCCCACTTTGGAGCGGAGAAAACCCACACGGGACGGGACGGGACGGAAGTGAGGTATGCCGAGGATAGGGTGGGTTGGAGGCATTTTTACTTTTAATGAGATGGCCGATATTAATAAAGTAGAGATAAAAGAGAAAGTAGAAGTGCAATAATGAGAATGGTAATAGAAATAGAAAACAAGTATTTTGGTGGATGATGATAGAATATATGTAAAAATAAAACTTGTTACCTCTTCAGGGCGGGTAAAACCCGCACGAGATAGAGCCGGGTAAGGCAATGAAGTGAAGTGGCAAATTTTTTCTATTGTTATATTGTTGTAATGCCCCTTACATTTCAAAATTGAGTTGACTTTTTCTTAAATATTTTGTAATGCTCATTTTGTATCATATGGTTATAGTTTTAGTTAAATAAATAATTTAAAGAAATCGTAACGACATGAGATAAAATGTTTACGGCACAACTTGAGTATAGTTTTTTAGGTATTATAATTAAGGGGAGCAATAACTATGTGATTGTATTGACCAATAAATCATTACTTACTTTTGTAGTTTAGGGACACATTACAATTTCATCATAAATAAGGGGGAGCAAATACAGTTTACACACAACTATTTCCCCTATTTGATCAGTATTTTGACTTCTTATGTTTATATAATTATATTAGTGGCGAATATTCCCATTTTCCCTCCTCCATGGTGGGGTTTGTGACACCGCCACTCTAGACTCTAGCCGCGTGACAGCGTCAGCGTGTTTGGATCTAACGATAATTGCCAAGCCCTTGTTTTGGGCTTGGGCTAAATGCCTTGCGTGTATGTCTGTAAAGTCTAACACGCTTGGATTCCATCGACCATGGATTTGACCACAATAAAGTCTGCTTCTACCGACCTATGATTCAAGATTTGGAATCGAATTCTGTTTATACCAACAACAAAAATAATGTAAATTTTTTTTTTTAAAGAATCATCACTTATCGTTCAAGATTTGGAATCAAATTTTGTCCTTACCAAAAAAGTAAAGTTCTAAAAATTCTTAATTTGGACTTATGAGCTAGTGACACTTCTACCCCTATTTGTTAGGTGAGATTCAAAGGTTAAATCCCCATAACTATTATCCAAAAAAAAAAACTATACAACAAGTACGTAATACTCCTCTCATAGACAATTTTACCCAATTTTAAACTTTGGGCCTTTGGCCATACATTCTTTCTCCGAAGGCTTTATAAGAGACCAAAATTCGAACCTGGGCAGCACCAATCACCCAGGTTTGAATTTCGGTCCTTTAAGAAGCTTCTCTTCTTATCAAACGGGCTGGTGCCATACTGTCATTGGCAGCCCTCTGACATTCTTTCAAGCCCAACCCGCGGATCATGAACTCGAGGTTTACGGATATCACTATGAAGTTTAAGAGTCAAGATCAGGATTCAGCCTGAAAGATACAAATCAGATTTGATGATGTAGACACCCCATGGACATTGATTCAACTTGTCTTAAATGTGGAATTATCATGATCTTTGAAGAGAAACCAACATATACAATTTTCTTGGAGTTGTATAATTCAATTACAAATGAGTATATACTATATACTACAGGTTTCTTCTTTTTTTTTTTTTGGGATAGGTAAAATGAGTATATACTACAGTTCCAGTTAAAAAACTTATGTTACGGTATTAAAGCACAATTTCTTGTCCATATTCTTCCAACTACAGGAACTTCATACCATATCCTCAGTGTCTTCGAGAGACCGCTTCTTGGCCTTCAGATTAAGCTCAAGGCTTTGAGGTAGAGGAGGTGTCCTTCCACGACGGAACAGAACTGCGAGAGCCCTCATTTTCTGGCAAAGATCAAATACCTGCAGATAAAATTCAGAAAGTATGTTACAAAGAGTCAATTGTTTTGCGAGATTTGAAGATTAGTCCGTTTCTTACTGATGAGGCTTCTATCTCTGCAACGCCTTCACAACCTTTACCTCCGCCTTGCAGTAAGTCACAATACCTTGCAGCTTCATTTTCATCTTCAAATACCTGCAACAACAATCAAGTTATTGACTGTGCAACCAGAGAAGATCAAAGAGAACCAAAGATACTAGCCTTTATTGAACCATCCAAACTAAAAAATGGCATGGTATGTGGTGACTGGATGTTATGTTTATAAATGTTTTATGAGGTCGAATGGGGAAGCAAGGTGATAATTAGTACGAGAAATGGTGGTGAAATACTTATAATTACACACAAATAATAGGGTGCTTCACAAATATTCAAAAAGGAATGCTTATCCACTTACTAGCACTCCCTCCCTAATATCCTCCACAAGCATCTGAAACTTGGTCCCAGTTCTTGACTGTTTAGCCTGATTTCCAATTCCAGGCCTCCACTTTCCACCCTTGGAAAACAATAAGCCAAGCTCCCTCTCGACCTCACTGTTACAGAAAACAAACAAATTTATTCAGTCAACAGTAACAATCATCCAAAAGAAAGTTGAACATTAAACCAAAAGATACCTGCGATTTCTTCGGGTTTTCATTGTGCACAATTGGTTTTCCCGTTGAGTGAGTACATAGACAGGCTTTGAAGTTTCTCTCCATGGATTGGCCTCCAGTACTGTACAAGAATATAAAAGACAGAAAATGAGAATCATTTTACATTGCAAAAACAAACACGACATTACATATGAACATAACAGCAAGCCTTGTGAAATAAAGCATATCACATCACATACCAATGTAATACTTTTGAACTATGAATGATGAGTAACGCTTGGAATTCTCGAATAAGAAATAGAAACAAATACAGCCCTCCAAGAGAGAGAGAGAGAGAGAGAGCAATGCAACTATAAAATTATTTCTCAACCACAATGATTGAATGTTTAAGAGCCGCATATATCAAATGAACTGACACTCTCCAAAAAACAAAGCATTAAAGATCACTATGAATCAAACTCAATAGAATTTGATCAATCCTTTCTTATGTTGTTAAAGTGGAGAAGTGAACCAAGCATTCTCATTCTTTATCATCAATCGAATCACTCAAGATTCTATTTTATCAATGAATAGATGTGTTGTATTTCTGGAAAATGCGATTGGATTGATGGGATTTGGTATGATAGTTATGAGATGAATGAGATTGATATCGAAATATTCCTTCTAAACAACATATTAATTTGATCCCATAAACAATCCCCCCATATTTCTACTATAGAATAGAAAGAAGGTCTAATCAGGTGAGGCCAAAGAAGTTTGGTGAGGCATGGACAATAATTAGTAAAATAAAATTACAAATATATGGAAATGTGTATCTAGGCAGATGGCAGAATTAGTTTTCTCCACCATTTAGCATCATTACTTGCAAATACGCTTAAACACATCATACTAGTAGTAAAGTTAAGATAATTTCTTTAGCTAAACAAAAAGCAACTGGAATTAAAAGGAAATACCATCATAGCTGCTGGAATCGAAGGTCTGGTGGAGGTGTCTACGCATGTCGTAGGCACGCGACGACACTCGTTTGACGAACTCGTTGGAGGTTCCGGGAATGGTCTCGTCCAAGTGAAGCGCCCTCTCAACTTCCTCTCTCTCGTCATCATCATCATTTTCTTGTTGTTGTGAGCTTCCACCTCTGGAATTACAAGAAACTTCGAGAATTCTCCTTCTGGAAGAGTACGTGAGGGCGAAGAAAGAAGAAGAGGAGAGACGAGGGATACGGTGTTTGTGAAAAGAAACGACGAGTCGTCGAGGTCGATGGAAGCGGAGGGGGTCACTGTGAGGAAGGACTATGGAGGGCGAGACTGAGGAGAGAGAATCCATGCTGATTGCAATACCAAGAATAATCACTCTTTCTTTTTTAATTTTTTTAATTTTTTTTTTTTTTTTATAATAAATATGGTGGAATATTAAGTTGGAAGAATTGGAAGGATTTCTCGGCGTGAAAGGCTATGTTAGGTGTTGTTTTGTGGTGTGGTGGTTAGGTTAGGAAGGAGGGAGGGAGAAGAGAAGTTTGGGCTTTTGTGAATGATTCTCGTGTGAATCTGTGGATATGTTTTAGCAGCTCTGTGGTGGGTCCGGGACATTTTGGTATGTGAAACATACGGGTCAAATTCGGAGCCTTATAACATATGGGGGTGAGAACCAGCGGTGGTCACGGCTACAGTTGAGGGTCAAATGAAACTAGTTACTAGTCAAAGTGAAATGGCCACTTTAACGTTTGAAAAATCCAAATAAGGTGGTTGTAACAAGCTAGAAGAAAACGGATCTACTGATTAAATTTAAGAGTAACGGTGTTGAGCAGGAGAGTGTTAAGAGGAAGATATTAAAGAGAGGAGGCAGATTTTAGCGCCATGTGTAGATAGATAAAAGGAGAGCTCTTGTGCCAGCAAATTCTTCAGAGCTCTTTTGCACTGTTACAGTACATGGAACCACTGCTTCTTATGCCCACTTCCTCCCTGTCCACTCCATAAATACAAAAACATTCATTGCGTGCACTACATGGAACTCAAGCTGATGCTGATGGTACTCCTGGAGGCGCCAATAGCCGTGTAGCCTAGAAATACTTGTTCTTTTAAAGATGGGAGTCTGGGGACCCACCATATGTATGAAATTCGTGGGATAAAGCATTCTTCAAAGAAGGTACAACAGTCTTGCAAGATAAGTCTTTCAAAAAAGAGTTGCCCTTTCGACCAAAGTGTTCAATGACAATTGTATATATATATATATAGAGCTCTACAAGATACTCAATATAGCATGCATTTAAATAAAATAGTACCAAGAAATAGAGAACAATAAAAAAGAGGAAATGAAAAATTGATAGACACGACTGTCAATTAGCTTCGAGGATCAAGAATAATATCACATCAAACAGCAGAATGGTGAAAATACAGATATTTTGTTCACTTGTTCTGTTAAGGGATGCCTACACAAGACTGAGGCCCCTACCATCAGTGCTTTATGGTACACTTGAAGTACATACAAGAAATGTCCACTTGTTGAGCATGGGGCACTTATTCAATGTCTGTGTACCATAAACAGAATGCTAGGAGAAGGTAAAGGCATGCCAAGTATGGTATAATTACTAAATTATACCAAGCAGATATATTGGACATGTTTAATGATGCTATATACAACAAGTAAATAGGGCGATGGAGAACATCATCTGTACCCCAAACACAGTATAAGTTAATGATGAGAAAACTTATAAAATAGAATGAAGATGATGGCGATAACAAGAGCTCCAACTACTGAGCCAATGATCCATTTGTGCTTTGTCATCCTACGTGACATGGCAGTTAAAACCTTTTTACTCTTGTCGATGGCATCATCTACCCCATGAAGCTGCAAGAGAAAAACAATAATCATTCAACAAATTCACTCACTGCTGCTGCTGCATCACACACATATTTATGTGTAATTGGTTTCCTAACAACAATGAATAAGAATAAACTTGTGCTTTGGTCCTTTGGAAGATGTGAATTGTATACAAGAGACTGAAGATAGGCTTGCTAATTAAGTCCCCATTGACATAAAGGGAAACCAGAGAAAATTCAAGTTTGAGTCACAATGAACCATAAGTAGAAACAAAATGTTAAGTAAAAACATACCTTTTGATGGGAATGTAGGAGAGTCTCACGTTGTTGATGCAGATCCTCGAGGATTGAGACGCCAAGCTCTTCTGTCTCCAGTATAGTTCTTCTACTCTCCTTAATTCTTTCACTTGACTGATTCAATCTTTCTACTGACATTACCATTCTCTCTCTTTGATCAGCAGAAGCCTGTATATCATATTATCATCCATAAATGACTAAATATTTTTTAACAAAGTAGATAAACTATCTGCATCACATCTGACAGGTGAATTATTTAATAATTGGGGAGAACAACAAAAAGAAAATTACTTTTAAAAATCCTATCCAGTCCAGAGAGAGAGAGAGAATAAATAAACACATATGCATTCAAATTCTATGATAATCTGAACGTAAATGCATTCAAATTCTATGATAATCTGAACGTAAATGCATTCAAATTGCAATATGAGAAATCTGAACATATATGCATTCAAATTGACACTTCCACACTAGTAAAGCCATGTTACCTTCTGAGACTTGATAAAGTAAGGGTGTGCCTTGCACAGCCTATTGGGGAATGCAACCAAGCATTGTAAACAAGGATTCAAAATGGAAATTTTTTTAAGCCCAATGATATGAAAAGCATATACAAGCTCATAATCATAAATCCAATGAAACCATTTAGTGAAATGAAGAACTTTATCCATAGGCAGACAACTGGACTCATTATTCTGTTTTATCAACAAATAAGCCTAATCCATTGAAGGAAAAGATGTTGCCCCAGAGATGCTTAGAAACCTATATTCAGTTTTATCTTAAATATTGGTAAAGAAATTAATAATTCAGGCTTTGAAATTAGTTAAAAATTAGGAAGAGACACAAAAGTATTATACTATGCCACAAAGTTACAACCAGATCATCTTCATATTGAAGAACTCCAATATAATCCAAAACTCTTCATCTGAGTAAATCACAATTTGCTTAAGACAAGGGATAGTTGGTGAAAATTTAGAACAATGGAAAGTGAGTGAGTTGCATGATCCTGACATACCGTATGCAGATCCATTCCAGACTCCATCAACTCTTCACGGGAAGCCTGATTAGCATTAGGTGATGCTACTTTTTTAAATTCCCTTTTCAACTTATTTAGATCAGATTTATATTCTCTTAACTTAGCAAGCATCATAGCCTTCGCACTTGGTTGCAGACTTCTTGCCTCAAGGTCCATTTTCCGAATCTGGCCCAGGGAAAAAAGAAGTCACATGCAGAAACTTTAGAAAAAAGAATAGGAAAAAAAAAACTCAGAAAAGGTAATAAAATGGAAATATTCTATACAGTACCAAAACATCAGCATCATCCAATGCAGCTTTAATCTCAGAAACCTTCTGTTGCTTCTGCTCTGCACACATAGTAACACAAAAATGGTTCCCGGTTCATAAAATCATAACAAACAAAAGAGGATATTTCACATTTTCTGATTATAAAACTGCATTCAAGCCCCATACCACCACCTCAGCCTAATCAATTTTAACAAGCAGTAAGCACACTAGCAAGGCCTCACAAGGAAATTTTCATCATTAATCTTCCAAGTAGATACACTATCTCACATTGCTGTACCAAATCAAGATATCTCTATCTCTATAAATCTTTTTCAGTCAGTGAAATATCACTTGCTTAGTTCAATCCCAATTAAAACGCCATATACTGATATACTAGTCACTAGTGAGATCGATACTTATTTACATGTGGGCTTATCAATCCCATGTTCTTGATATGCATCAGAGTGGTTTATGTCCGAAATCAAGAACGGCTCAGACATCTCATATTGGAGATGCTACATGAGTTCATTTTGCGAGACAAAGCAAGGGGGTACTTCTTGCTAAACCATACAACCTTGTCAAATATCATTCCATTTATGCTCAAAAAAGAAACATATATTACATTTTCAATTATTAACATAGATTTAATGTTTTGGAACACTCCCTCAATTGCTAAGATCATAGGAAAATAAAACTTCAAACAAATCATATAAATGGTCCAGTTAAAACTAAAGGATTAAATGACAAAGTAAAACTTCCAACCAATTGCATCGCTGCCCATACGACCATCCAAATACAAGTGGATGTTTATCGAGTTGCCATCTAGTGGGTTAAATGAACTTTCCACAAAACTCGTTTGGAAGAAAACTCTGTACAAAACTAAAAGAGGTTGTTGTCTATCCCTACAATCGTTTTAGCAATCAAACGGTCCATATAAGATCCAAAACCACTACAAACACACTAATTCACACTAAACCCAAAAACAAAAAAAAACCCATATGTAATAGATAAGCTAGTTGTCACAACCTTATACTCCAAAACGACTAGTCAAGTTACAATTAGGGTTCTCATAATCGCTTGTATAACCCAGATCAACCTAGTACACATCTGATGTGGGACTCAGCACAAGCTCGCGCAACCCACACTCATATTCTATTCCAATCCAATACCAATTCACACTAATAAATAGCACAATTGATATATAAAGATTAAACAATAAAAGAAAGAAAGTGAATTATAGTGTTATATATATATATATATATATACAATACCTCCATGAGGAAGAAGAGCAGTTGAGCTACATTTTCTGGAGAGATTAGCAGAGAGCTCACAGTACTGACGCTCGTACCCTTCGAATACCTCACTCATCTCTTTCTGCCCTTATACATATATATAGTTTGGAGTTCAAAACGCACAAATCATGAGAACGAAACCCTAGTTGTAGTAACTCAAACCGAATCAAATTACCAAAAAAATGAAACAGTAAAATTGATGAGGAAGATCGGATTTGATTAACCTTTGAATTGAAGAGCAATCGGCAATCGACGATCGGAGATGGAAGATCGTTCCCTTTTTGACGATCTCGTTTGGTTGGTTTTGTTAGTTGCGACTATTATTTGGTATGGTTTTTAGGAAGATAATAAGCCTGGATGGTAGAAAGTAGAAAGTGAAAACGAAGAGTAATAAATAAATAAATCCTTTTTGTTTTTGACTTTTGGGGGTAAAGTAATGGTAAATTCACGAAACGATGGGAGTTTACGCCCAATTCGGACAGCTAGATTCTGTGTATAGGAGTTTGTTCATCTGGTGGGTTTTTTGTATTGTTAGAAAATGGAAGGAAATTTTTTTTTTTGTCATAATTAATTTTATTATTATATATTTAATTTTGACTTTATAATTTAGGTGCCTTAATTATTAAGTATGTCAATTTTATCTCTTGATTAATTATCTTTAGAATTGAGTTTAGTAAAGATAAACTTTACTTGACTTTTAGAGTTGGTGGATGAAATTCAAACGATAAATTGTTGGGAGATAAAATTGACACAATTAAATGTATGGTGATGAAATTGAAACTACTTTTATAGTTTGACATATAAAAATCTTCTTTTCAATGATTGAGTGACCTCAAGATAGGAAAATGAGATAAGAGAATTCTATAAAATATGATTTGTTTCACTCTCTTTATTCTGAATAAAATGGGAAATGAGAATAGTTATACATGAAAATCTTACTTGAATGTCACTATAATAATCCTTGTTGGGGAACCAATACATGAAGGATTCGCAAACATTGTCTCATATGGGTTCATATTCATTATAATTTGACCTCAATCCCACGAGAGTATGAATAGGCATCAAGCAGTGAGCGATTATAATCCAAGGCAATCCAAACTCATCACTCTCGAGAGCTCAAACCCAAGGCCTAACCTATACCAAATTAGGTAAGAGAACCTCTATGTCATTTAGTGTGCATTTGGCTAGCTTATTTGCTTAAAGATAAGATAAAAAAATGGCTTTAAATATTCCCACTATATTTGCTTGAAAGATGTCCACCAACATGGTTTTCCAACCAGTGATGAGATCCTTTTCACGTTCTTCGACAATGGATTGAGAAATCTCAAATATAGTCCTTAGGTAAAACTTTTGATTTCATTATAAAAGATGACGCATAAAGTTGTTCATACTAAGATAGGTGTAAAGTTCAAAGGGTGATCGAACCAGGCTCTCAACATCCCACACACCAAGACTTGTAGCGAGGGATCGCCAACTATATTCTTACACACCTTTAATAATTTATCCCAGCTAGATCTAATTCCTTGCCATTTTCAGTTTAAATTGGTTACGTAACAAGTTTAGTTGCATGTGTGCCACACTGCCACATCAAATCAAAACATATGTTCATCGTGTTCCTGTTGATCCAATGCTTAGCTGAGCACAATAGATAAAAGTACTAGTTAAGTGGGAAGTAGGCATTTCAATTATTGAACAACACAACCAATCAAATCTTTTGCATGAATTCTGTTTTACAGCCAAGTCAGCATTTGAAAGCCTCCAGGTTGCCCTTACAAGTGGGAAGTCAGGCATTTCAAACTCAACAATATGATGAACCGCGATTCAACACAACATCCTAAGAAGGCAATCAAGATCTTATCACTGCATGAATTCTGTTTTACAGCCAGAGTTAAGCATTTAAGAAGAGCCTCCATGCGAGTGCCCTTACAATTAGAATAATTTCATATTTTAACTCAGCTCTTGAATATGATGAACCGCGATTCTTAAATGATCCTAAGAAGGCTACCAGGGTTATCACTCATATCATACATCAGTTAAGCTTACTCCAGAATGAGGACAAACTTCCTTAAAAATCATATTAAAGCTCTTGTTAAACTGATGATTTCCGGTTCCAGGGTTATAACAAAACCAAAATCACCAACATAACGGATCAGAATGAGGACAAATTCTGTTTCCTTACGATGAATGTTCTTAAACATTATGGACTGAACCCTATAATGAAAGCTCACAAGAACAAATTAGCTATCAGAACAACAAATGCAATCTATCTGTTTGCTATCAAGATGAAAACACAGTTCTTAAGCATTAGAATAAAACCAAGAAAATCATGGTGGCAGCAACAATAACTGCACCACTAAGAAGAACTTTAGCTAAGAACAACAAATTGGCAATCTATCTAGCATGCATATCACGACCTTGCCAAGATTTGAAATGGTTTCCAGTAATTGCCGGATTATTGCATCAGTCTTGGGATCATCAAAAAGAATGAGGCATCCAGCACCCTGATCTAGAGTGGCAGCTAGAAAACTGCATCTAACTCTAGAACTTCATGCCATTATCTTGGCAGACCTAACATAGAGGCTATCCACGACCTTGCCAATATTTGAAATGGTTTCCAGTGTTGCCGGATATATTGCATCAGTCTTGGGATCATCAAAAATGATGAGGCATCCAGCACCCTGATCTAGAGTTCCTGCAAACTTCTTATCCAGAATCATCTGAGACAATTTCTTCTCCACGTGATCGACAGGCAGTTCAATCAGCTCAGCGATATGAGCAATCTCAACCCTTGAGAATGGTTCAATCAACCTGCAGAGATTCTGCTCCAACAGTGTGTCGTACAGTGAAGAGAGGTGTCTGTGGACAATAGGGTCTTCCTCTAGCTGGGCCTTGAAATCCCTGAGGGCAGTCTCAAAAAGCTTCAAAGAGCGCTTTGAATAGGCATCAGCCACAGCTTTCATGGCATCCAGCTCAGGCCCCACATACTGCAGTCCAGCTTTAGATGATATTATTCCCTTCACATCATCAGCCTGGTTCACCATTATTTTGCATAACAACATATACTTGAGGCTAAAGACTGCCCGTGGTTCTTCAAGGGCATTGAAAGCTTCAAAAGCTTCAAAGAAATAGCTATAAGCAGTTTTGTAGTCTTTTTCTTCTGCATGGAGGATCCCACTCTGCAAATCTATGGTACCCTGTTGAGCTGGGGGCACATATATAGCATTGGCAGCAGTTCTTGCAGCCGTGAGTGAAGCCTTGGCTTTAGGGAGATTCCTCAAAGAGAAATGAAGCTTACTCTCCAACAAGTCTATGTCCACCAGTAGAAGCTTGTCATCAAGCCTTCTCACTTCCTTGATTAAACTTGAAAGGAGAGTTAAGGCTTCTGAGTACTCTTTGCTTTCCATCAAAAGAGCTGCAAGCCTTGCTTCCACTCTTTGCCGTAGGAAAGTACGCTTTTCAGCACGGGTCCACTGCACCATTTCTTTGCAGAGGGAAATCTGGAGATCAGATGTGCCTGGTATTTTAGCAACTACATCAATTACCCCACGAACAATTTTTGCAGTTTTTGCCTTGGGGATCAAGCTGAAAAAGGGCCTCAATTGAGTCAGAAGGTTCCGGAGATCCTCTGCCCGATTCTCTTGTCTAAGAAGATCTGAGAGATTTGTGATGGCTTGTTCCTTTATCCGTAGGGCTTCAGGAGAAGATGAAGGGTTTTCAAGTACACGGTAAAGAATAGAGATGGCTTCTGGGGTATTGGCTTCTAAAGCCTGAGCAATCGAATCGGTAGTTGCTGGGAGATATGATGACGACATATCTGATAATTAAGAAGTAACCAAGTCCTGCAAAATGAAAATAATCCAACAAATTAATTTGATAAAAAAAAATAAAAATAAAAAATCGCATCAAGCCCTTCATGAAATGACAAAATCGCAGCCAAAGAAATCAAATATGCAAACATTAGGTACCCGAGGTAGTTTCAAGTTATTTTGGAAAACAGCACCAACTTCTAAATCTTTGACCCACTATTCTCCAAATAGACAGTAAGTACAATATTGACATGGGAACTTAGCAGCACCAGCAAATAACATATTTCATCCCTCAAGAAGATAACCAACATTATTAGGCAATTCACTATTGTCACATAACAATAAAGAATTGGACTTTTCACAGCAATGAATTTTAGTTTCTAAGTTGAAAAGTCTGTTTCTAAGAATGCATTATGAGTGGATGGCTATTTTTAGTTTTTTTTCTTTCTTGGAATTTTTAAACTTATCAAAGTTTAGCAATTAGTCTTTTTGTTCCCTTTAGTCTTCAGGTATTTTCTCTTGCATACTACCAATATACCAAGCTAGCTCCTTTTGTGATTTTTCAAATAAATTGAATTATCCAAAAAAAAAAAATCCTTCTTATGTCTCCCCACCCATGAGCACAATATCCAAGAGGTCTAAATCTTATGGACACTTAGAAGCACGGGCTGTTTCATTTATGGATTTTTTTTCCCTCTTTGGGCCATAAACCAAAAATGGAAATATATAGATGTTGTAACAGCACTGCTGCCATACCAGCTGAAAGTATTACCAAGCACAATGCATATGGCCAAATATGAACCACTTTTGTGACAAAATAAGGGTGCAAAACCTTATACTAGAGGCATAAAAGGGTTAGTCTGCATTCATCCTTGTGTCATCTAATGCCAATAAGTATGAAAATAATACCATCCGTGACAAGCATTGATTCAGGCAATACATGTCATGCATCTGCAAACCAAACATTAACTATAGGTGTTCCAATAGCAGTGTAAAATTAGAGTCAAGTTCTATCTTTTTTTTCTTCATTGCTCAGCTTTCCACTGTGACTAGCAGTGGTTCAGGCAAACATGACATGCATCTGCAAAGCATATCATTCACTACAGAAGTTTAGAGAGAGCAATCGGTAAAGGAGAGAGTCCCATTCTCTCTTATTGTTTTTCTTTACTCCCAACTTTCCACTCCTTCCTCCACTCAAATCCCCCACAGTAAAGGTAAGCTGGTAACCAGGATGCAAAACCTCAAATAGGGTTTAGAGATTCTTGTCAATGATCCCCACAAAGGTTTTGATCATCAGCCTTCACTACAGAAGTTTAGCAGAGAGCAATCGGTAAAATAAGAATTTAGACAGAAATACATTCTCTCTTATCCTTTCAAGGTCCATCCTTCCTCGAAGTTGGTTCACTCGATTTGAGACTTGGGTAGTCCCCAAGCCAAATCACACCCCAACGTGTTTGGATTAAGGGTTCCAAACCGTTGGTTCACTCGATTTGAGACTTGGGTAGTCCCCAAGCCAAATCACACCCCAACGTGTTTGGATTAAGGGTTCCAAACCGTTGGTTCACTCGATTTGAGACTTGGGTAGTCCCCAAGCCAAATCACACCCCAACGTGTTTGGATTAAGGGTTCCAAACCGTTGGTTCACTCGATTTGAGACTTGGGTAGTCCCCAAGCCAAATCACACCCCAACGTGTTTGGATTAAGGGTTCCAAACCGTTGGTTCACTCGATTTGAGACTTGGGTAGTCCCCAAGCCAAATCACACCCCAACGTGTTTGGATTAAGGGTTCCAAACCGTTGGTTCACTCGATTTGAGACTTGGGTAGTCCCCAAGCCAAATCACACCCCAACGTGTTTGGATTAAGGGTTCCAAACCGTTGGTTCACTCGATTTGAGACTTGGGTAGTCCCCAAGCCAAATCACACCCCCAACGTGTTTGGATTAAGGGTTCCAAACCGTTGGTTCACTCGATTTGAGACTTGGGTAGTCCCCAAGCCAAATCACACCCCAACGTGTTTGGATTAAGGGTTCCAAACCGTTGGTTCACTCGATTTGAGACTTGGGTAGTCCCCAAGCCAAATCACACCCCAACGTGTTTGGATTAAGGGTTCCAAACCGTTGGTTCACTCGATTTGAGACTTGGGTAGTCCCCAAGCCAAATCACACCCCAACGTGTTTGGATTAAGGGTTCCAAACCGTTGGTTCACTCGATTTGAGACTTGGGTAGTCCCCAAGCCAAATCACACCCCAACGTGTTTGGATTAAGGGTTCCAAACCGTTGGTTCACTCGATTTGAGACTTGGGTAGTCCCCAAGCCAAATCACACCCCAACGTGTTTGGATTAAGGGTTCCAAACCGTTGGTTCACTCGATTTGAGACTTGGGTAGTCCCCAAGCCAAATCACACCCCAACGTGTTTGGATTAAGGGTTCCAAACCGTTGGTTCACTCGATTTGAGACTTGGGTAGTCCCCAAGCCAAATCACACCCCAACGTGTTTGGATTAAGGGTTCCAAACCGTTGGTTCACTCGATTTGAGACTTGGGTAGTCCCCAAGCCAAATCACACCCCCAACGTGTTTGGATTAAGGGTTCCAAACCGTTGGTTCACTCGATTTGAGACTTGGGTAGTCCCCAAGCCAAATCACACCCCAACGTGTTTGGATTAAGGGTTCCAAACCGTTGGTTCACTCGATTTGAGACTTGGGTAGTCCCCAAGCCAAATCACACCCCAACGTGTTTGGATTAAGGGTTCCAAACCGTTGGTTCACTCGATTTGAGACTTGGGTAGTCCCCAAGGCAAAATAACTCATCACATATATTATATATTGATACAATTTCCTTTCAAAACCAAATATTATAAAACTTAGTATCATTAACCCAAAACACATATAGAAGAATGGTTAAACAATTAAATTCACCATTTTCCTAATCGCTTAAGTTGTTTATTATTGTATCAAAGCAAGTGGTCATGAGTTTGAACCCTATATCCAGTATTGCCCAAAACTGAATGGTACACCTGGTATCATGGTATTAGCCGGTATGACTAGGTATTTTAACTAGTACAGAACATGGGATTTCCTTATACCAGTAAGAAAAATACCAGCTATACCAGCAGGTATGGAATGGTATTTAAACCTTGATCATGAGTCATTAGGCCTACTAGGCTATTAAGATTTACCACGGTGTGACATGAACCACAACAAATTTGGTCCCTGGGAAGAGCACCATGCACCATATGGCTCAAAGGAGCAGCTAGTACTAAGTTAGCAACCAATCAGCAGTGAGTCAACCATGTAGTTTCAAGGTAAGTAGGCTGACGTAACACGCAGACTACCCACCTCCAGATTCGATTCAAGATTAACCCTAGAGAAACCCCAATCCACAAACCTCAGGGACAGGAATGGAGACTTCTTCCAAACCACCAACAACACTAGATTTCCAAAAGCCTTGTACCTCAACTGGTTGGCACATCCTGGTGTTCACTAAAGGAGACATCCTAGATTCAAATCCCCCCCTCCCCCAACTATCGAATTATAAAAATAAAAAATAAAAAACCCAACAACACTAGATTGCTTTAGTTCCTCGTGAAATCCGCACTAGCTTACTCAATATTCTAAATTCTTAAAGTTCAAATTTTTTGCCTGCAAATACCAAATTCTTAAAACCACTAATTTGTATGTCATCAAGCATTAGAACAAACTACCCAACCTTTATTCATTAGAATTTCAACACTCAAGCTCAAGCTCAGTAACTTTTATTCATTAGAATTTCATCAAATAAAGTGTCTAATCGAATCTAAAAAATCACAGCCTTTCCTAAAGTGAAATTAAATCTATTTTAACATAAATTTAACCCAACCTTCTTTTCCAATAAATATTATCAACCTAAAAAAAATTAAATAAACTTTAAAAATCACCGAGGGTTAACAATAATTATAAATCAAAACACATCTAGTTCTCTCAATCTACCAATTTCAGCGCAACAAGTTCACAAAATTTAAATTCAAGCTCGAAAGTAATAAAAACATAAAATACCTAGAGCAATCGATTATGAATGAACCAAAAAAGAAGAAGCTAAATTGCGAAGAAAGTTGAAGCGAAACCCTAGAGTAATAATTGCTATGAAAGAGTGATTAGAATGCTGATGATATGCGAGTAGAGAAGAGCGTACCTTTCGATTGGCAGAGAGAGAGAGAGAGAGAGCTGGTTGAGACGCTGTGTGTGTGTGTGTTTGAAATCAGAACGGTGCGTGGCGGAGGAGATCGAGAATGGGAATATATCAAGTCTAAAAGGAAAGAAGGAAACCTGAGATGGCCTCAATCGCAAGTTAAAATCAGGGCCGTTGGTGTGGGCGGGGTCCACTTATGATGTACGGCTGAGAGACTCTCTATAGAAAGGGTAGATTAATGTCATTACCCAAAAATAAAATAAAAAGATGAGATGGATGAAATTAAATCTTATATTTTCAAAAGTTTTAAATCAAATCCTAAAATTTAAGATTATTATACGTTTAAAATTATAGTTTTGTTAATTTTAAATTGAACGATCTGAGAAAATCAAGATTTTTAGTATAAATATTCAATTATTAAGAGACTTATATAGAGTTGTCATTTAATTTAATTCATATGAGTAAATTAAGAAAACCCAAAAAACATGACATATATTACAAATTGTTTGAAATAAAAAAGGTTACAAAATGTTTTAAATGTCTTATGTTTCAATAATAATAATAATACTTTTTGAGTTTTTCCATTCAACAATAAATAGTAAGGACTTTTTTTTTACACAAATTTAAAATAATAAGTACGAAAATGAAACATTTCAAAGGATATGGATCATTTTGAAATATAAGACAAAGATTGAAGATTTAAATGAAACATTTTAAAGGATGAAGAACATTTTGAAAATATGAGACAAAAGTTGAAGACTAAATATGTAATTAAACATTTTATTCAAAATACAAAGATCTAATTTACATGTAATGTGAGTGATTTGCAATAAAAGAAATCAGATTTTCTTTTGAGTCTCTTTCATTGTTTTCTGTGATGCAAAAACACGATTAACATGTTGGAAAATTTTATTACAATGCATGGATTATGTCAGTTCATGTGATCACTTTTCAGATTCTTGATGGAACAACATTTTACTTACAATCTAAGCATAAAATATTTATGGATATACAAGGATTAATTACATGAAATTTCATTCTAATGCAATAGAAAAATCACAACAACAATGACATGGAAATTTACCGTACATGATATAATCTAATATTTCCAATGATGCTATGGCCTAATGCATTATATCATGATTTTATGTGATGAGTGGACATATTAAAATACATGATGCCATGAGGATGAAATGACATGTGAAAAAGAGCTATTTGGAATTCTAATTAAAAGGTTAAAACACATTAATTGTTTGGTTCCTCATGCTCTTTAATTTATGAAATAGGGGGGTAGATTTTAGGTGGGCCAAAAAGTCAAAAACCCCACCTAAACATACACTAGGGCCTAACTAGTGCCCAATTACTTTTGTATCATTCTCTTTCTCCATTTTCCTAATTAATCTATATAAAGCCCTCATCCTATCTCATGTAAAGGATGAATAAAATGGTATGGAAGAGACTCTAGGAAATTAATGTTATACTAGGATTTCCTTTCGTGGATGTAGGCATTATGGCCGAATCACATCAATATTGGTGTCCTTTCTCTCTCTCTTCCACTCCATCTATGCTAGAATCCATTTTTATAGTTCCGACCTTAGAAATAGATTGTAGAACATTTTTGAGGCTCTATAATAGCCATATAAGATCCTCTACAACTTCTATTAATCCAGAATGTTGTCTTACATGTAAACACAGGGAAACCTAAAATCTTCAATTCCATTAATTTAATTTACTAGTGAAACTGAACACAGTTATGAACTTTTAACCAAGTCCAAAGTCTTCTGGTTTTTTTTTTTTTTTTTTTAAATTCCATTGGATTGTGGAGTCACATGATCCTCTAAATAAATTAATTAACAAACGCAATTGCCACGCCACATTAGAAGGATATATATATATTAATCAAATCCCAAGTCGTTTTATTAAATTCGAAAAATTAGTTCTAAGATGCAACAACCTGGTTATTGACTTGTCCAACTCATAAGATCCCTTAGCAAAACAAAACAACATCAAGTAATGCAGATAGGTACAAAGTTAGCTTTGAACCATTTATTATCAGCTCAATTTTCATCATGGATTCGTTTCTTCCAGCTATATCAAATAAATCATTGTTGCATATTTATGTCCATATATATTATATACATAGTTAGATACACGAAACAAAATTTTGAAGGTGCTTGATCTACAAAAACAACTCTTCTTCAACATTTTTGGCATCCACATTCACACAGAGAATGGCCCAAGAAGCTGGCTCCAGCAGCAGCAATGGAGGTTTTACTAGTACGCTTCTCGGCATAGCTCGTGGCTGTCAGATAAAGAAGACGTTCACTCTCCTCAACATCACCATCCTCTGTGGCTGCATAACCATCCTAATTCTTCGTGGCACCATTGGCATAATTAGCAACCCCAACAACTTCACGTACACTCTTGGACCCAAAATCTCCAACTGGGACCAAGAGAGAAACAATTGGCTCAAGAAAAACCCTGAGTTTCCCAACTATGTGAATGGCAAAGCTCGGGTTTTGTTGGTAACTGGGTCACCTCCAGGACCTTGTGATGCTCCAATAGGTGATCACTATCTTTTGAAGTTCATAAAGAATAAGATTGACTATTGTAGAATTCATGGCATTGATATTGTGTATAATATGGCTATTCTGGACGAGGAGCTTTCTGGGTATTGGGCTAAATTGCCATTGATTCGGAGATTGATGCTGTCACACCCTGAAGTTGAGTGGATATGGTGGCTGGACAGTGATGCTTTGTTTACTGATATGATATTTGAGATTCCACTTTCCAAGTACAACAACTATAACTTGGTTGTTCATGGGTATCCTGAGTTGTTTAATCAGAAGTCATGGATTGCATTGAACACAGGGAGTTTCTTGTTGAGGAATTGCCAGTGGTCTTTGGATTTGCTTGATGCTTGGGCTCCAATGGGTCCAAAAGGGTCTATTCGAGACCAGGCCGGGAAGATTTTGTCCGCGAATTTGAAAGGAAGACCAGAATTTGAGGCTGATGATCAATCTGCATTGATATATTTGCTGAGTTCAAAGAAGGATCTGTGGATGGACAAGGTGTTTTTAGAGAATTCATACTACTTGCATGGTTATTGGGTGGGGTTGGTGGATAGGTATGAGAAAATGATGGAGAAGTATCACCCTGGATTTGGTGATGAGAGGTGGCCTTTTGTGACACACTTTGTGGGTTGCAAGCCTTGTGGGAGCTATGCTGATTATGCAATTGAGAAGTGCTTCAGAAGCATGGAGAGGGCATTCAATTTTGCAGACAATCAGGTGCTCAAGTTATATGGTTCTGAGCATAGAGGGTTGTTGAGTCCTAGTGTCAAGAGAATCAGGAATGAGACAACTACACCTTTGGAGTTTGTAGACCAGATTAACATGAGGCGTTTTGTACTTGGAGGCAGTAGTGGATTGAAACCATGAGTTACCTATTTTTCTTGTGCTTGATACTTTGAGGGTCATGTATATGTAACACTTTGGTATATCACTGTTAATTCTAATGCTACCATCACATATCAGTATGATTTGGTGACTTTTTTCATTTTTGTAATTTTTTTAAGGTCAAAATTGAGGTGTTGTACCTAAATTTTACTCTCTTTTTTTTTGGCATAGCTGGTGGCCTTTTGTCTTTGTAAAAAGTGAAAATATTCTTCCACACCTTTTACATCTTACACACCCAAATGTGGATAATATTGTCTACATTTTAAGTGGTGTGAAATACTAGTGTAAAATGATGGTGTGAAAACATGAAAGCCCTTGCAAAAAATTGCTCTTGAAAATTGAATCCTACAACTATAGAAGTGACTCTTTTGCTACAGTTATGCTTGTGTGTGATTGAGATCATGTGCAATACTTTACGGGCAATACTACATGGACAATTGAGATTGAAAGTTACTTTTTCAACTTTTCATCTCGATTGTCCAAACAGATATATTATAACATACAAAAATTGATAGTTATTTTTTGCTTGGACGATTGAGATAAAAAGTTGAAAAAACAAATTTTAATCTCGATCAACCCTTGTATTGCCCTTGCAATAGTTTTTGGGGATCTGGATCTGGATCTGTTTGTGTGATTCAAAGTGTTTTATCATTGCATGGACTTTCACTTTTTGTTGGGTCTGGATGTAGCCTTTCATATGCACTCAAAGTCAGATTGTTGAATACTTTTTCAAAGGGCCCTTGCAAAACACAAAGTGAGACTTTTTCAAATTTCCAAGAATCGAACAATCTAACCTGACTCAGCAATTTAACTTTAACAGCCATTCAGAAGAAAAAATAACGACTAAAATGGCATGTCAATAACACAAAAGGGCAGAACAAGGCACATGAGGTAGTCTTTTCCTAGCAGATGGTAAGTGGTAACGCATAACTTGCCATAAACTATGCAGCCTGAGCAAGAGCTGAGGTTATATTATATCTGAGCTGCCTTGAACAATTATTGGCCTAGTTTGGCTATTACCATAAACTATGCAGCACTGCCAGCACACCTTTGCACATGGTTTCAAGAATTGTCATAGGGATCTCATGAATATCATAATAACCATCATCAATCATGTAGCCAAATCTCATCTGAGGTTGTGTTCATAATCATTCGGCTGCTACCAAAAAATATGGTTATTTCAAAAGAGAAAAAAAAATGGTTATTATTCATGTGTTATTACATTATTAAAGAGTTACTGGTGGGATCATACGTGGATCACATTGTTAAAACTAAGAGTGAAAGTGGCATGATTAAGCAATATGAAAGTAGAAAGAAAGTTGATACTGATCATTATTAGTTGAGTTCACACGGGAATTTATAAAGGCACCTAAATTTGTTCTCATTTTTTACTTTTTTAAAGTTTTTTTTATTTATTCGTTAAATGATCGAAGAATCTCTTTTTCAATAAAGCAATCATACACAAGGAAAAGAATTTTTCCCCTTCTCATTTTTTAACCGAAGAATACCATTTTTAGGGTAATAAATAAGTCCAGTCTAGCACAGCCAAACCAAGTATTACAATTTTAAGATTGTTTATTTAATTTTGTTTCGAACATAAGCTAAGCTAAGCTCGAGCTCGAATTCATCAACAAACTATATTAGATACTTAAACTTGATTTATTTTCTTATTTGTTCACGAACTATTTGATTAACTTATTATTTGTTCATATATAAAAACACCACCATTAATTTTTTTTTTATACCGTTTCACAAATTTATACCAATAATTAATTAAAATTAAAATTATACAATTTAAGTTAATTAGATAAAATAATTTTTATTTATAAACTTTTAAAAAATTACATCCACTAACATAATAATTTATATCTTATTAACTTATTTACAACTATATTTCTTACACCTATAAACCTATACTATATATACATAAATGGACACACTCATTGAAGCTTAATCACAAAAATATTATTACACTCTAACATTTTTTAATAATTGTTTTCCCTAAATGACTAGTCAATATCTCATTACCTACCGTACCTAACCTTTGTCCTCTCTCTCTCTCTCTCCAATTTCTCCAGACAATGATTTTCCTCATAACAGTTTTTCCAACACCATGACAACCACGACCTAGTCGGTGCTCCTCTCCACTCTTCTGCCTTGTCTCCTTAAACAAACATCCCTCCACGTCTTCTCTCTCTCTCTTTTCCACCAAATCATTGAAAACATTTTCCACCACCACCACCATCGCATTCTCAATTCCCATTTTAACCAAAACAAAAAAATGGGCCAAGATGTATTCACGGCCCTAAAACGCGGTTCATCGTCGCCCACCACAACGAACAGCGCCGCTGGCTTACCCACAACCAGAGGCCGTGCACTGCCACGTGGCCGCCAGATCAAAAAGACTTTCAATAATTTGAAACTCACTCTTCTCTGTGGCTTCGTCACCATCCTCGTCCTACGTGGCACAATCGGCATCGGAAACCTCACCGGCTCCTCCGACGGCGATCTTGATACCCAGAAAATTGCTGAGGAGACAAACCGGATCTTAGCAGAGATCAGATCCGACGACGAACTATCCGACCCGAATGACCCGCCTGAACCCGAGATGAACCCTAATGTGACTTACACTCTGGGACCTAGGATTTCGAACTGGGACCAAGAGAGAAAAGAGTGGCTTGCTAAGAACAATGAGTTCCCAAGCCACGTGAATGGGAAAGCTAGGGTTTTGTTGGTGACTGGGTCGCCTCCGAAGCCTTGTGATAACCCAATTGGGGATCATTATCTTTTGAAGTCAATCAAGAACAAGATTGATTATTGTAGGCTTCATGGGATTGAAATTGTGTACAATTTGGCTCATTTGGATAAAGAGCTTTCTGGGTATTGGTCAAAATTGCCATTGATTCGGAGATTGATGCTTTCTCACCCTGAAGTTGAGTGGATATGGTGGATGGATAGTGATGCATTGTTCACAGACATGGTTTTCGAGCTTCCGTTACAGAAGTATTCGAATCATAATTTGGTTATTCATGGGTACCCGGATTTGTTATTCGATCAGAAATCATGGATTGCTTTGAATACCGGGAGTTTTCTGTTTAGGAATTGTCAATGGTCTTTGGATTTGCTTGATGCTTGGGCTCCAATGGGTCCTAAAGGGGCTACTCGTGACGAGGCGGGGAAGATTTTGACGGCGAATTTGAAGGGTAGGCCGGCTTTTGAAGCCGATGATCAGTCTGCGTTGATATATTTATTGATTTCGAAGAAGGATGTGTGGATGGACAAGGTGTTTGTGGAGAATTCTTACTATTTGCACGGTTATTGGGCTGGGTTGGTCGATAGGTATGAGGAAATGATGGAGAAGTATCATCCGGGTTTGGGAGATGAGAGGTGGCCGTTCGTGACGCATTTTGTGGGTTGTAAGCCGTGTGGGAGTTATGGGGATTATGCGGTGGAGAGGTGCTTGAGTAGTATGGAGAGGGCATTCAATTTTGCAGATAATCAAGTGCTTAAGTTGTATGGGTTTAGGCATAGAGGTTTGTTGAGTCCTAAGATCAAGAGGATTAGGAATGAGACTACTACTCCTTTAGAGTTTAAAGATCAGTTTGATATTCGGCGTTCAGCGCTTGGACACAGTTGATCATAACTGTGAGTGAACCATTTTTCTTGTCATTGATTGGTTCATGGTGTTCTGATGTAATTTTATCGGATTACTGTTGTTTACCACACCATTTGATTATCTGAGTTAGTGGCTTTCTTCTTTTGTTTTTGTTGTTGTAAAACTTGAATTTTGAAAGTGGAATCCACACAGATATACAGTTTTTTGTTTTTGTTTATGTTACTTTGCTTTTCAGTTAGCACAATTGAAAGTTAGTGTTTTTGAAAGAGAAGTGGGCCATATTCCTTTATTCACTGTTTATAAAAGTTGAGCATTAACAGTGATCAATAGTTGCATTGATATGCATTTTGTGTTTTGTTCATTTCATTGAGTAATAGATGGTGTTTTGGATCCTGTATTCATGGTTTAGAAATTTAGTTTTGTTGCAATGAACAATGGGAAAAGTTTACTACCACTGCATCAAAGTCTTTCAACACAAATAGTGTTTCAGCTGTGCATCTGTACTTGATTTGGTGTGAACTTAAAGTTTTCAATAGAAACTTAGATTTGTGTCACAGTTGTGACTTTTTATGTGATTGATAAAGTTGGCTGCTATGTTTAGATGGAGAACAGTGTTGCTAAACTCTTCCTGCCTAGTTTCTGGATTTGTGATAGTTGCGTAACTGGAATTCCATATGAATAAAGATGGTGTATATTGTCTAGTTCCTCTTGGATTAGTAGTGTTCCAAGGAATTGTAGTTCTGGACTTGTAGCAAAAGCAAGCAATTCTCTGCTAGAAAAGCGTGGCGTGAATATAGTTGTACTTCTTAAATTTCTTCATGTTGTCCAGCCATTCTCCTGTCGCCCTTCTAAAGCAGTTGGTGTGTATCATTTTCTCCCAGCTGATTGCTGCCTTGATCTTTTCATAACTTTGCTTCATAGTTGCATTTACTTGAATATTGAATAAATGCATAATTTCTGATCTTATCTAGTGTATGATACCTCAACATTCTTACATTGGTTTTATCATCTGTTACCTTGTTTCTTCCAATGTTGCTGTTCTCTCAATAGGAATTTGATTCTTTTCCAAAGGTTTGATGTAATGTATGATACTGAGGGCACATTTTGACCGGTCACCCATTTGTTAGAGCAGAATTGGGTAGTGTGGGTTTCCTTTTTTTATTGATTTAGCATCACTTTGCAGACTTTTTGGCTGGGAACTCTGTAAAATTTATATCATAATTTGAAATTTAACTTCTTAATTGTCAATTGATATGAAGTTTCATGAGCAATCATCGTACTCTTTTTGTCATTTTTTTGCCAATGAGTTCCAGTTCAAATGGCACCTCCTCCCTTGTAAGAGACAGAGTAGGGTGCGTGTATGTGGATGCTCATTTGAGTTATTATATAATGGGTTGGAAAAACGTTTTTCCAAACTAGTTTGGAGGAAAATTCTGATCAATAAGGAAAACTCTTTTTTTTATCATTTTACAAAGGGCCAGGTTAGAGTATCATATTGTTGTTTTCCACTTAATTGGTTTGGTGCTTCTTCTAAATCAGCTAATAATATAGTTATGTCCTACTCATTACTTTTTCTGAATCCTTTGGAACCTTATTGTTACTTGCATATTCAACACTTCCCCCTCTGTCCTTCCTAGGCAAATAAACCAGAACAGGAAAGCAGGCCTGTGTTATAATAAAATTGTTTTCATTGTAATAAGCACGCATACACTGATGAGTCTATCATGGTATTGCTGCTTGTTTTGAAATAAAATTGTCTTCACAGGGGACATACTGAAGGAGAAGAGAGTGCCAAAGACAATAGAGAATGAATTCATGGTATTACTGGCTTATGCCTTAAGCATCATTAGAACACAATTAGCCAGACAGATGAATAAAACTTTCTGAAATTACAGATAATATGAATAATTTGGTACAGTCACCAATATGATATATAAGCCTCTATGCAATTATATGCATGTCTCTCTTTCCAGTTTCTAATGCGGAGAAGGTAACTTTATAAAATGTCAACCAATTCGGAGAACAGGAACCCTGCGGCGAACTGACAATGCTTCATTAAGCTGTGCAATGTGGAGCAACAGCTGGCTGATCTTCTGCAGGGCATATTTTGACTTATAGTTAGAACAAACATACTGATCCACACAGACAGTGTAATGCATGTAGTGCATAACAAGTACATCAACAATTTTATATATCAACACGTAGATATGCAGGAATTTACTGCGTCTCTGGATTCCCTGCTCATGTATCTCTATCATAGAAAAACAGTCTCTGCCTCCCAAAAGAAGAGGAAGTACAAGCACACCTGCTTTTACCAGGTGCAGGTTACAGGGAAGTTCAGTTCTAAAATTGGATAAGACATTGTTGAATGTTGACACATTAGAATAGTGCTAGAATCTCACAAAATTCCTTCCATGTTCAAGAGGCATAAGCCCTAGAACTGAGATCACAACCCCTAGAACTTTGTGTTCTAAGTTTCAACACGTGACAAGATTTAGTTGCTCTACCTAATTACTCAAAACATCCTGGTTAGCAAAGGTAGTTCTTAAGGTGTGACAAAAATAGAATTCTCACTTTTAATGATTCATATATCCAACAAAAACTCAAAACAATTCTGAAACAAGAAATCTTGAATAATACCCCAGATAAACTAAGAAAACCAAATCCAGCACTCATAAATTCACTAGATTTTACTAGGGAAAAAAAAGTTTTGGGAAAGAACCTCATCTTTCTCTCTGATGAGAAAAACTAAACGGTCCTTGCTCTCTTGGTACACAGCTTGACGCCACCGCTGCACCCTGACATACAAAAACGACAACAACACAGCGGCTACAACTCCGGTCACCGACGCAATTGACCAAAAACCCCCGGCACATGCCACATAGCTACGAACTCTAGAAGCCACCTTGAAGACCCCAGTTCTCAGAATCTCCAAACGCATCCTCAAACCCCTTCTTATCTCATTACCCACTTGGGGCCGTGACAACCTTCCATTTTCCTCATCACCATCAGAATTCGATGATATTGATGATGAAGAACTTGATTCTGGATTTGGGTTTTGATTGGCTTCAAGATCAAGGTCCTCATAGTGGCTTGGAGGGAAAATGGAACAGTTATTGAGTTGTTTGTTGTCTCTAGTAACTGCCATGTCTTGTTCCACACTTATGGGAGTGAGTTTGGGAGATGGGGATTGAATTTCCTGCCATTCGTCCAAGGATTCAGGAACCTCGGCAGTTTCCATTTTCTTGGAATTTTGAGATACCAAACTAAACAACTAAAGAAAGATTATGTTCCCTTGGATAAGACTGATAACATTATTGTTTTGAAAGTGTGTAAACTGTAAAGTTGTATGGTTTACAAATATCTGTGTGGGAGGATATTATGGTAGAAAAATATCTAAGTGGCATGAGAAATGCCCTGAAGTGGACTGAAAGGGTTGCTTCTATCATTCTATGAAGCCCTGGTAGTGCACCTCTATAGGTTTAGATATGGTGGGCCAGTGCTTTTTTAATATCCAGCTCGACCTGTCTATTTAGAGCCTACACGAACAACAAAAGTGGTTGTCAATTGAGTATGATGAAAGTTGGCTGTACTGGAGTTAGAGACGTCCTAAACGGTGGTATATTTCACCACTTGCGAATTTGAAATGAACAAGACACACTTTTTTGCAAGTTAATGTAAATAAGTTCCTTGCAGGTCCCTTATCCACTCTTTTGAGGAGGCACATCTATGTCACACCTACCGCGAAGGAAATTTTTGCGCGGATATTTTGGCAAAAGAGGAAATCAAGACCTTGAATTCTTATATTGAATATTTCTCCCCCACATCTTTTATTGTAAACCAACTTTTGACAGACATTTGGGGGGTTTCATTCCCGTGCTTGTAATATTTAATTTTAGTTAATGAAATTTCTTTTTAACCAAAAAAAAATGTAAATAAGTTCCTATTAAAGCACTTTTACATAATTAATAGATGGGTCAACCTCGTGTTGATTTGCAATCAACCTGAAATCACCCAATTCATTTTTTTGTATCAAGATAGATTGAACCGTTTTGAGTCTTTTGACACGGACCCATATATGTAAATGACATTTTTACCCAACATAATTTTGAATTTTAAATATTGAATTGAGTAATTAAAGAATTTTAATGGTTATATGTATAAATTTGTCATTGAAACTTTAAAAATCTCTAACACTTTTATCCAAAATAAAGAAAAAATCTCTCAATTCTAACTGCTTTGGTAACACAAAAATGTCAAATATGGGTGGCACCGACAAGACAAAATCTATCATAAATGTTATGTTGTAAAAGTCTTATATGAGTGGCAAATTAATGTCACCCAATTATCATGTACCCTATGCCTATACAAACAGGGGTGGAGTCAGGAATTTATTTTAGGGTGGGCTGAGATTGGATCGGGCTAGGACTAGTTTTGTCATTTGTGATTGGAATTTAGATTGGGCTGAGACTAGGACTATTTAAAAAAATAAAAATAAATAATAACTATAAAATTGACGAACACATGGCTCCGCCCCTGTATACGAAAGAACATTACCATTTACAAAGTAACATTGATTTTTATTTATAAGAATAGATTTATATCTCCCTCAAATTGTCAACCGAATTACCTAAGGAGGAAAATTCCAAGAAGAGAATGGACTTTCTATGGTCAAGTAACAAAGGCCATTCTAAGATCAATAAAAAAAAGATCTTTAAGCCACCAATTTAAGGCTTGCAGCAGGGTTTGTCTAGATTGAATATACATGAACAAGCACAGAACGGCAGAGCAGTTGCCATCCATCCACTCACACATGACACAACCACAACCACCAACACCAACATGAACAAGCACATGCACCCCAGTTAGCATAAATGCAAATCGTGCTGAGTACACACGAACAGAATCTAGAGGTGGTTGTGTGGAGAACTACTTCTAAATTACGCACATAAAATGAACTAAATAAAAGAGACTTTCATCCGAGAAACAAAGCTTTATCTAAAAAGAATGAATTTTTTAAACTCTTCTTATTAGATCAAACAAGAAGATTGAGGAGACATTCTACCTATCCTTAAAAAACAGAGTTCCCTGCACATGCAGAAGTGCCTTTTTTTGACTTGCTATTTGTGTTTGAAGCATTCATTTAAATGCAGGTACCCTAGTCACATATCAAGATGAAACATCATATCTCAGATCTTGATTTTTGGAATCTCTTCAGCAAGCTTGATTGGTTTTTCTCAACTTCTGCATCCTTGAAGGAATCTGGGGCAGTCCTAATAATTGAGACTGGCCCAGCATGGTACAAAGCTCTAGCAGCTTCAACTGAAAAATTAGAAAGAAAAAATTTAGCATCCTAAGGGGGAAAAGAAAATAATAGTTATGGTACCACTTTTATATATCCTAGACAAAAGGCACAAAAAGGAATACAACACTGCTATTCTTAAAACCGAATACACCAAATTGTCTTAGACAATAAATTTGCCCTGACTTATACAAGGCGCAAGGCATTCGAACATTCTGTATAAAAAGCCTTTTACTTTTCCTTAATGTTTGTATTACATATTGGATTTTCCAACAAATCAACTTCTTCCTTATATACTGTTACAAGCATTAGTTATAGTCTATTTCACACACACAAGTTTCTATGTCTCTCATAATCTTTATGATTTTGTATCAAAATGTGAATGTAAGGGTATATGGCTCATGCATCTATCTAGTCATTTTAAAGCTATTTTGGTTTGTTGGAATGGAATAAAATGTGGCTTATATGAGAAAGGAATAGGACTTCATATTCCATTCTCCCTTTTAAAGCCAAATGCAATTCATCCAGTGGTAGAGGCAAAGGTGGTGGTGATAATGATTTCTCATTCCAACAGGCATGGGGATGAGCATTCCACTTTGGGTGTAAACTTCTATTTCCTTATTCGAATGGGCATTCCCATTCCACGGCCAAACCAAGCAACTGATTCCAGCAAAGCTCCTTATCTAACACCTTTCCCTTCCCAAATGTTGTTTACTAGTTACGACACATTGGAACAGTTCTACTAGATTCTAGTTTTAAGTGTGAATGTACCAGCTGAATATTTTATCCACAATATATTCCAAATTTAGAAAAATCAAAGTTAATCACCATGAAACCTCTCACCTGTAAGACAATGTGCACATGACGAAACAAGTTTCAAAAGAAGTACTAACATGAATATAGGCAAACTATTGAATGCAACCATAAAATTAACCGGAGTGTGAGAGTGCAGTAAGGGCCTTCAAAGCTTCCTTCTGTGTGCGGTCATCTTTAGCAGCCCCAAACATATTTAAGAGCTCTTGAGCCCCACCCATCTCTATTACTTTCATCCTCCTTTCACCTATAAATTGAAAAGGAAAGCAATAGTTATATATGAGACAGAAGTCAAAAAACAATCATCAAACTTCACCTTCTACCGCATCAATTTCATATGCCTGCTATCCGTAGGTTAAGATTGAAAAACTAGAGGAAAAATCAAAGAAAGTTTGACAACCAGAGTTTGGGACAGTTGTAGAGTCAAGAATAGTTACTTAAGATACTATGCAGCTCAACCACAGAGCAGTTTGTATGAACAGAATGCCAGAATTAATTATTTTTTCCCTGAAAACATGGTAAGTATAATTTATTGGTCAGTTCAACTCATCGTGGCTCAGCTTATAGAAGACTAGTGATTGTTTTACACTCAGTTCAGGATATGAGGAAAAGGAAAAACTAGAGAATCTAATCCCAGAGCCAACTAATCTAGTCTTGGAAGCAAGGCAAGATTGCAGTTTTAGTGTTTTACTAGCCTTATATTATTTCGAAACTTAATCACAATCCTCATCTAGTAAAAAACCAAAAAAAACTATGTTTTAAGAGAAATAAGATACTCCAGCCTGCACAACTTATGACATGTAACAGTCAAACAAACACATTATTGCTTCTAAAAACCAAAAGGCTTACACTTTGTTGATAAGGTAACAATGAGTGAAGTTTCTTAAGAACAACTGACATAAGAAGCAAGCATAGAGACATTGAAGTTACCATCTATTGCGAAACAAGATAATCGAGATGCTCCCATTCTTTTAAACAAAGGATCCTTGACATGTAACAGCGACATAGAATGATAGAATGTCGCATCAAATTATCTCCTGGAAATGTAAATTACAACAATCTTGTCAGCCTAGAACCGCAAAGACCGTAACTTAAACCAATTCACAAACCCAAGTAGGGAAAGAACTGGTAAGCAACAACCAATGCAGTCCCAGCAAAGAATAGTTTCAATAACCACCCTATCTTTCTTTCAGCATCCTGCTCAATGGAGAGCTCATCTCATCTGCAAGTAAAAGTGAGGTCCCAATTGAGAAATGAGTTTTTTCTTTTCTTCAGTAGTGATGAACAAAATGCAGGTAGCCAAGTAAATGTAATATCTCAAAGTTAGTACTTTTCATTCTTCAATATTTAACATTAAAATCTTTCTCAAAGGAAAATTGAAAAATTTAAATACTTTGCCATACATTTCTTCATATAAATCACAATCTAACCATAATGATCATAATGAACTACATGTTTAAAGAAAGGAAAACAATGACCTTTTCCATTGCATGATGATAAATTGCGAGACTGCACATTCCAACCAAGTTTTCTTCAACACAAATACTGCACATATAAAACCCAGAACCCAAAAAAAAAAAAAAGTTACATCCAAGCTAAACTAAATGCTAAAAATAAAAAAATCAAACAGAGTATATAAGGAGCAAAAATTACAGAAGTGAGATGGGATGCTAACGTGCGCATGGTGCAGGGCGAGATCTTCCCAGTTCAGCTCTCCAGTTAGTAATGTTTTGTCTTTTGAAGCTGTAGCAGATTGTTAAGATTTTTTCTCAAGTGATTACTATCCCACATCGGAAGAGTGCAAACGAGAAGGGGTGATGCAACTAATATAAAAGGAGAGGAACTAGAACGAGTAAATCATACTTACCTGGGCGGGGTCTATGGGTGATCAATAAGGCCCATGGCCTAGTTGGGTGGCCTCCATTGCACTTAGGAGGGGTGCCCCACTAACATCTCCCCAAGTGGGAGAGTGTACGTCATAATTTGTGAAAGTGGGGGCCAGCGTTCGCGCGGCCCCTGTCCAATCTAAGCCCAATTTTTGTTATACTTCACGTTCTTCCTCTGATCTGGGCCTGAGCCTTTTTCAAATGAAGGTCATATTATATTGGGGAAAGTACATTTTATTGCCATTTTACTCGCCTGTGGTTTGCACAAGTTAGCCGTTCTATTGGGGAAAGTATATTTTACTCGCATTTAAAAGTTGCCATTTTACTTAACTCACCTGTGGTTTGCCTTTCATTTACAAGTTGCCAATCTTTCTTCCGTTACCCAACTCTCACTGCAGTTAAAAAAAAATACAAAATTATTACAAATGAAAAGCAGTGGGATTATTGAAGGCATGTGGAACTTGATCTTTGTAGTTATCTTAAAAGCTATAACCTAACTACTCTACGAAAATTTCGAAAAAACTTAAAAGCTATCACCTTGTTTGTTTTATTTTTTCAATTTCTCAGAAAAGCTTCTTATTTTTGGGGACTTGGGAGCTTTTCGTTAGGTGGGTCATGATCTATATTACTAAATAGTTTCTGGGTAAGATTTAGAATCTGGGTGTGGGGCTTTTAGTTTGGTGGGTTGTGTAAAAAAACTGTGCATTTTGATATAAATTGGAGCTCATTGCGAGGGGGTTTTGTGGCTGTGGCTGGTGAAGTTGCTGTGATAAGGAAGGTGAGATGGGTTCGTACAGAAAGCTTGCTAAAAGGGCTTTGAAGACTAAGATGTCGGTCATGGTTCAAGTATTCAAGCTAGAATCCCAACTGGGTTTTATTTTTTCTCTTTGAATTTATTTGTTTTGTAACTTCAATTGGGATTTGTGTGTTGTATCAAGTTAGGAAGGAAAATTTATGTTTCTGGTTTTTGCAGATACAAGAACTGATCCGAGGAGCCAAACATGCTGGGTCTTGTCGCATGTTGCTCTCTTCTACAACTACTGTTCACCACAATTTTCATTTGTCCTGGAAATGTAATTTTTTTTTTAATAGAAGTTAGAGTTGGGTAATGGGAGTAAACGGAACAACCACAGGTGAGAAAAGTGTCAGTTTCTAAATCATAGGTGAGCAACTTGTAAACGAGCCAAAACACAAGCGGATAAAATGTATTTTCCCTTAGTATATTTATGGCAAAAATGTAATTTTTAAGTACATCTTTAAAGTTTATAATGTTTTATTTTCGTATCTGGCAAAGGACTAAAGTTGAAACAGGGTCCAAAAGTTAATTTGTCTATTTGTTTATAGGCATTGAGATATTATACAATAATGAAAAAGAACAAAAAAGGGTGCTTTCTCTAAATTCAGGGTATATGCCTTTATGGTGTTACGGGGATATAAGAAATTAGTTACTGTAGATATAGGATACTCTTAAACATTAATTCAATGTAGCTCACCTGTAAAAAGCATTGATAAATTATGATAAAGACCCAAAAAAGGTTGCTTGCTCTAGATTCAGGGTTATATGCCTATATGGTGTCACGGGACATCAGAAATTAGTGAACTGTAGTACATAGGATAGGCTTATTTTTGGCATTTCATCACGGGACTTGACTGACTCTCTGTCGGTTTTAATTTTTTAGCTTTGATGATATATTTTGATATTTAAGTATATTAAAAAAGGTAGCGTAGAAGTAACAAAGAACGAATATAGAATACGGAAAAGTATACAGATGATCGAACGTAATTAATATGCTAAAGATTTTTAATTGAATCCAAAATTTTGAGACTAATGTTTACTTTCTTGTCCTCGTTATCATTTTGTTTAAAAAAATAAGTAGTTTATACATGCACGTATTCCCTTAAAATATATAAATTGGATGTAAAATTAAGCTACATTGAGTAAAAGGTAACAACAATACTTCTTCTCAAGGGAATTTTGTTGATTTTTTTTTCTTCTTCTTCAAAAGATGGATCATTGTTCAAGTCCTATAAAAGATAAACTAGAATTTATGAATGGTAGCGTACCTAATTAATGAGATGGGATGGGTTTGAAATTAAAAATGACAATAATAGTGAAAAAAAAAAACATCAGCTAAGAAGAAAACGACAACAAACTAGTGGCGCGGATTTGACTGGCAGTTGTACCGCCAACGTTTAAGTCGTTGACTAACAACTTCTATGCCCTTCCTGAAAACTAAATTTCCCAAAATAACCTCACATAAAAAACTCTCTTTTTCTTTCATTAACAAAATCCCAAAATTGCAAAGAAATATTATTAAATTATTATCAATTTTATTTTAAATAACTCATAATGTCATTTCCCTTCAAATTTTACTGTATTAAATAAAAAATAGTAATTAGTTTTAAATGTCTTTACATAATTTTCAATTTCAAATAAAAAGAATTTAATTACAAACTATTACGTGATAATTTATAAGATTATAAACGTATACTTTTAGTAAAGTAAACTGTTTAATAAGTCATGTAACTTAATAAATATAGACGATTTGTAAAATTTTATAATTTAAAATTTATAAAATTCACAGGTCATCTCTATTTTTCTTTTGTTCCAAACAAAATGGGGGCATTTTTGGTAATGAATATAAAAAGCAACTAATAGTCGGTTTAGCTACTTAGATTTGTTCTTCATTGAAAGTACAGTGACACAAAATCCTTCACCAAATATCTCCCTCGATTATTTTGTCACACTTAGTGGTGTTCACTTTGCTTCACACAGTTCAAATAATACGAGGTTTGGATTTCTCCCCCACTTTCGGATCGTACTATGATTGTTGTTATGTTCTTTTTTTTTTTTAATTGGTGGCTTTGCTTGTAATTCTCTCTTTTAATTCACTTATCTTGCTTGTTGAACTTGAAATGCATTACACTTGGGCTCTGGATCCAAATTAAGTATATGGGTATCTTGGCTTTTTGGTTGAATCTTCTGTGAATTTTATTACAAAATGGTTGCAAATCATTCCTGGGAATTCAAATGTTGATCATTCTACTCTGGCATTTGACCCTCATCAAGAATTATTTCCTCATATTGCTGGCAATGCATTTGCCAGTCATTTGTTGATGGTTGCTTAATAAAGATAAACGAAATATTTGGATAGTTACAACAATGGGGGAGGGGGGATTTGAATCCTGGAGGGGATTTAAATCTTGGTTCTCCATGTAAAGGGACCAGTCAATGTCTCTGAGTTACAAGACTCTTAGCAATAAATAAAAAAGTTTTGAGGAAAAAGAAGAGGAGAAGATTTTGGGTTAATTTAAGTTTATTTTCTATTAGTTTATTCTAAGATCGCATTGATACAGTACCAAGACAACCACAGTAATTATGCTCACCTCATTGAACATCGTTGATATACTTTTTGTTTGGTTGGCACTTAATTTATGCTCACCTCTATATATAAGTATTAAGTTTTTTCTGCATTCCATCTAGCACAGTTGTTTATTTTATAGAACAAGCTGCACCACCCGGCTGTATCTCATAAATTTTCATTTATGCACTTCTACAAAGATTGTTGTTGCACTCTCTTATACTTCTTACAACTTTTGGCTTAAATCCTGTGTGAATTTTATATTGGTAGCCCTAAGTATTTGCCTTATGATTGCAGATTGGTGGTTGATAGATCATCTAATTCAAGGTCTTGAGATTGCTTAGAAGAAATGCTTGTGTCTGCTCTTATAACATCTGTGGGAATAAATTCTGGGCTATGTGTTTTATTCTTCACATTGTACTCTATATTGAGGAAACAACCAATTTATTATGATGTTTATATACCACGCTTGCTGCTGGAAGGAACTTCTAAACGGAGAAGTCGTTTCAACCTAGAAAGACTAATACCTTCCCCTGGTTGGGTGAGAAGGGCATGGAAGCTTTCTGAAGAGGAACTACTGTCAACATCAGGATTGGATGCTGTGGTTTTTATGCGCATTATAACCTTCAGGTAACCTGGGTCCTTCATAATAAAATGTTGTTGTCCACAAACAAAGCTCTTAAATGTAAACCAATGTTTTCTTCTCATTTGGTCATGTAAATATTGTTTATTTGCATGTTTGCTTTTGGAGGGAGAGAAATAGTGGCTTGTGGATTGCAAGTAATTGGATAAGACTGGATAAATTATAGGGACAGGGGCATGCCAAAAACATTTGAGTGTGCTGTTGCTGAAAAGCAAAAATGAAGCTTAGTTGAGACTCTTTGGATTGTAGGTGTATTACACTCTAAAAGGTGGTGCAGAAATTCAAGATCAATGATTGAGAATAGTTGAATAACTAAGAATGAATCATAAGAAAGGAAAGAGAGAAGTTTGCAGAGTGCCATGGGTGGCACCTATTATTGACTTAGAGTCCTTTTTCCTTGGTTTGTTGTCTTTGTCTTTTTCATTTGATTGATAAGTGTTGTCAATTTCATAAAGGAACTTCCATTAACCATTGCAAATGAATGTGACACTAAAACAGAAGTACACAAACGCTTAAAATCAATACAATTAGTGCTTAGCTGCATGTATCCTTGTCCAGACGACTGCAGCTAATGGTTAAGTGACTTGAGTGGAAGTGTTATAATAATGGTTAAGTGATTAAGTTCACCCTTTCCTATATGCTTAAGCTGTTGGCTCAAGTAGTAGTTTATCAATGTGGATGTATCATTGCAGTTAAAACATGTCTGGTCATTCATAACAAACACAAATTCTTGTTTATCTTGGTGGTCTTCTTATTTCTACCATTATAGAGAATTGTTGACTGTTCTTGTTGTTGACATTGATATTCAGCATTTTAATTGTTATTCAGGGTTTAATCCCCCCCCCCACCCCCCCCCCCCCCCCCCCCCCTTTTTCCTCTTCTGTGATCTTGACTCAACAATCATGTTTTATGTGAATACTGCAGTTTGAAAGTATTTTTGGTAGCTGGGGTTATTGGGATCTTTGTTATTCTTCCAGTGAACTGCACAGGAGATCAGCTTGAGGATGTTGACTTTGTTGATTTTTCAAATAATTCTATGGATGTATTTACCATTTCAAATGTAAACAGTGGCTCAAAAAGGTAAATGCTACCTTAATTTTATTTCCAGATGAAGCAAAGCTTAAAGTGAAGTAATTTCAGAAAATCAGAATAAAAAATGGTGTTAAACCCTATTAAAGAGTGGGGTGAAGCACTCATGTATTTGGCCGTAGGGTTTCTATCATTTTAAGCCCAATCTAACTGCCGTCCTTTGTCCCATTTTAGTGGAGCATGTATTGTATCTGAGGCTGCTATCATTCATAAGAGTGTCTTGTGTAACCCTCTTTCTTATGGGACTAGCATTACGTTAAGATTATTTTTGACATCACTGTTGCCTATTTGTCAATTGTAATCATTTGCATATCATTTGTAACTTGACAGGATTTTTTCTTTTCTAGGACAGTAAATAATTCTACCTTGCTGTTCCCTTTTTTAATTGTTTCAACATTACATGTGGTCAAAGACTAAATATTGAAAGAAATGAGCATGAGTCTATGTACCACTACCTTACCATATCTTACAATGCTTATTTGCTGAAAGAAGATGTTATTATTATTATTATTATTTACTTTAAATTTGGGGGGTCTGAAGCAAATATTTCAATAATAGAGTTTTATGTTGGAGTATTAGAAGGGCTTCCTCGAAGGGAAAACTTTTAGATACACTTCTGGTCATTTTCCTTGTTAGTAGTCCTACTAATAGTGTATTTAGTTATTTTGGCCTTTTCAATTCTAGATGCCTATAACAGAAATCTCCAAATAATGACCAATACACTTCTGGTCAGTTTGGCTGCTCAGGACGGTTTGATTTCATACTTTACATTTATATCTTCCCGTTTTAATGATTTCTAAGAAATTGATGAACTTCCCCATTCCATTTAGAATCTTTTCTTATATTCTTGCAGTGTAGGTAAGTGTGAAGAAAAACTTACTAGTTCTGAGTTTTTTTTTTGGCAGGTTATGGGTTCACTTCAGCGCTGTGTATATTGTCACTATATTTGTCTGGTATCTACTGTATTATGTAAGTCAATTTTGTGCAGTTCTATCTTGATGACTAGATTAGAGCTCTAGCTGCCTGAGATCAATGCTTCTTTAACAGAAATCTCCAAAGCCTAATGCCTTGAACATGAGATTAAAAGTTAAAACTTTTTAGTTTCTTGGAAAGAAAAATATTGACTGGGGCTTCTGAATTTCATGGTACTGACCCTGGAATTCTTCCAACTAGTTAAAACATGCAAATTCCTAGCAAAGGAAGACAAAATGCTAAAATGTGTAAATGAATGAAATTATGGTTACAATATCATACAAGAGCCAAAACTTGATCTATTTACTGATTAGCATTTGATTGTGCAGGAATATAAATATATTTCTTCAAAAAGGATTGCTTATTTTTATTCATCCAAACCTCAACCGCATCAGTTCACCATCTTAGTTCGTAGTATCCCTGTTTCTGTTGGGAGCAGCGTCAGTGAAAGTGTTGACAGCTTCTTTACGGAGTATCACCCTTCAACCTATCTGTCACACGTGGTTGTCCGTCAAACAAGCAAACTTCGAGGTCTCATTGTAAGCATTTAGTCTGATGTTTATTATCCTTTCAGTGTTGGTATGTTTTCTGTTTTGCCTCTCCTCAAAATGGAATTCTGCTTCTGAAAAATCCAATTGGTTGTTCAGAAATACAGAGTCTTGTGCTTGATTTACTTGTCAATGATTGTGATTGATGAATCCAATTGTTTTCCTATATCTGTTTTGTATTTTTGAATGCATACACTTTTTTCCTACTTTTTTTTTTTCTGTATTTCTGAAGAATGCCTTTTTTGATTGAGGAAGTAGTATATGGATACATGGTGAGCATAATAGCATTTACTTGGTATGTATCTTGACAATGGTTCAAGGTAAAATATACAGATACCAACATAGGAGCAAAGTGGAACAGTTCAAAAGAATGTGAATTGTGAAGCAGGTAGATGTTCCGGGATGGTGCAGTTGGGACTAGGGAGCACAGTATAATGCATGCGTACTTTGATCTGCTGTTGAAGCCTATGTTTGTTAGTGCAAAACGAAGGGAAAACCTCATAGGGTGCTAAAAAAACAAAATAAAAATCTATAGTCCTCAAAAGAAGTACAAAGCCAAAAACAATTTCATGATAAAGAAGTCATGAGTCCATTATGAAGCTTTCATAGCCCCTACTTTTCAGAGGAAAAAGACATCAAATTATAGCTTAATTAACTGACCATACACATCATCATCATGATTAAAAATAAATGAAATGACATAAATATCCTTAAGAACCCTAGCAATATTAGCATGAACAGTAACAATTCCGTAGCTTTATTTGAATAAATAGCCTGGTGGTCATACATCACTCTATTTGAAGCAGTTGCATGTGTATGAAAAGTTGTGCCTTTTTTCCTGGTTGATTCAATTTGATTTCATATAAAATTTATTCATTTCTATTTTATTTTTAGATGTAAATGGTATAGCGTATAGGCAAAAATATACTAACTATTGAATCAAAAATGCGGATGCTATTTCATAGTTCACATGCCTTGTGGCTAACAATGTTTCATGTTCCCCGAGAATGATGCAAAGAAGTTATACAAAAGGATTATTCGCTTGCAATCAAATTCCAATCAACACAAGTATGGGCGTGCCGGTTGTTTTGGATGCTTTGGAAGCAAGGTTGATCTTGTGGATCATTATGGGAAGCAGTTAGAGGACATAGAGGAGAATGTAAGATTGGAGCAATCAGAGCTTTCAATGGCAGGAGATGTATGTGCTAAAACTATTTTCTTGTCTTCTTGCAGAAAACTTGTCCGTTGTTATATTATACAGTTTAGTTGATAGGATCTTATTCAGATAATTAAGGATTCATATGTTCAAGAATTCATTTTATATGTACGCATCAAATTTAGTATCATCCACCACTGGGTTTATCAACATTATTAATAATTATACATCTCAATGAAATACATTAACAATAATTCATTAAGTTTATAGCTATTTTGTTGGAAGTGTTTTTCATGAGCATGAAATGGTATAACACACATTCTTTTTTTAAAGTAAGCTGCCTTTGTAATTAATGAGTCTAATATATCCATAATTTTTGGTTGACTTTTTGATATTATTGTGATACCTGGTTCATCCTATTAATCTGTATTCTTTCTTCAATGTAAAAGGAAATTACAGCTGCCTTTGTGTCCTTCAAGTCTCGTTATGCTGCTGCAACTGCTTTTCACTTGCAACAATCAATAAATCCCACACAATGGGTCACAGAGCAAGCTCCTGAACCTCAAGATGTTTACTGGCCTTTCTTTTCTTCATCATTCATGCGGAGATGGATTTCTAAGCTGGTGGTTATAGTTGCATGTATTATCCTTACAATCTTATTCCTTATTCCTGTAGTACTTGTGCAAGGTCTTACTAACCTGAGTCAGTTGGAAATTTGGTTGCCTTTCCTGAAGAGCATTCTTACCATGTAAGTAATCATCAGAATTGTTTTATTTGTTGTTGTTGTTGTTAAACTAACTCTCTCTATCTCTTTAATCCAAGTCTCATCTCCCTGCAAATTACAATTCACAATGAGTACTGGTTTATAGACAACATGAATACGCACATTGAAAGATATTTGGAGCATTTAGAGTTTACAAGATGATACTGGAATATGTCCTAAATTATTCACCACTACTGTTTCAATTACGTGATTATATGGTTTAATAGGATCTCCACAATTCAAACTAATCGTGAAATTTTACAGGTTGGCAATTGCCACTAAAAGCATAAACACTCTTTGGTCAAAAGAGTATCTAGCTATTAATGCATTTTTAAGAAATAGAAAATTTAGTATCGTGATGCATACTTGTGAACAATGGTTCAGAATGATTCTGCCTCTTGTTGAGTATGAACTAGGAGGGGTGAGGCAACTAATATAAAAGGAGAGGGAGTAGGACGAGATTGGTTACAAAGATCGAAAACTATGAGAGTTTCAAGCTTGGAGGAATGTCTTGAATTCTAGTTATCACTTAATGCTATATCAACTTATTATATTGCATAATATTTGTCATTCAAAAACAATGACCATTAGGCATGGGGGATGAAAACTGCAGTGGTGTTGACTGATATTTCATTGATTAAGAAAAATGTTTTTGTTCTTATACAATGATCTTTGTGGTGATTTGGTGACATTGTCAATTACCCATATGCAGCTTAAAATCAAGAGCAAGCTAATCTGTTGATATTTTAATGTTTTCATGAGAAAATCTTATTCTTATTTTATTTAATCCATTGTTGATGCAAAGTACTAATTTTATGAGTCTTCTTGCAGAACATTTGTTAGTGAAGTAATTACAGGATACCTTCCCAGTCTTATTCTTCAGTTGTTTCTGAAAATGGTGCCTCCTATAATGGAGTTGCTTTCTTCTATTCAAGGATACAATTCCCACAGTAATATAGAAAAGAGTGCATGTAACAAAGTGCTTTGGTTCACAGTATGGAACATTTTCTTTGCAACTGTATTTTCTGGGTCGGTTTTATATCAGGTTTCCCTCTTCCTTGATCCCAAAAATATTCCTGCAAAGCTAGCTGTTGCGGTCCCAGCACAGGTGAGACTAAGTTTCCACCATTGAAAATTTACCTTTTTTTTTAAAAAAAAAAAAAAAAAAAAAAAAAAAAAAAAAAAAAAAAAAAAAAACCTAGCACAAATAACTTACAGAAGAATGTTATTTGTCTATCTATGGACTTTGTGTTTGACAGAGAGTTCTTAAGATATGTCCACCCATCTGACTATGCATTTAATGTTGGAAATTATAGGAAATCAGAATAAATTATTCCCGTGATTTATATCACGTGAGCTTTTATTTAGGCATTAAGTTAGGCCTTATGTTTGGCTTAATGTTAGTCCTTTGATTATTCTGTAACCCTACTTTTGTCAATATAAATATACATGACATTCTCACTTTAGAGATACGTCAATTATACAAATTGTGAAATTCTTTTTTAATATATCAAGGATAATGATAAACTGGATGCATGCCCTAGGCAATAATCCATTCTGATTCTTTCTTCGATTTTATTGCTCTTTTAAATTTTCAAATGTGATAGAAAAAGAATACAAAGTGCATCATTGTGTATGTATAATACAATTATATGATACCGTCAAGTTTAATGCTTATATTGTTATGAGTTATGACATCATTTTTTTTTTTTACTGCAGTCATCATTTTTCATTGCTTATGTTGTCACATCTGGATGGACAAGCACTTCATCAGAACTCTTTCGCCTAATCCCTCTTATTGGGAGTCTAATAACAAAACCATGTAAAAGTGCGGATGATGAACTAGAAGCTCCAACTATACCTTACCACAGAGACATTCCAAGACTTCTTTTCTTTGGACTTCTTGGGATTACATATTTTTTCCTTGCTCCCCTAATTCTACCCTTCCTCTTAGTGTACTTCTGCCTTGGATACATCATCTACCGCAACCAGGTTAGTTGGTGCTCCCTCAGTAAATTTTTTTTTGGGTACACTTCATTAGTTTTACCTAAGTTTATCATATTGAGATAGGCTCTTTAGACATATTGAAATTGTATATCATATAAAAATTTAGGTTTGAGATTTTTTTTTAGACATGTTTTTTTTCATCCTTTGGCAATTCTATAGGCAGATTCTCTTTAATGGTCAAAATGCCGTAATCGGGAAAATCAATTTCATCCATGCTTATTTAGTAATGGAATGTTGGGCTACTTTTAATCTGGATGGATAGAAGTACAGTAGAGACATAGTTATATCTGTATGGTGAATGCGATTTGATCAATAAAGTAAAAAAATTATCAGCCAGACTTTTGTTTGGTCAACAGTGCATGCTCCTAAAATCATATCATTGTACATCTCATGTTTTAAAAACTATCAACAACTTTTACTCATTGCACATTACCACGGATAGAAGTACAGTATAGACATAGTTATATCTGTATGGTGAATGTGATTTGATCAATAAAGTAAAAATATTATCAGCCAGACTTTTGTTTGGCCAACAGTGCATGCTCCTAAAATCATATCATTGTACATCTCATGTTTTAAAAACTATCAACAACTTTTACTCATTGCACATTACCACGGATGTTGGAAAAAGAGGAATGATCCTAAGAATGTTGTTAGAAAGATTTCCTGTTTCAACGGTGTTTCTGAATTCCTTTTCTTGAAAAAATTGAGCAGCAACATGTCGTTTTGTTTTGCATGTTGCCCAATTTCAAAAGATTATGTACTCGTAAGTTATGAAATTTTATTTTTGGACTGAGTTCAAAGTGGCATGTGCTAATTTTCTACAAATTTATGGTGCAGTTCATAAATGTGTACGAACCAAAGTATGAAACTGCAGGGAAATTTTGGCCTATTGTGCACAATTCAATGATATTTTCTCTGGTACTCATGCATTGTATTGCTGTGGGAATCTTCACACTGAAGAAGCTCTCTCTAGCTCCAACATTAATTTTCCCTCTTCCAATACTTACACTTCTCTTCAATGAGTACTGTCGGAAACGCTTCCTACCCATCTTCAATGCGTACTCTGCTGAGGTATGTATACAAGCCACAATAATCTCACACCATATGGCAAAGGGCTACCAAGTTTTTCTTTTTCTTCCCGCAATTTTTCATCATTTCTCACCTTGACATTGAGTTCGGTTTTTGTACTTACAGAGTTTGATAAAGAAGGATAGGGAAGACCAGCATGATGCTACAATGAATGAATTTTTTGATAAATTGGTCACTGCCTATCAGGATCCAGCGTTGATGCCGTTTCAGTTCTCCATAAACACTGACAGTCTTAATAGTCCCCTTTTATCTTCTGCTGAAGTTTGAGCTGAGTTATGATCGTCTTGTACCATATTAAGGTGACTGGTAATGGTGGTGTCTTTTATCTACTTCCTTAATTCTTTTTGAAGATTGAGGCTTAATTCTTTTTGATTGAGAGATAAGAAATATCTAGGAAAAAAAGTACACTTTTTGTGCATACTTGTGCTTTTCTTCTTATATGCATATGTGTATCTTGTATACAAATATTGGCATGTAAAATTGACAGATTAGTCAAACATGTGTGATGTGTGTACAAGATCAACCCCATTTATCATCCTTCATTTTTTTTGTTTTTTGGTGGGGGCTTTCAATATCAGCTAATCAATATACCATGAACTGATGTCCTATTTATACTGTTTAAATCTTAACATTGACCAATTATAATTTTTTCTGATTCATATCATTTTTGGCTTAGCAGACTGCAAAATTCTGATTTTTTTTTTCTTGTTCTGGTCTGACATCTCTATTTCCTAAATTTTTGTAGTTTCCCATCAGAATCTTCCCTTAAATATTATTTGCTCTGAAGATTTGCAAATATAAATAGTCCAATAGTGCCACATTTTCAAACCTTTTTTCCATGAACTTTAAGAAAAAAAAATTACTAAATTATACATTCAGTTAGCTTGATAGATATTCAAGTACTTCTATTTAGTCCAGTCCAATCATTTTCTATCCTAGTTGTGGTTTTATAAGAATTCCCGAACAGGAGGGAATCTAAGGCAAGGAATGCCATTCCCCAAAGAGTGATGAACATGCTTAAGAAGTTGGTTCAGTTTTATATTTGAACTTCTTATGAGGTTCTTCCAGTGCCAACATCACATTAGTACCTTCAAATTTTGGTCTAGCTACATGCTCATTGTTGCAAATGCAAGTGCTGCAGTTGGTTAATATATGATATGGACTTGTGATAAATGAGACTACACATGCAGTGAAAAAAAGAAAGAAAAAAATCACTTAATATAATTGGTGTCAATACCCGATTTCGGTCGGGGGAGATTGACCACCTGCACAATCTCTACAAAGTAGTAAAGTAGATGAAGGCCTTATAAGTATAAGCCCGAAGCCCGCCCCAAAAGGAATACTCAACTCTGAAGATAGATTAGGCACTTATAAGTCAATATCCAACTTTCTCCTAAGTAACTTGGGAACCCTTTTAAGGGTTTGTTTTTTGGCTAAGTAATTAAGAAGAATGAAATAAGTAGATGAAGATCTAGTAAGTAAATTCCATGCTCATCCCAGAAAGAATATATATAAATATAGTCAGAATCAAATTATACTTGGTATAATTCCTTATCTACATACTACCTAATAATGTTTTATTGGATTAATATTTTGAAAACCTTATGTTAAATTACATATTCTCTTTGTTCTTAACATGCATGTCAAATTTCTTATTAATCGATAACACAAGTCGAAGGAGGTAAAGAGACAATATAATCAAAGAATATATTTGTTAAAAATAAAAAAAGCACATCCATTAGAGAATTGCATTGGTGGGTGAGAATGAATTGAGGTAGGCAGTGTACTAGTGTAGTGTAGTAGTATAGTACCTTCTTTATCGCTAGGATCGCATGGGTCCCAGGTGCTGGGTTTATTATATTAGTCTGTTTACGCGTTTATCATGGGTGGTAATTTCAAAGATTACAAACAAACACCACAAAAATCGCAAAGTGAGGAATAATGTGAACATTTCGGGCCAGCTTTCGTCTCTTCTTTTGGGCTTTCTTCGTCAACCTATTCCCCTCTAAGATTATGCCGTGTCTCACTCTCACTCCCCTTTCTATTTCAAACTTATGACATTTAATTTACAATAATCTTAACTTTCAAACTTAAAACTTTTATATATATATATATATATTATATATATATATATATATATATATATATATATATATATATATATATATATATATATATATAAGTTAGATGGTTGGGAGGGATGATTTAAATCCTAGATGTAGGGACAAGGATCTTCTCCATTTCAAATGAAATGGAGAGTCTCCATTTCATGGTCTAGATTTTATTTCACAAATCTAACGATGTACAGAGTATCTCATCATTTAAAATTTTAAATGACGTGGCACTCTGTATATTGTTAAATCTGAGATATTTAATCTAGACCATGAAATGGAGACTCTCTATTTCATTTGAAATGGAGAGGATCTTTGTCCTAGATGTAGAGGGTGCAACAATTAAGTTACGAGATTCTTAACAAATAAATAAAAATATAGGAGGTGTGGAGTCTATGGACTAATATTAAGTGGCTAAATTAATTTAATGCTTCATATGAATAGAAATATTTAAATAAAGAATCTGGACTTCAATATATAGTTTAAATGACATAATTAAAGTATGAGAGGGTAATTTTTTCATATATAATGAATTTATGAATGGATTTGAGCTTTATTAATACCTAGATTTGAAATGATTTAATTCGAATATAATTCTCTTATTCGATGACAATAGACTTTATCAGTTGAGTTAATCGGTGACAATTTAACATTGCTATTAAAATGGCTTTTGAAACACGAAATCACTTTTCATTTTTCACATTAGTGCCAACAATTGAGATCCTGTGGGCTTCGGCTAGGCCTTTATTGATTGATTTATTTTCTACTCTTTTTATGTGTGAAGTTGAAGTTTTTGGCTTTTTCCTGGCAGCAAATCTTGCTTCTGTTGTTAGTAACGAAGATGGATCAAATCCTGTACACTCAAAGCATTTCTCTCTAATGTACAGCCACAATGGTCCAACATGTCTCTTTCATAACACTGGTCTCTACAATGTTTCTAACTTATGTGTTAAATGCATTGCACGCAAAATGTATTACTTAACGAGTGTTTTAAAAGCACAAGTTAAGATGTATTTAATATTTTTATTAAATGATATTTATATACATTCATCAAAAATTAAAGTTAAATTATGCACAAATATTAGACAAACACATACAACCACGATAAATTTGTACGATGAACTAATGAATTATTGACAAGTTTTTTTAATATATATATACATTACTGTTCATAATTTTATATTTCCTATTCCTTAACATATGTATTTAGGACACTCATTAACAAAACCTTTTTTAAATGGAACTACTATCAATGATGCATGATTGAAGCTTTTTAAAAATAAAAAAATAAAAAAGTTTTTTGAACTGGGCCTAAATCAAAGAAAACAATGATTTTTTTTTGTTGTTGGGTAATATTAAAATAATGATTTTGAGAGTATGAAAATTGGTCAAAGAACAAAGGAAAAGAAATGTGATGCCAATCAAGGTAATTGATGTTGTCTATGGTCAAGCCTAGCAAAAGGAAAGTAAATACTCTTTAATGTCCCGAATTTTGGCTTAGCCCCCCAAAAAATTTCCAAATAGATTGTTAATATTAGTGTTTTAAATTTAAAACAAAGGGAATGCATTATAATTCCCTGAAACCTCTAGTGAAGTATAATTTTCCTTCAGACTTTTAGATTGCAAAGTATGACTAAGTCAAAGAAATGCTTGGCAAGGAAGCCGAATTAAGCCAAGAACAAAGATGTAGCTACAAGGAGTAGAGGCCCTCTCAAACCTCATCTTACTCAGCAGCATCTTTTTACTCTTATATATATATACATATCAAAACATAACAACCTTGTACAAGAGCTGTTTCTTATATTGAGGCTCACCAACTTAAACAGTCATGCAATAGAATTAGAAACAGAAAGAGAATGAAGTGAGTGAGAAAAAAAAGAATTGAGGGTAAGACTGCCTACAAATCACCTTTCCCAGACCCCGCAAAAGTGAGAGTTTTGTGTGCTGGGTACGACCTTTTTTGAAAGGGCAGTGAGTGTGAATTAATAAGAGAAGGCAAACAGTAATAGGGACATGGGTTTAGACCAGATGATGGAACAGGCTGCCTTAGCAGCACCAGGTGGAGCTAAGAGGAATAGAAAACGATACATTGGGGTGCGCCAAAGGCCTTCAAGAAGATGGGTTGCTGAGATAAAAGATACAATACAGAAGATAAGAGTATGGCTGGGAACTTATGACACTGCTGAGGAGGCTGCAAGAGCCTATGATGAAGCGGCTTGCTTGCTTCGTGGATCCAATACGCGCACAAACTTCTGGCCTTGCTCTCAAACTCCTCATTTAAGGCCAGCTCTTCCCTCAAAGATCACCAATCTTCTTTTTCTTAGGCTGCAAGCAAGGCACATTGGTAGCAAGAGTACTCAAGGTGGAGAGAAGTTGGAAGAAGTAGGAGAAAAAGAAGATTTTGATATAGGGCATATAGATTTTCAGTTTGTTGATGCAGTGGGATCTGCTTGTTATTATTCACCTTTTGAGATAGCAGAGGAAATGGTGGAGCCAGTGGAGCAGGAGAATCATGGAAATGAGCCTTCATTGCTTGGAGAGACTATGAAGAGGATGAAATATGAAAGAAAGTTCTCAGCTTCTCTTTATGCTTTCAATGGGATTCCAGAGTGTTTAAGGCTGAAGCAATCAGAGGTAGCAAATGGACCAGAAAAGTCTGAACAATTATCTATCTTGGAAGTAACTGTAATTCTAATGACAATAAAACGGATAGAGAAGAATTTTTTTGGGAGGTGGTGAAAGAACAGATTGGCATCCCACAAGCATCAACAGAAATAGGCTCGTCTTCTTCTTCTTCTTCACCTTCCTCATTTTTTAGCACAGAAAGCGGCGAACCATGTCTTTGGAGCTCTCTCAATCTTCCTCCTATCTGCTCTATAGCAGACAGAATGGTCCTCTAATATACATTAATTTTTCACAAATCTGTAGCAGTTTAGGCTGGATGGCTTAATTTGCATTTTGAATAAAAAAAAGTTTCAATAATATAGTATATCTAATTCTGATTTTATATTGCATTGAATACTAAGATATGGTTGCGTTTGGATTTAAGAATTCAGAGAAGAGGTTTGGAATTGGATTTTACTTAAAATTTAAAGCTAATCGTTAAATATGTTTTGCTTGAAGCTTTGACAACATATGCTAACACTTCCTGCAAACATTTCAAATCCACATAATAAAAATGCGCAATTGGATTTTACTTAAAATTTAAAGAAAGAAGAAAAAGAAATATATATATACTCTTATAACACAATTCAAGCAATTTTAATTTTAATTTCAAGTCTAAATCCTACCTTCTAAATTCACAAATCAAAATGCAACATTATATGTGTTAGGAAGCTTGAAATCAATGTTGCATTGACTTCTAATATAACCATAAGACCAGCTCTTGGTGAAAAGTTATAAAAGGGCACATTAAGATTGATTCTGGTTTTTCTTAGTTTAGCCTAACATAAAGAAAACACACACATACAGTCCCACCAGAAAGAATTTATTCACATGCCTCAATAACTGAACTTTCATTGAACTTGAACCATAAATTCTAGCAGACCATTGTTAATAACTTAATATCATTTTAAGTAAAGTTAGATCCATATACACAAGGATTCCCCCTTCACCTTTTTTGTTCCTACTGTTTCAGATACCTTTTAAAATCATTCTATTACAATTAGAGGTGTTCCCCTCATAGTTTCATACCCTCTAAGTTGCTTTCAGATGCATCTCATGCAGAACATGCTTTGCAACAAGGAAGGTAGCCTTGTTGCAAGCAACTTCTTGAAGAAAGCCTCAACATATGCTGATTAATATCTAGAAACTCATATAAGTGATTGTCTCTTGAGATGGATGTAAATATTCAGTGCCTTAGCATGTAAATAAAGCACTTCTCATGAATTCTAGAAGACTCTACTTAAGTTCTCTTCCAATCTAGTTGTTCAAAACATTAGCACTAAATTCTGTTTGATATCCAACCATGTATACTATTGTAATACTTTTTATGTTATCCTGCTGCATTGTGCTTTCATATCATCAAGTCCAAGCCTGAAGAAAGAAGAGTTACATTATGTTGCAACTTGGGGTAAATTCTTCTACAAGATGCTATGATCTAGGGGACATACGAAATTAGCTTACAACAAGTGGTAGAGAGGGGATTCGAACCCAAATTCTCCCCATGAATAGACTAGACAGTGCCATTGAGTCACAACTCGCAACGCTCTTAGCAGGGAAATATGGCATGTTGATTATGATCGATGATAGAATTTAGTACAAATTATTGACCTCACAATGAATAGTGCAAAAAGATAACAACCTTTTTTGGTTAACCACTAGTCTACCAACATTCAAAAAAACCATTCAAAGTCAGAACCATTCATGAGGGGCATAAAAACATTTTCACTCATGATTATCTCGCCTATAAGCAAACAGAATGTAAACTAACTTTATCCCCATGACACACTTCCACTTCTTTTTCCTTTTTCTAATGTAAAAATGCTGTGATCAGTTCAAGACTTCAAGCATAAATGACATTTTCGTAAGCACATCTATCAAGTTGTCAAGTGCTATGCATGGACATAGTGTTTAGACCTTTCACAAGGTAAATCATCATTAAAGTCTTTATTTTGGTCTAAACCATCATTAGTGTCAATATCTTCACGTTTTGGAACATAATCTTAGTTAAATATTCAAGATACTAGGTCTTATGGTCTAAAAGATTATTTCTAGATCTTCTCAATCTGCTGAACCATACACTCGTAGTTTACGTGACCCAAAATCAAAACTGAAGTCACTCCATTAAATTTAATATGAATTTATATGATTCTTCATCGTTTTAGTGCAGATTGTCAAAGCTTTCTCATTCCATTTGCACAATTTTCCTTTAAGGAATGAGCTTCTGAATTATATTTTTATATTTAGTGCTAGAAATAATCTCAAATTTGAATTAGTGGCTATAGAGCATATTGGTATCCAATTACTGATGGAATTTAGTTTGGTGCAAAGAAGCATGATCTAAAAGCTGATGGCATTGTGAAAAAGAAAGCATAAACATGACAGAAATTAGGTAAGGATTACATAAAGCAAAATGTTTGTGTGACCAAAATTGTGTTACTAGCATAAAATGGACATCTTTTTTTTTTTTTTTAGTACTAATATTCTATATTGTGCAGCAGTTGATAGATGATTTTAAATCTTTGAGTGGCAAGGGAAAAATGCCTACTATATGTATAACTAAGATGTTCTTGAAGAATATATATGATGTATAACTAGGCCTAACAAGTTTACAATGTATGAATCTTAATCAAACTTGTTCTTCATTTCTCATTTTGTTCTTCTTTTTCTTTCTATCTGTCTTTTCAATTCATTTTCTCCAATCCAATTTCCAAAGGTTTATTTCTTTGGCATTTTGTTCCAACTATTTTTATCCAGGTAATTGATGTGTTACATTTGATTGATCAGTATCAAGTAAATTCTTGTATCTGAGGCATCATGAAGAAAATTAATCAAACAACTATATTAACAGCCAAAACAGAAAATGAGACATTCAATAGCTCTTATTCAACTTATAAGACTCTGATAATTAGTTTTTGGCATATGTGTATGCTGCTTCATCATTAGCACCACTATGTTGATATTCATGCTGCGCACTACATTTCTCACCTACCAATCATCTTAAGTGAAAGTACAATGCCATTCCGGAATCCACAGCAAGAAGGAAACAAACAAGAAAGTTTATCAGTCCACTATATTTGTAAATGAAAATTTTATTTCATGAATGTTGAAGAAATAACTGCAATGAATGTAGGTGAAAACAATAATATTCTTTCTTTCCAATGCAAGAGTATTTCACTTTGGTATCAATGAATGACATATGCCACTCCAGTACTATATGTCCAGTCCACACTGCTAGGCAAGGGAGTCAACCTAAGTCATTATCTTGCTAAGGAAAACAACCTAGCCAACACTAGTATTAGAATATTACTTACCCTCATGTTTCTTTGTTTCTAGACAGAATTTAATAACATCCAAATACCAAACCACTAAATAAAGCAATATTTTGTCATAATCTAGGATTCTGCAATAATGAGCACATAGATGTTGTAGGCACAAGACCAAGTAAAAAAGAGGGACTTCCCAAGTCTCTCTCTCTCTCTCTCTCTCTCTGGTTAGATTGGTCAACTATCTGTCTATGGTCAAAGTTCCATTGTTAATTGCCTATTTGCTTTGGTTCATTTTCATCTTAAAAGAAAAATGTACAGTTTTTTAAATCCTCAACTTTTTTTTAGATACAATTATCCAGCTTATTTTATAAAGCAAAATAAACCAATGAAGAAGTGGCCTGCTTTTTTTTTTTTCAATTTCTTTTCTTCCTGTTGATTGTATCCCATTTGAATTTTGTATTTCCTACCTCTTGTTGTATTAACCTCTATGACTTTGTAGTGTTTTTCTTTTTGATCATATAGACAGTAGGGATCTACATCAAAGCCCGCACCCTGAGACCTAGCACATGGAAATACAAATATGTCTATGTATGTTCAACTTCTTATCTTGAAACAGTTCTTATCTAGTATTATTTCACCTTGGAAACTGTTTTGACTAAAGAAGTATTTTTCAGGGAAATGCACAAAAGCACATGTCATCTTTTCTTTTGGCATAATGAAGAAAGTAAAGTAACAAAGGGAAGAAGAAAAAAAAAAAAAAAAAAAGATATCATCACAACTTTTGGGGTTGGCTAGTGATTGAAGTCTAGGATTTTCCACTCTTAAGTCAGTGAGGATTAATTAACAACTGCCTAATTTCAATAAGTTGGGTAACTTTATTTTCCTCTAGCAGGTAATTGTAGGCTCAATAGTGAGGCATACAGAAATATGATTCTACCACATGTCAAATCATGCAAAGTCAGAAAAATGTTATTGGTCTGACCAATCTTAAGTTTTTGTCAATATATGCTGAAGAGTTCATTTACAAAAGCAGTGGACATTAGTGGGATGATGTGGTCCAAATCTTAAGATGAGTTCAATCCTCCTTAGGCTCCACACTAATCATATTGTCCCTTCACACATTCCAACAAATTTTATCCTTAAAAAAAATTAAAGAGACCCACCTTCCCAAGTGCATGAATAGCCCTTTCTTATCCCATTACCATTCACCACTAATCATGTTGACAAAAGATCAGGCAAAAGGTAGGCTAAAAAGTAGCAATGGCTTAAACGAATTGTGAAGAGAGAAATAGCTAAAGTTGACAAGAAAGAAGTGGTTTGTGATTTTTTTTAGGATGGTTTTGGTGATAACTGACAAGTAATGTTTGAGTCAACATTTTTCATAATTGTTGACATGAATTATTATGATTGGAATAACGTCACTTTCACATATACACTAATCACAATGGGCCGTTGTAAAAGTTTGAAAAAATATTATGTCATTAAACTTGTTATAAGTTTGACATAAGCTATTCTTTTGTTTTTCAAGAATTAGCTTTGTCATGGGACAGTCAGTTAGGTCTAAAGGTGCCTCTATGCTCCTATGTGGATCCAAGGAGATAAAGGGAATAGAAGATTCTCATTCTGTTTTTAAACATTTTCTAACTCAGGTCAAAGGGTTAATATAACATAGGGTGGTTTAAACTTTAACTAGCTCCTTAGGCCATTATCAAGTAGGGTTTGAAAAGAAGCTGCAAAAACTTAAGTAGATAATTATACTTTCCAGTCCAGCACATTAAGCATTTTAGCAGCAATCGCATGTTTGCTTGATTTGGTTTTTGATTGTTAAACTTCCAACTAGCTCATCCACGGTATTTGAACCTCATGATGAATTTGCCAATGTTGAATGCTACTTGTGGACAAGTATTAATGTTGCCATTGGTTCCAAGCACTAACCAACCAACCTTATTACTAACCAAAACTTATCTATGTGATTGCCCAGATATTTTTTTTGTTTACATATGGTTCTCTCTTGTTATCCCCCTCAATCATTTGAGGTCTGCCAAAATGGCAAACATTTTTTTGGGAGTTTCATGTGAAAAAAAAAAAAAAAAGTTAAATTATAAATTACACCCTTTAACTTTGATCTAATTTTAGTTTAATTCTTTAAGTTCCAATCTGTTCATTTCAGTCATTTAACTTCTATTCATTTCCAATGTAATCATTCCATACATCCACGTACAATTTGCACCGTTAAATCCATCAAAATGACGTTGTCTTGGAAAATGAAAAATACCAAAATTAACGGCAAGATTTGATAGAATTAAACAAAATCACTAAATTGAAAACATATAAAGGTTAAAGGACTTAGAAAAAAAAAGGATTGAATTGAAAATATGTTAAAGTTAGAGGATATAATTTATAATTTAATAAATAAATAAATAAGAGTTTAGACAATCACAAAGGTGACTGTAATGAAGTCTTTATGCTTTAGATATTAAAATGCTGTATAAAATAAATCGAAAATGAATTTGACCCCAGTAGAAATTTTGGAATGAGACAATGGCAATGATAAAGAGGATGATGCATTAAAAATATTAAAAAGTATTCAAATATAAAACACCAAGAAGGGGGTGAAAGACCAGTCGCTATCAGCACAATTCTATAATTTTCAATAGCAGAACCTTTTATTTATTTATTTATGGAAAGCCCTTAAAGGATGTTCTTATTTTGACTTACCAATGTGCACAGCAATCCCTCATCATGTTTGACTTACCGAACATTTTCAATGGATCATCATAAAGCATGTTCTTAAAGCCCCAAACACTAACACATAATTCTCACTCTTCCCATACTGCACAACTCTAAATAGACAGTAACCCCTTCATTCCTATAAAGCAATATCAGGGCCCCCTCTCTTTTTACCCTTTGAAATATACTTAACTAAGCATCATACTTCCGCTTAGAGCTGGACGCATAGAACCTCAGGAACTAAAACTAAAAACCAAACTCCCTCTGTGTGTGTCTCTCTCTCTGCAATAACTACAGTCTGGTGAGAGCCCGAGACACCTTCCCCAGTTTCCCACTGATATCAAAATCAGAACTTTTCTCTCTTTCTCTCTCTCTCATGCTTATAAGGTATTAAGGTCATAAGCCCTATTAGCTATTTCTCTCCTCCTCTTGTTTTTCTCTCAAACAAGTAATGGAAGAAACAGAAGAGTCCAATGCTAACAAGAAATGCACCACCAAAACAAGGAGTTTCAGGGGCAGGCATCAGTATCAATATCAGTATCAGCATCAGCTATTACACTACTCAAATCAGTATGGTTTCTGTAACCAGAACCAGAACCAGAACCAGTACCAGAGTTACTACCCAGCTCTGCTTCCGCTACCCCCTCAAATACCACTTCACCTGGCTCTAACTCCACCTATCCCTCAAAACCACACTTTCAGAACAAAAACCCATCTCCAAAAACCTTCATGCAAGCTCAATAACACTCCTCTTGCTGCCTCCTCAGAAACCCAGGTCCAAAATGTCACAATTTCACCAGGTAAATGTCAAAGCCCTCTTCTTTTATTTGTTCTGTACTCCTTTTTTTACTTGCATGCTTTGTTCTTTGGAAGTGCAACTATGGTTTATGATTAAAGATTCTGGGGGGGACTTGTATTTTGTTCATATAGCTCATGAATGAGTTCTAACCATTGGAGAAGGCTGAGAATTGAGAAAGATGTGCTATTTTACTCTATTCGCTCTGTCTCTCTCTTTTTGGGGTGGGTTTCATTTTATCTCATTGTTCTTACTTCGTATTTAAGTTTTTTTTTTTTTTTTTTTAAATGAATAATCTTTGATAAAAAAAAAATAGGAGAATACAATTGCTAAAAATGATATATTGTACTGATTTTTGATATAGGAATCTCAAGTATTGTAATGTTTCTCTTTTGTAGTTTAAGGAATTCCATCACATACAAACGATTTAGGCTTAAAATAGCTCAAATTTTACGATTGGTAGAGTTAAATCATTCTAACTCTATTTTGTTCTTTCACCCTTATTAATCAGCTCCGGAGGGAGTCCAAAGGCCAAAAAGTTTACCCCCTAAAGAAAATAATGGAAGAATGGTCATAGGTTCAAGGAGTCCACAAGCACTAGTGGCTGCAACAAGACCAGATTCTGGTGGTGTTGAAGGGCCAGTTATCTCTCTCCTAGCCAACCATTTTCTTGTTCAATTTGATTCATCACAAAGAATTTTTCATTACAATGTGGAAATCTCTCCTAATCCCTCAAAAGAAATTGCCAGAATGATCAAACAAAAATTGGTTGAGGAAAATTCGGCTGTGCTCTCCGGTGCTCTTCCAGCCTATGATGGTCGAAAGAATCTTTACAGCCGGGTTGAATTCCAAAATGATAGGCTTGAATTCTATGTAAGCCTCCCAATCCCCACTTGCAAGCCAACTTTGCTGAATGGAGAATTCAGTGACTTGCTAGAGAAGCATCAACAGCTTAAGCTATTTCGAATAAACATCAAACTTGTGTCAAAGATTGATGGGAAGGAGTTAAGTAGTTACATGAGCAAAGAGGGAGATGATTGGATCCCGCTTCCTCAAGACTATCTCCATGCTTTGGATGTTATTTTAAGGGAAAGCCCAACGGAGAATTGTATAGCTGTTGGGAGATCATTGTATTCAAGTTCAATGGGAGGAATTAAAGCAATTGGAGGTGGAGCTGTTGGATTGAGAGGGTTCTTTCAGAGTCTTCGTCCAACGCAACAAGGACTTGCTCTCAATGTAGATTTCTCTGTGACCGCCTTCCACGAAAGCATTGAAGTTATCCCCTATTTGCAGAAGCGGCTTGACTTTCTTCGAGACCTTTCTCAAAGGAAGACAAGGGGTTTAATTGGTGAAGAGAGGAAGGAAGTGGAAAAGGCATTGAAGAACATCAGGATCTTTGTTTGTCACAGAGAAACTGTTCAGAGATATCGAGTCTATGGCTTAACTGAGGAAGCTACTGAAAATCTTTGGTTTGCAGATAGGGATGGAAAAAATCTGAGGCTGGTGACTTACTTCAAGGATCACTATAATTATGATATACAGTTCAGGAATTTGCCATGCTTGCAAATTAGTAGGAGTAAACCTTGTTATCTTCCTATGGAGCTTTGTATGATTTGTGAAGGGCAAAAGTTTCTTGGGAAGCTTTCAGATGATCAGACTGCAAGAATACTTAAGATGGGATGTCAAAGACCTAGAGAGCGAAAAGCAATTATAGATGAAGTCATGAGAGGACCTGTTGGGCCAACAAGGTAATTTTTTTTTAAGTTTTGATTCTCTTGAAAGTTGATTAATTCTAATGTTTTTGCTTATTATTAGAACTTTCTTGGGTTGGCTATGATTTTGTAACTAAGTACTTAAATTTTGTTCTATCTTCACAGTGGCACACAAGGCAGAGAGTTCAACCTCCATGTTTCGAGAGAAATGACCCGATTAAATGGAAGAATTCTTCAACCTCCTAAACTAAAGCTTGGTGATGGTGGCCATGTGAGAGATTTGACTCCTTCACGTCATGACCGACAATGGAACCTTCTTGACAGCCATGTTTTCGAAGGAACTAAAATTGAAAGGTGGGCACTGATAAGTTTTGGTGGAACGTCTGATCAAAAGTCCCACATTCCAAAATTCATAAACCAGCTAACACAGAGGTGTGAACAACTAGGCATCTTTCTCAACAAAAACACAATCATTGGCCCCCAATTCGAATCAACCCAAGTGCTTAACAAAGTCTCTCTTTTGGAATCTAGACTCAAGAAAATACAGAGAGCAGCATCAAACAATCTCCAGCTGCTTATTTGTGTAATGGAGAAAAAACACAAAGGTTATGCAGACTTGAAGCGAATTGCTGAGACAAGCATTGGGGTTGTAAGCCAGTGCTGCTTATATCCGAACCTCAGCAAATTGACTTCTCAATTTCTGGCAAATTTGGCTCTCAAGATCAATGCCAAAGTTGGCGGATGCACTGTTGCCTTGTACAATTCATTACCCTCTCAAATCCCGCGTCTACTCCGGCCTGATGAGCCAGTGATTTTTATGGGTGCTGATGTAACACACCCTCACCCACTTGATGATTATAGTCCATCTGTTGCTGCTGTGGTTGGTAGCATGAATTGGCCAGCAGCAAACAAGTATGTTTCAAGAATGAGGTCCCAAACACATAGACAAGAAATCATCCAGGAACTTGGTGCAATGGTATGGGAATTACTTGAAGACTTTTATCATGAAGTAAACAAACTCCCACACAGAATAATTTTCTTCAGAGATGGAGTAAGTGAAACACAATTCTATAAAGTGCTCCAAGAGGAGCTGCAAGCCATTAGAGGGGCTTGTACTAGATTTCCTGGTTATAAACCTCTCATTACTTTTGCTGTAGTCCAGAAGAGGCATCACACAAGGCTATTTCCCTTTGACACTGATCCATCTTCCACTCAAAACCAGTGTTTTGATGAAAATATTCCTCCAGGGACAGTGGTTGATACTGTCATTACTCATCCAAGTGAATTTGATTTCTATCTTTGTAGTCATTGGGGTGTGAAAGGAACAAGCAGGCCAACTCATTACCATGTCTTGTGGGATGAAAATCAATTCACTTCTGATGAACTACAGAAGCTGATTTACAATCTTTGCTACACATTTGTGAGGTGCACAAAGCCAGTTTCTTTGGTCCCTCCAGCTTACTATGCACACCTAGCTGCATATAGAGGCAGACTTTACCTTGACAGGTCAGAGCCCACAGGTTATATGAGAAGTGCTTCTACATTCTCCAGAGCTGCCCCTCCAAAGGCAACACCTTTACCTAAACTTAGTGAAAATGTTAAGAACCTCATGTTCTACTGCTGATTTTTCTTGCTCTCTTAGCTTTCAGAATTCTAAACTATATTATGACCTATACACTTGATTTCCACAAAAGATGTAGTCTAGTATATGATTGCCTAAGCTATCTAGTTCTCAATTATGACTAACTTGTAGGCCAATTCAAGAGTGAATTGCAAATTGTCCTGTTAGTCCTTTTAGATGAAGCAAATTGTATTACAATATTGTCATATTTAACAAGGAAATGACCATGTTATAGTTTACATGATTCTCTCCTATGTTGAATTTTAATTTTAGTTTGTTTTTGTAATTTATCTTACTCTTTACTTAAATCTCTTAAATCCTAGATGAATATGCTATTCCCCTAATTGTCCAATATCAAAAAATAAAAATAAAAAATTATCAATACCCTAATTATAAAAACCAAAAATATCTCTAATAATACAAAACCATTTCCCTATAGTCACCCTCTTGCACAACGTGTACAGTGATTATTTCTTAATGGAGACCAGTCTATTTTTCTTTTTCTTGTTTGTCTTTTCCTAAATTATTCAAAGTTTTACATATGAGTTTTCTAAATTAAAAGAAGCAATAATTTTTTTTTTTTTTTGCTAGATAGAAAAGAAGCAATATTCATTAGTTTAAATGGAGCCTTAAAAATCTTCTTAGAAAATTATGATGTTTTCTTATGTTTCCCTACTTTGATACCGCATCCCACGCTCCACGTGCATGCTCAAAAGTTTTTTGTTTTTTTAAGTATCCAATCACACAATCAAAAATCTTCTTAGAAAATTATGATGCTTTCTTATGTTTTCTCACTTTGATATAATATATTTTTGGGATGCATGCTCAAAAGCATTTTTTTTTTCTTTAATTATTCAATCACAATAAAAAATATTCTTAGAAAATTATGATGTTTTCTTATGTTTTCTCATTTTGATATGATAAATTTTTGGGATGTTAGAGAAATTTTTATAATGGGCCTTTTTTTTATATATATATAAACATGATGGGATTTAAATATATGGTATTGGTTTCATGATAATTACTTTTTTATTATTGGATAAAAATACTAAAGAGTTATTTTTTATATAAGTTGGATTCAAACTTAGATCTCTTACTCGACCACAATAAATCCGTTAGAGATAACTGGAGTCCACGTGGTGATGGGTTTTTGTTGTTGATGAGAATGGATTACTAGTTTGCACAACATTAGAATCTAGCAAATTAGTACCCGAGGGCCCAAGAATTTGCTTCTCATTACATTATTCAATCCTTCTTTTGACGTATGCTTAGCAAAGACAAAGTGACAAACCTCATGAATATGCTGTTGACTAGAACTCAAAACATGTAAGAGCAAACCAAGGCCTCAAACTCAAAAAGCCGAAAGTAAAAGAAATTGACCCAAAACAGTAACATAACAACACAAATGGCTCAAAACAAATTGAAATTCCCTGATTTGACACTGAGATAGTTGTATTTGATACCTCCAAAGTACAAATACAAAGTAACTCATGAGTCATGGCCAATGCATACTTGAGTATTATCAATGCCTATATATTATATTAAATAACAAACTTTTTTACCTAAAAAGTAAAAAGAAAATACACTTTAATTAATAGCTACAATATGTTTTTTGTCCTTGTATATTGGTCCAAGTTCCATTTTCAACTCTCGAATTTAGAAAGTAATAATTTTTGTCTAAGAACAGTTTTTTAATGTGTTATGTCAATAATCTAATGCCATATAGGAGTATGTAATTTTTTTTTCTTAACATGAAATTAATGAAATGACAAATTAATAACTTCTAAATACTTAATGATAAAACTACATTTTTTTTATATTTGAGGAATAAAAATCAAATTTAAACACAAAGAAATAAGGGATTTTTTTTTTTTTTTGAATGAAGAAATAAGGGATATGATCATCAATAAGTCAATGAATGATATAAAGACAAATTTCATATTTTTTTCATAATTTTGAATTGACTAGTGTCAATGATGTATCAATCACAACTTGTCACTTTAATAAATTACAATAAAAGTTATAAATTATTTGGTGTCTCTAAGATTACTATGGGATATATAATTGGATCCAGATGAGGCAAGATTGAAGAAAAGGGATAGGATATTAGGATGTGGGAGCAATTAATTTGGCAGTGTTAAAGTGGGTTTTAATTGAAGGTGGCCTCATATCTACACAATGTCAGTCTATTATTCGTATCATCCATGCATGCAAACACCATAAAGTATGACAGAGAGAGTAGTACCGACTACAGAGAGAAAGAGGAAAAACTTAAAGCAAGTTTGGTGGGACACATCCACAAGGTATGTTACACAGAACTGAACCATTGTCAGAGTGCCCAAAGCCAGCAGTGTGTACCATCCCAATTGAACAAACAATATGTTAAATTAGTGAGGAAAAGAACAAGATAAAGAGGGCCAAGAAAAAAGATGGGATTTGAAGAAAACCCACTGAAGTCTCACTTTCGACTTCCCCTTTTGTCTCTTCAGCTATGCATAGACCTTTTTGGTACCACCATTAAGATAAGGCAATTTAATCTCTCTCTTGATTTTTTTATTTTTTGTGTGTGCGTCAGATACAACTTTAAGTACTGCTTGGACACGGGAAAGGACAGAAAGACTGTGATACAAACGTGGCCTTGGACAGCAAGTGGTAGGGACCATGAATTAAGGAACTCAAATTAGCAACTCATACTGTCACCCACCCTGACATCAAGTAGGACATTTTTTTTTTTCTTTTTCTTTTTCTGAATAACTCTTTATTGTGACCAAAGAGCAAAAAGGCTACAAAAGAGATAAAAGTACCCCCACCAAAAAAATTCCTTTTTTAATTTGGGATTTGAGATGATAACATAACTATTCCAACCACTTGAAAATATCAGTTTACACTTAAGAATAAATAGTACTTAATACTATTTGCATTTTTTCTTTCAAAAACAGCAAATATCACATAACATAACTATTCAAACCACTTGAAAATATCAGTTTACACTTAAGAATAAATAGTGCTTAATACTATTTGCATTTTTTGTTTCAAAAACTACAAATATCACATAACATAACTATTCAAACCACTTGAAAATATCAGTTTACACTTAAGAATAAATAGTGCTTAATACTATTTGCATTTTTTGTTTCAAAAACTACAAATATCACATAACATAACTTTCCAACCACTTGAAAAACAGTTTACACTTAAGAATAAATATACTTAATACTATTTGCATTTTTTGTTTCAAAAACAGCAAATATCACATAACACAACTATTCAAACCACTTGAAAATATCAGTTTACACTTAACAAAATCCAATAAAGTAATGTCAGTGTGATAATGATGTTGTTTTAATTATAAGGAAATAGAAAATGTTATGTGACTAAAAGTACATATGGATGATCTATTTGCTTGCCACGTAGTGGGTTGGAAGAAGATTCCCTCAAACCGGATTGGAAGAAAACTCTATCCTAATTATAATCTGTCATCTCAATAGTTGTGAAAATAACACTATTATAGAAATAAAATTATCTGTAACGATAGTGAAGTGTTGTCTGTACTTAAGGGCAATATGGATATTTTTAAAAAGTTTTGGTAGTTTATATTATTTGCTCAAACCTAAAAGGTGATTTTTGTATTTTTACCTTTTAAATTATTTAATCAACAGTATTATTTCAAAATTATTTTGTTCAAATAATTCTTAAAAAAAAAAACCACCAGCATCACTCGGCCTAATGGTGATGTCAAAATTAATTTTAACCCATCCAATTAAGGGATGGAGCCACGTCCACCTTGAAATTTCATTTTGAAGTCATATGGTTATAGCCCAAACATGAAAATAGTTACAAACAATGTAAATACCCAAGCATGCATCACATCTAACTTCAAGTCCCGTTTAGGATTAACAAAATCTCTCACCCACTAAGATATGGAATTAAAAGTTTAAAACTCATATTGGGCCATCTAAGCGGGCCACATAGAGTTCCCCTATACTTGGACAGTAATTATGCATTGAGTGAATACGTGAACAATAATTTCATATGGACCTCCACATAGTTGTTGAATAAGTGCACAGCAATTTCATTTGGACCTCCACATAGGGACCAACTGATATCTCCTAAATCCTAATGGGAACCCACCTTGGGATACCATCCTAGGCTATTCTCCATAATAGAAGTTTGAGTCACTCATGAATTTTAAGCTTCCATAGTATGATTGCAGGTTCTGACTTAATTGTTAAAAGGAAATGATATTTCCACATCAAAAGATACTATTTCCGCATCATTGATATGGAAATAACACCACCCTTGTTAAAACTTAAAAGGGTAAAACTTAGGTACAGTTACTTAGGTCAAGTATATTAGGTTCTTAGTTAAATTCAAATACATTGAATTTAAATATTCTTGGAAAATATAACATTGTTTGTGTTTCATTAGTTAATGCAACCATGTGTTTGAATTCAATTAAAAACCTAATAATCGTGATTCTATTTCTTCTAAAAGTCATCTAAGGCATTTAATTCCACATTCATCATTGTTTATGAGCATTACAAATTTACAAGAGGACAAACGGATGGAACATCTAATCTGATAAACTACCCGATCATGTTCCTAAGGAGATAAGCTCCAGCAAATACCCTATCCTATCTAGGAACTTTTATATGAAAACAACACTATACACGATCATGTTGGATAGATATAGCTAATACCCTATCCTATCTAGAACTTTTATATGAAAACAACACTGTACACGATCATGTTGGATAGATATAGCAAATACCCTATCCTATCTAGGAACTTTTATATGAAAACAACACTGTACACGATCATGTTGGATAGATATAGCAAATACCCTATCCTATCTAGGAACTTTTATATGGAAACAACACTATACACGATCATGTTGGATAGATATAGCTAATACCCTATCCTATCTAGTATCTAGTAACTTTTTATATGATAACAATTAACAACACTAATCCGGATACAATTAATTCCTTGCTAAGATATGCTTGCTTTATTTGAGATAAACTAAAGCAACTTCAACTCAATCTCTATCTCTTAGCCAACCGTGACTATCCCAAATTGATGGCATTGAATGGCCTGGACGTGTTTGCACTTTGCACGGCTGGTCTTGGCAAGTAAATACTGTAATAACATAATTGTACCATGCATAGATAATAGATTTTCATCAACCACTATATTAAACAATAAATAAAAACATCAAAAAAAATTTATTATATTTTCTATTAAAATTGGAGCAGGAAACAATTATTTCTTTGGGTAAAACTTAAATAAAATTTTTTAAGTTAGGTGCATTAGGTTTTTTCAATTAAATTTCAAATATATAATTGTATTAACCAATGAAAAATAAATAATATTATTTTTTAAAAATATTTAAATTCAAATTTCAACTAAAACTCTAACATACTTGACTTAAAAAATTCTAACTAAGTTCTCTAACTAAGTTTTAGCCTGTTAGCACTTTCACAAGAATCAAATTCTTCGTAAAACAAAAACTTACACAAGAATCAAGGTATCTTAATGGGAGAATGAAATTACATAAGCAAGATTCCACTTGTCGGTGATGGAACCTTATACTGAGATGCTGAGATGCTCCTCTAGGGCCCGTTACATCACAATCTTATGTAGCAACGGCCTATCAAACAACAAACAAAGATTTATGTTTTTATTGTAGCATTAGTGGTCAAATCAATCCAATCCTACCCAAAAGAAAATTTGTCAGTAAATATTTCTCTTTTACTGTGTCATTTTACAGATTCTTTACGTTTCATTTTAAATTTTTTTTTTTTTAGAGAATTAATTAACAATGTTTTTTATTGCAGTGGGTGGGAGGAGTGATAATAGAAAAAGTACTGAGTTTTTCTCTAATCCAATTTAAAATTGATTCTTCTTTTAACTTGATAAGTTACTAATTTATTAAAAATATCATATAACTAAAAATATATATAAATTTATTTCTCTATTTTTATAAAAAAAAATAAATAAATAACAAGAAAAGAAAGGATAAAAGTGGAGGGAAAGGAAATGAAAAGAAATTTTTTTGCTTTTTAATAGAGAGAGGGACGAAAGCTCATGGGGAAAATGTAATTTTTTGAATCATTGAAAGTAAAAAATTTCACTCCATTTCTGCTCAAATGGGTGGATAGCAAAAAGTGGACCCGGCTATATTTGTTTTCCCCTCTTTTATTTCCTTTCTTTCCTCTCCTATCAACCAAGCGGTAGAAACCAAGCCTTTAATTTCCCTCTTATTTCTTTTCTTCCCTTCTTCTTCCATCATTCCAAACGTTGTGTAATATTTGAGTCATCACTTTTTCGAATAATAACTTACCAAATATTAACTACAGTGAATTATTCATTATCTTACATGAATAATAAGTTTTATCGATTAAATTCATGATAATCGATCATTTATATGAGAAAAATAAATATCACATTTGTTCCTAAAATCTTGAATAATTTAAAATATATATATATATTAACAACTATATAGATATAACAATTTTCACAACATATTTATGGAATGGAATATAATTAAATAATAAAATAATAAAAATAAAAAAAAAAACAATGTAAGTAGATCATACCACAACCAATAATAACTTCTCAGCTGAATAATCAGGAAAAATGTTATTTATATAACTCATTGCTTAAAATAAAAAATTATTTTTTAGTAGAACTGCTATAATTTGTTAGATACAGTTAAAAATAAGTAGACTTAGGCTACAAGATCAACTGTCAGTACAGTAGCATACAGAAGCTGTTGATGAGTAAAAAGGTATCAAAATTGTAGTGCTGTCCCATCCCATCCCCACAAAATACACCTATAGTAAAGTGAAGTGACCATAGAATCTAAAATCTGGGTTCTTCCCGATGATAGAGGTGGATTATGCTGGGTTTAAGCTAGGTACTTGGATTCTATTTGGTTCATCATTATAGACAAGAAAGCAAGAAGATTCTGTGTGCGTGTGTGTATTTTGTTTCAATTTTCGTATTATTTGGTTTCGTGACCTAAGAAATGGAAAATAACAATGAATAGAACACAAATTTGAATATTTTTATAAGGGTAAGGCTTGGGTCCAGTGCTCAGAGACTGGACCGGTTAGAACACAAATTTGAATATTTTTATAATCCTCATTCATAACAATATCTCTTTTTTCTTTTTTTTTTCCTTCAAAATAGAAAACCTTTAGAGATATGTTTTATTTTGTTTTCAAAAGTGAAAAAATATGTATTCATCTACTTTTATTCTGTCTTTTTCATTCCATTTTCTCTAAATAACATTTTTGGTAAAATTCTGTATATAAATCATTTCAATTAGTTTTTTCCCATTAAAAAATATAGGAATCACCAAAAATATTCATTAATGTTTTAATATGATGGTAAAGATAATCATCTTATAACGAATAATATATATATGAATTGTTCGTGATTAATTTATATATATCATCAATGTTTTAACTTTTTATACTTATCTCCCTAACTTTGAAGATATGAGATTTAAATTTTAACCCACCATAAAATGTGAGACTTGTAAAAATTTATGAAATAAAAGATTAAAGATAATTTTATCTGCTGATCAGAAAAAAGACACACAAACACAAACGAAGTTGTATATATGCCACGTCCCATCAAGGGTAAAAAAAATTTCTCTTTTGAGTTCTTATTAATTTGTTGTACCAAGGGTAGGAGTGGTAGTTAAAAGGAAGAAATAAAAAAGACAACTAAAAAACAAAATGAGATTTATTTATTTTTTGTCCATGCCAAGTAAAAAGAATAGGTGAAAATGTATAATTGATTCCTAAAATTTGGGTTAGGTTTTATTTTAATTACTAAAATTTGAAAACTTTTTTTTGTAATTCTCACAAAATTGTATCCTTCTATAATTTTAAAGGCATGAAAGACTAACTTGGTACCTGTACAATTTATGAGCACTAAAAAGAAATTTTTCAAATTTTTTAGAAACTAGAACTTAACCCAAATTTTAGATTCCAAACATATGTTTTTACCTAAACAAATTTTTTTCTCTTTTTTTATAAAAAATATTGAATGAACCATCATGAGGATATCAATTCTTATAATCTATTTTGGAGAAGCATTGATGATTCAATTTCATCAAAGTGCACCACATAAAGGGAAAAAAAAAAGTATAGGTTAAATTTTTTTTTTTTTTGGAATGATGAAACCAACCATTCATGGTTGGCCTGGCCTACCAGTACTAAAATAACAACTGGAAACCTTGGTACATTGTACAAACTACCAATGGCCTTTGAACCATGATCTGTTGGTCTGGTCCCATTTCCAAAAATCATTTTAGTTTGTGGTGTACTAAAAGCATATGTAAATCAATGTGGGGGGCCTCTTGTACTTTTCTTGTTTCTTCTTAATGGAAGGAAGCTACTTAACAAGGGCCAAGTGGTTATCATATCATCACTTCTATTTTACTTTTTCTTTTTTGTACTTTTTTATTGTTTGCTTTCTCTTGGATGGCTTTACATTTTCCGTATATTCATCTTTTTATATTTATAAAAATAATTTTATATGTTCTTATTTGAATCTTACTCTCATATTCCCATATAATACACCAAAAGGAAACATTTTATACAATTGTACACACGACCAATGGGCTTTAAAGTTTAAACAGTGATCTTTTTGGTCTCATCCAGTTTCTGATGTTTCAAAAGCGTATGTAGATCAAGCAAGGGGCTCTTGTACGTCTTTTTTTTGTTTCTTCTTTAATGGAATTATGGAAGTAAAAAAGCAAGGGCAAAACAGAAGAAAAAAGTAAGGGGCTATCACCTCTATTTTTCTCTCTTGGTGGGTTCTACATCTACATTCTATTTATATTCACCATTTTATGTTTAAAATGATTTTCTATTTTCTTATTTAAATCCTATTTCTTTGTATCTTTTATGGTCCGTACTTAGAAGAGCAATCTCTAACTAAATTTCAAGGAAAATAACGTGAAAGTACTAACTCGTGTTATGTATAATTTTAAAATAATGTTACAGACACAATATTTTTCACAATTTACTAAGATGACAAGTTGTTATTGATTTTTACATGAACTTATCAAAAATTGTGAATAGACTTGTGTATCTATTCTTGTCGATAATCTTGTGTTGTCATGTCATTTTTATAAGAGAATCTTATGATAACTTTTTTGTTTTTGTTTTTTTATAAAGCTATTTCGAGAATCAAGAGCTTGTCTTTTTGTCATCCTTTTTCTTTCAGTAATTAGTCAGGACTCAATAGCTCTTATCAAATTATTTCATTGAACATCAATGTCATTATCTTGTTTTCAGATATTTCTGCTTGCAAACAAATCCATCATCTCAATACCAAGCCACAATCTCTTGTCCAGACGAAAAAATATGGTTAACTATGCAGAGAGTGTGAAATTATGAAACATGTATGTGACTTAGGATCCGTTTGACAAGCTTATGCTAGCTTTTTACTTTTTGCTTATCTTCACTTTTTGTTTTAGCTCTTAACTTTTTTTAAAATAAGTTACGTTTTTTTAATTTTGAATTAAAACTGAGATAAAAACTGGAAATAAGCAAAAGGTAAAAAGCTAGCTTATTGTTTAGCCAAACATACACTAAATTAATACGATCCTAAAGAGAACATTACTAAAATTATTTTCGGAAAATTTTGAGAATTTCGTGCATGGAAATCTAGGGCTAACAGGCAGGAAAATCCAATTCCAAGGCAAGAGGAAAAGTTTTTTTTTAAGATAGCTTACTCTATCAACTCTAGTACAAGGAAATTTTTTAATTTATGGGTTCCAACACATTAATTCACAGAACTGTAAGGTAAAGATAGGCCCAATTCAGCTTGGGCTTGAGTTTATAAATTTCTTCTCAAGATTAAGCTTAGTAAGATTGGGTTGGCACACCAAAGAATTCAACTTGGTTGGCCCTATATGTTGCACCCTATTGGGCCTGGCTAGATCGGCCCGTGATACACTAGCCTATTTTGTAATTTCCTTTCATTACAGAAGTGAAATAAAAAGAGAAGGAAATTCTTCTAGGCCATATTGAAAACCATTATTCTAATTCATTTAGTAATTATTTTGTTTGTACCAAAATTAGTATTTAAGCTCTTGTGACTAAACTTTTTAGTGAAAGATCAAGTGGCACTCAAAAAGAAATATATAAACTGCAGATGTAATATTTTGCATTGACAAATAATAATCTTTGTTTCCATTTCCTTCAATTCTGTTCTTTCTTCTTAAGGTGAGTGCAAGTCATGTAAGACAAGTCAAATATCAAAAGATAGGCCCTTGTAGTTGTACAGATCTCTCTGCTGGAAGTTGGAGTAACTCCTCGAATCCCTTCACAAACCTGGATGCAATAAAATGAGAAATTTGTATTTAGAGCCCAGAAAAATGAAAAGCCAAGACTTGTTCACACAAGTGAAACAAAAGAAGTGAAGTGTCATCATAAATGTGTCTTCATCATAAAGAATCTGTGAAATATGAAATATCAAGAACACTTTTATCCTGGGTCCACATTTTCTCTTAAAAGCCTATAAATTGCACCTTCTTTATTTAGAGGAAAAGAGGGAACACAAAAGAAAAAAGTGCTAGCTTAAGGACCGAAATAGAAGAGTGTTAGAAATAAAGAAAATGCAAATATGAAGAAAAGCAAACTATCATCATAAACAAACATACCAGCTTTATCTGGGCTTTGATAGATGCAATTAGGTGAGTATATTCCTCTATTTGCCTGCATAGTGGAATCCAGTTTTGCATTAAGTTTGAATGTGCTTTTCACAAAAATAAGAAAGAAGCTAAATATACCCACCAAACCATTAAAAAAATGTCAAGGCAGATGAACAGACAGGAAAGCAGAAGCGCATGTAATTAATGACATGTGTGACATTTGGTGAAGTACAGACTACTGTATTGGTGAAGACTGTAAATATCACATACTTGGTAGTGGTTAAGAAAACTTGATATATGAGAAAGAAATTTTCCATAACAAGAATAGAAAAACATGCTTGAGAAGAGCATTTCAATTGTAGGTTCAAAGTACTACTTATGGTAGCACATGATATTCTTGTAGCCAAAGCAGTGCATGAATAACTTCTAAAATTAATTATCCTATGAAAGAGTAACAACCAAATAAATATATAAAAACTTTATAAGCATACAAATGAAAAAAACGTAAGTGCATAACTTGTTATAACAGAAATATGTATACCTGGCTAACTTTTCTTCTCTTAATGTTATAAAATTTAAAGCTTCAGACCAGGTGAACTCCACATGGAATCCAAGTCCAACATCCACAAATATGCGCTGTGTATCTGGCCTGTAAAAACAAAGTCACCCTAAAACAACATATAAAGTGAACCTCCCCTCCCTCTCTCTTTTCTTCCAAAAACAAAACACAAATTATTTATTAAAAAAAAAAACTAATTCTTTATTTGCCCTAGGACATCAAGGACACCAAAACATATTGTTTTTTATAACCCCTTATTAGTTATTAGTGAAATAATTCATTCAATTCGTGGCCCCCGAAGCTATGTCTCATTGATCCATCCCTGCACAGCATGTAAATGTTTTTTCCACGAAATCCATGATGGTGATAATTAGCTCCAGTGAGAAACTAGTAGCTAACTAGGGCATCATGGACAATGGGTGAACGACAATTAAATAGGAGTAGACAATTAAAAATTACACATGGAAGATAAAATTACATGCACACACATGATCACATGTATAAGCATGAAAGCACTCTCATGAAGCATCAAAAAAGATGAGATTTTAGAGACTTACACATCAGCTTGCATGTACACTTCAGAACCAAGATTGACCAATGTCCTAAGACTGGTTACACTATTTTTCTCTAGATTCTCTATGTTCTTTCTCAAATCCGAGCTATAAGTGCATAGAGTCAAGTAACCACAAATAAAAGCAAGCATCAACAAATGGGGTCCAATACTTAGAAGTAGAGTTTATTCCCTGATGAATAGGTACTGCACAAATACAAAGATTAAGATTCTGAAGCAACCCCTAAGCTAGTCAAAAGGAAAGAGGAAGCAAGCTATATTTCTCAAGAAATGTGATTAGAAGGGCCGATGGTCCTTGGATCAAATGACATCTCCCTCCACCTTAAAGAAGAGATGGTGGGTGAGGTGATGAATTTAATCCATGTAGGCGTGAGTTATGCATTACCTATCATACACACGCACGCACATATATATATATAAGGAAATTAAAAGGATACAAAATTTTTTGTTGTTCAAAGACCTTGTCCCTGCAAAATAAGAACAGAAAACAAAGAGAAGTTATACATGGTATTGCTTAAAAGATCAGTGCTTCACCCCAGTTCACATGTCACAGCTTACATATCAACAAAAAACTACCCAAACAATATGGATTAGCCATTGCCATACAAAATTTTACGAATTTTTTTCTGAGATCATAATAAACCAAATTGAGTCAGAATGTCAAGTTTCAATTCAGGACTCAAATTATAAATGTATATACTGCCTGGAAAAGATGGAATCTCCTATGAGAAAGACTCATATGTATTCTGCAATATACATGGGAGAACACCAACCAAACAGCAATGTTTAATTTAACTAGGGGACTGGTGCACTTCAACTGAAATAAGCAAATACATGGGAGAACAAAACACATACCTTTCAGTAATAGCCCGAACAAGATCTGGTTTCAAGCGTTGATCAACAAATTCCTCAAATCTCTGTACTTTCTCCTGGCGGAGCCTATCCATTTCAACCCTGTCACAGATTTAAGCCAAATTAGAGCTCCCCAAGAAGCCACTACACCACATACACACATAGAGACTATGCTCGAATACACACATTCATAAAAAGCATCTTACTATCCTAGTCTCTTTTGCAAATATTCCAAAGATTCAAAATTGCATCATTATTCGTATCAAAACAGTATAACCGCTATTATGAAAGTCCAATTGAAGCACATCTCATCAAATGCAACCCAACCCAACCCAACACCGAGCAAATGGACACAAAATACTCCATGTTAAAAAGAAGCAGAACCATATTCAGATATTTGGAAGTCGAATTCAAGCTTATTAGTAGTACCCAAGTTCTAGAAACTAATAATAAATACATTAAACAATGCTTATTTCACCTCGCCCACTTTGGCTTCCTCAATTCTTCAAAATGACATAAACAAATAGGAACTAGCTTGATTAATCTGCAACATTACTTTTAGTCCCAAAAATTTAATAAAAAAACTGCCTCCAGTTTCAATTCCTTCTTTTCTTCTACTAAATTTTCCCAGAAACCATACATAGCATTAAATTTAGAGGCTTACATAATCCCAACCCAGCTCAAATTTCTTTTAGGCATTTTATCGAACACTTAAAGTGCACGACTTTCATATTTGTTAGAACTTATGGTGCAGCATGCTTTTGGTTCATTACGGTTTGCCCACATATTCAGACTAGCAACTAAAAAACAATCCATCACAAACGAAGTGCGAAAAGTGTAGAAGATGAGAACTCGCTCACCTATTCAGCGTGTGTCTGAGAGCACTGAACCAGGTTGCGACTGCGAGTACGGGGGCCAAAGATTTGCACAATTGCACTAGTACAAGAATCCACCAGCTTTAGGTGGCCTGGGTTTGGCTTAGGAAAAATGTGTCTTGGCCGGTGGAAGGGGAAACGGGTTTTGTCGTTTGGTTGAATGAAGAACGAGGCGGTGCTCTTGAGTTGTTTCTTGTTGAAGGAGTGTATCCACCGTGACACTGTCTTTAGTATAAAGGCTTCTTCTTTTTTTTTTCTTTTTTCTCTTTATTTATTTATTTTGTAGAGGCTAAAAGGTTTTGTCTCGACAAATCTCACGGCCTATATAGTCTCCAATCTCACACAAGTTAAGTAATTATTGAGGGTCCAAAAGGATATGTTGTCATGAAAATTTGAACACGTAATTTATACTTCTTTAAATGTATATTACGGTTCATTCTATCACTTATCTCTTAAATTTATAATTTATATATTTATTGTATGATTAAATCACATGTGTTACCTTACACCGCTTAATAATTTTTATTAGATTAATATTTTGAAACCATCACCATTGGATTACAAGTTGTCAAAAAATCAAAAAATTAATAAAATGTCATTGATTAGTGTAGCATTTTCAACAATTATACTTATTAGGTATTAACACCCGCACGTGTGTGGGGGAGAATAGAACACAATGTAACCATAAAATCGCATGAACACATGGTATTACAGAACTAGAGTAAACCATTGTACTATCACTCAATTTTGTGATAGTAATGGGCACTTATAAAATTTTAGTCCTTAAAAATGAAAGATTAAGTTCACAAGACCTGAAAGTTGTCTTAAGATTACGCCTATAATCTTCATCCACTAATCTTTACTCAACTTAATTACAAATTTGCTTAAAGATTAAACCCACCTTTTCTTTTCTTTTTTCTACATAGGGATAAATAGATAATTTACTAGATAGAAAGATGGGAAGAAGGCCCCGGTCCATCTCCTTCTTCAGTGGCAAAGACTCAAAAGGGATGTGAAGAGACAGTGAGAGGCCCATCCCACTTACAAAAAACAATACAGCAGACAAGGTTATGTGCTAAAAAATTTACATGGCTATGAACAAAAGCAAAGTCTTAAAAGTGGAAATAATACAAACCATGCTTGATATCAACAATAAAAGGATCCTACAACGCAGCTCCAAGGACAAACCTCGACAGCCCCATGTGTTCACCACTTCCCCTCTCCATTTCCTGCCCAACTTCAACATGGTTTGTCTCCGTTTCCAATCAAGGCACAGGACGCAAACTAAATCCTATTTGGCTAACTGTCTTATGTTTATCTAAATCAAGAATAGCACCATGTGGAAAAAAAAAAAATTTGTGAAAGTTTTTGTATCACTAGTTTTATTGGCCATTTCTCAGTGCATGAAATGCCTTTGTTGTACTTGACCTTTATCTTGTAGGTCCACTAGCTCTAATGTGCTCTAATGTCTGAAAGACCTGTACAGGGAGATCTCAATTTTTCTCAGAGTCCCATGAGAAATACACACGAATAGATTATTACATGCAAAGGAGTACGATTGCTTGTGATATCTCCTCTATTTCTCAGGATGTTACATAAGAACCTGAGCATCTTTTTAAAAAAAAAAAAAAAAAATTCCGGTTAATCCTCCCTAATATTTCAAATGAGCCACATAATCATGGAATCAAAGAACACACAGAAACAATTGAAGCTACAGGACCATCCAGTTATTTCATTAGTAGATGCCCATGTGACTATTGTTCACAGCTCCAGACAACAACAACAACCAAACTTTAGTCCCAAAATTTTGGGGTCAACTACGGATCTGAACAGACTGATTAAGTTGGCCACATGTATAGTAATATACATGGTTCAAATCCAGACACTAGAAAACATAGTAACCATACTCGAAACATAAGACTATCGCATGGCAAGTATTATACCAAATTACTAGTTAACAACATAGTATGAGCATTACTCTAACTATTTGTGATTATTCACAAGGTTCAGACATGAAAATATTACGGTACAAAACAAATGATATCACAGAATTCTTTTACCATTGTCTGTGAGATTCTAAAATTAAACTTCTGTTCCTTAGCTTTCAAACAAAGCCATGATTTTCCATTAACAAGATCAATATAAAAAGATCAAAGAATATATAATAAGTTCTCTTTCTTTTTCTTTATTTTCACTATGTTATTCAGTACTCAAAGAATATATAGTAAGTTCTATAAATGTAGTTAAAATCAATTTGAATATAATTCTGTTATCATCTGTGAATGACAAAAAGTATATGCATTATAGATGTAACAACCAATAATGAATGGTATACAAGCAATATACTTTCACCAGTGTTGAATACAAGCAATTTACTTCCACCGATGTTGCAATACGAAGCTCTCTGATACTTCTTTCAGTCTCTGTGGGATCAGCAAGAAGCAACTTTATGTACTCAAGACAAATACCCATCGAAGAATTGAGCGCCTTTTGAGGCTACTTCTTGCAATATATTCTTTGGTGAAGATATACTGACATACCAATACGATGATCCTTGTCAGTGATGAAAAGCAACTGCCAAAAAAATCCTAATTTGTGCTCCCATCTTCATGTTATTGAATAAAAATTGTGTACTGACAGCAAATCAAATTTACAAAGTTATATCATTGAATGCCTATCCTTTCAGCAGAAACAGCCATTGTTTCTAGTATTGAGTGGCCTTCACCATCTGAAGCTTCCGTATTGGAATATCTACAACTGAAGTAGAAAACCGCACTCATCATAGAATCAATAAGCACCACAAACGAATACATAATCACCAAAAGAGGTCCTTCCCATATCCTTGAAGATCCATCTCCATAGCTCAGCGTCTTCACTCTATGCTCAAACAACCCCTCAATAAACGCCATCCCAATTGTCGATCCAAGAAATATCAAAAGACCCACTTGAGTCTGGCCCTTAATCAACACACTGGACCGCAACATTGCCTGCGGTCCTGAAACATCCTCTAGCACTGAGATCACTATAGCAATGTTGCAAATAATGATTGCATTGGCAAAAATAACCGAGAAAAGAAGCCCCAACACCATCACAACATACACAATCATATCCGGCAAAAACCCAATTACAGCAAATGCATTGCATAAAGCAATAAGTAGAACAAAAAACAATGTGACACAACCAACAATCAACATACACACCCACATATATGTCAAAACAACCCGCCTCCATATCTTGACGATGATCACATAAAACTTGGACACATCAAATTTTTTCTTTGAATAAGTACAATCTACAGAATAAACCACTGCTGCTTTCGATAGCAATGACAATGTGATGTACAAAGGCAAGCACATTGCCGAGGAAACGACCATCCCTGCAAAATGCTGGCATGACTGTTTGACAACAGGCCTTAGAGGGAATCCACTGGACTTAGCCACCAATAATAGCCTAACAGTCAGTCTCTTCACAATAGATTGATCCACTAACACATTTGATAAAAGCACGGCACTCACCGGGCAAATAAGCAATGCCATGATAATCATAAACCCACCCGAATTGTACCGAAGAATCTTAACCGATTCTCTCAAAATCTCTAAGGCATTCATTGAATGGAACTGGGCATTAGACCCAGAAACATTGGCAGCAGATTCCAACTCAAAGTTTTGCAAATGGGTCTCTTCGGATCCATCTTTTTTCAAATGATCCAACCTATTTCTAGGAGATGTTCCACTACAAGCTTCTATATCCATAAATTTTTTATTTTTATTTTTATTTTTTCTCAATCAAACTGAAACAATTCTAAGTTTCTAACTAATACCCAAGATCCAAAATAGCTAGAAGAGCAAGCTCGTGAACTGAAAAATATAAAAGAATGCACGTAATTAATGTACAAAAAACGAAAATGAATCAGATCTCTTATAAGGCGGTGAAAGAACAAAAAAAGTTAAATTTGAGTGTCACGCAAGTACCTGGAAATGGAGGGAAGGTCACGTGGGGAGGCATGGTTGCGAGGAGTGAAGGAAGGTGGAGGTGAAGACGGGTCTCATGGCGCAGAATCGAGCTGGGCGTGAATGTGTTTGATTATATGTCTGGGTGAGAAACAAACACTCTGTTTAGAAAGAAAAGGATTTGTGCGAAGCGTGTTTGAATGTGTGATTTTCTTATCTTATTTGGTGTTTTTAATTGTGGACTTGGCGTGAATGATTCGAGTGGAATATTATGGAGGCTTCAAATTTTGGGTGTGGAAGTTTATTACTTTGTTGGATTTTATAATGGGGTTGATTTGGCAAGTAATATTCATGGATGGTAACGTTTTGGGATTAGTATATTCATTTTATTCATTTAACTTATTTATTCATTTTTTTATATATAGATATAATAAGGTTTAAAACATGGTATTGGTTTCATGGTGATCTATATCAAAAAAAGGTTTCATGGTGATCACTTTTTTTTATCATGACATTAATAAGTTTCTTTTTATTGTAATCGTGATTCAATTTAATGTCTCTTATTCAACTAAAAAAAACTTTTCAATTGAGCTAACTAAAATCTATATTTATTTATTTATTTTGTTGAGCAAGAATTCCGCAAGACATATGTTTATCCCATAATTTTATGTCTAAACCAAGATACAATACTATTGATTGCCTTAAGATATGAAGGTTAAGTGACTATTGGTTGTCTTATATATGTTAGGCATGGTGGGTTCCAGTTAGCTCAACTGGTAAAATCTCTTGTCGTCGAGTAAGGGACTTGGGTTCAAATCCCGCCAATACCAAAAACCAATTAATTTCTTGGCTTGATGGTAAGAGCAACCATTATGAGCGGACGTCATAGGTTTAAATTCTATAAAAATAAAAAATATCTCAAAAAAAATATATGTTAGGCATGAAATATTTTTCACAATTACTGATATGGCTTGTTGTGATTAGAGTAACATTACTTTCATATGAGTTCACTATTGACATTGCTTTTATTATATATCAATCACACAAGTCATGTCAACAATTATGAAAAATATTGTAATCCTAGAGTTATTGTAGGTATAATAAGTACCTGGCTTTAAACCAAAGAAAAAATATAAATATTTCAATATGATCATTTTGGCAACAATCACTAACTTGCATTTGGATAAGCTTTTGTTGAAAGTTCATTTACTTATTTGTTGAAAATCGACACAAATATATTTATACCTAGAAAAAAATGAGACTTTGAAAAACTATATATGAACTAATAAGCTAACAAAAAAAAAATCTAATTCAAACCGACTCAGATTTAATATATATATATATATATATATATATATAAATATACTAAGTTTCATTATATAAGTAGTATGCTACCAAGGGAAATGGTTTGATTCTTGAGGAAAAACATATTTTATTAAAAAATTAACGGGTTGAATCCAAAGGACATCAAAATCATTATTCCCTTTTTTGGTTTTATAATATAAATATTAAAACATTGTCTTTATAAATTTTCTTATATTTTTTCGAAAATACATCCATAGAACTCTAATATAGTATATATCACGTATGAAAAAGAAGTGATGCAATTGACTTTGACTGATAAAAACCGTGTCAAACGATAGTCTGAATTTCTGGAATTGATTTTTAATGAGCAACACAGCAATGCAAATTGAAATGTTTACCGTAATTAGGTGATAAATAAAAAGACAAAAATGTCCCTATTTTGTTTGTCGGTGGAGCGGGGTGGCCAGCCAGCACCGAAAGGGCAAGTAAACATTTTGGCATTTTGGACACATATGCAAGCAGCAAGTAGCTATAAAACATAAAAATATTTATAGAGTGGCTAGGTTTATGTATTTCTCATCTCTCTATTTTTGGGCAAATTTTTTTTAGATACACTGTCCTACTTTTTGTGGTACATTTTATATTACACTAATTATAATATATCATGTGTCAGATTATATTTGATTTATTTTCATTTTAAATCTTAATTATTTAAAAAAAAACACGTGAGTTGTAATCTTAGTTATAGAATTTAATTGTAGTCAGGAGATAATAACACTATTGGGGTTGTTCTATGAATAAATCATATACCATATAATAAAAATTATGGCCTACACACAAAGGTTGCATCAAGTAAATGTCTTATTCTCTCTCTTTTCTCCTTAATCACATTATTAGTCCTTTTGTCATTTTATATATTTTATACATTTAAGAATTTTATCTCGATTAACAAATGTCCTCACTGCAATATAAATACATTAAAATTACTAAGCTAATTCTACTTTAAGTGAGGCACTATTACTAGATTTTGAAGAAGTTCAATTTACTTTTGCACTAAAATTCTAAAACTAAAAGTTTGAAATTTCATTATTTATTTTAAATTATTTTAATCATCTATCATATTTTTTGGTTTTAACCAAAAAAGACCCGTCTTGCATGAGACTAAAGATAGTTTTTCTTTTATTTTTATTGTTCAATTTCATTAATATTTACGATATTTTATTTTATTTACATATGAATTTCAATTAACTGTGCATCTCTATCGCTAATAACTAAAACAAAGAAACAAAACAACAAATTAAGCAAATTTGCTAAGGAGGATAATGTAGGATCCATGTTTGTGACTCTCACATGCTATAAAAGGGTTATTGGATATAATTGTGACATAAGATAATTTTCCAAAAAATGGACGAGGGAACAGATCCTCAGATGTTATGGTGAGAAGTCCAACTAGAATGGTTATGGGCTGTGAAGTTTACACTTATAGGAACCTTGCAAGCAGACTGTGACATGTAAGTAGAGAAAGAAGCCCTTATGTTTGCAATGATGGGTTTGATTTTCCAGTCCACTCAAGAAGAGGAACTTCGAATAGCATTATCAAGAAGAGGAACTTTGAATAGCATTTAGTAAGTATCAAAGAGCGATTTTTTTTTTTTTTAAATGAATAAAACAAAATTTTATTGAAAATCAAAACAATAAAAACCTTCCACACCCAAATGAGTAGGAAGAGAACCAGAGTGATTATACAACAAAGCCCAATTCCCTATAACAAGGACGACAAAAATGACATACATCATGGCCCAATACCCTACTACAACAAGGGCGGAGTATCAAAGAGCGACTAAAAGAGCGACTACATAGTAAATTGAGTGTTTTATGCATTTGGGCTAGTGAAAAAAGGTGGTTGAATAGTATATTGAGCACATATAGTGATATAACCTATTAACCATTTAGCAATTGCAAGGGATTGGTATCATTGGTCTCGAGCAGCTTGTGATGCACACAAAAATCGCCATTCATAAACTCAAATTAGAATCTCAAGCTCACACTTTCTATATATAGACAGTTCCATCCACCAAAAATGAAATATTCACACAAAGCATCCAAAATATCCTGCGCCTCAAATATTTGATTCCGAACTTTGCCAAAGACACGCATTGAAACTTCCAAAAACACCACCAGCCTTGAGTCCTTGACCCTTCCTCTTATGCCACGTACACGTGCAAAACTGCCTCAACTTGTAAGTTTGTTCACTTGTTTTGTATCTTATATAGAAACGAGGTTTGTCTTTGTCTTGTTTGTCGGATATTAGTTATTCAACGCACAAAGGTTTTTTTTCAAACTAACATAAATCAATCTCTTTTAACTAATCACATTACTTATCAAGCGATTTGAAATTTCCTCCTACCCAATTTGTAGTAAAATTTTATCCTGTTTGAAACCATGTAAAAGGTGAGGGAAGCACATCACTTGCATTGTGTTAATGTGTAATCCTTGCTACATTGATCCAATCAAAGCTTGACAGATTAATAAAAATTCCAACTCAACGTCACGTCTATGGGTGTACATGACTCGGGTTGAGTTGGGTTTGTGACATTTTTCAATCCAATCCAACTCAACTCATGGCAATTAAAAAAAAAACCAATCCAACTCTACTCATAGGAATCAAGCTAGATTGTCGGACTGTTAAGCCTAATAAAAAAGATCGAGGTTTGTCTTTGTCTTGTTTGTCGGATATAAGTTATTCAATGCACAAAGTTTTTTTTTCAAACTAACATAAATCAATCTCTTTTAACTAATCACATTACTTATCAAGCGATTTGAAATTTCCTCCTACCCAATTTGTAGTAAAATTTTATCCTGTTTGAATCACCATGTAAAAGGTGAGGGAAGCACATCACTTGCATTGTGTTAATGTGTAATCCTTTGCTACATTGATCCTATCAAAGCTTGACAGATTAATAAAAATTCCAACTCAGCGTCACGTCTATGGGTGTACATGAGTCGGGTCGAGATGGGTTTGTGGCATTTTTCAATCCAATCCAACCCAACTCATGGTAATTAAAAAAAAAACCAATCCAACTCTACTCATAGGAATCAAGCTGGATTGTCGGACTGTTAAGCCTAATAAAAAAGATCGAGGTTTGTCTTTGTCTTGTTTGTCGGATATAAGTTATTCAATGCACAAAGTTTTTTTTTCAAACTAACATAAATCAATCTCTTTTAACTAATCACATTACTTATCAAGCGATTTGAAATTTCCTCCTACCCAATTTGTAGTAAAATTTTATCCTGTTTGAATCACCATGTAAAAGGTGAGGGAAGCACATCACTTGCATTGTGTTAATGTGTAATCCTTGCTACATTGATCCAATCAAAGCTTGACAGATTAATAAAAATTCCAACTCAACGTCACGTCTATGGGTGTACATGACTCGGGTTGAGTTGGGTTTGTGACATTTTTCAATCCAATCCAACCCAATTCATGGTAATTAAAAAAAAACCCAATCCAACTCTACTCATAGGAATCAAGCTGGATTGTCGGACTGTTAAGCCTAATAAAAAAGATCGAGGTTTGTCTTTGTCTTGTTTGTCGGATATAAGTTATTCAATGCACAAAGTTTTTTTTTCAAACTAACATAAATCAATCTCTTTTAACTAATCACATTACTTATCAAGCGATTTGAAATTTCCTCCTACCCAATTTGTAGTAAAATTTTATCCTGTTTGAATCACCATGTAAAAGGTGAGGGAAGCACATCACTTGCATTGTGTTAATGTGTAATCCTTTGCTACATTGATCCTATCAAAGCTTGACAGATTAATAAAAATTCCAACTCAGCGTCACGTCTATGGGTGTACATGAGTCGGGTCGAGATGGGTTTGTGGCATTTTTCAATCCAATCCAACCCAACTCATGGTAATTAAAAAAAAAACCAATCCAACTCTACTCATAGGAATCAAGCTGGATTGTCGGACTGTTAAGCCTAATAAAAAAGATCGAGGTTTGTCTTTGTCTTGTTTGTCGGATATAAGTTATTCAATGCACAAAGTTTTTTTTTCAAACTAACATAAATCAATCTCTTTTAACTGATCACATTACTTATCAAGCGATTTGAAATTTCCTCCTACCCAATTTGTAGTAAAATTTTATCCTATTTGAATCACCATGTAAAAGGTGAGGGAAGCACATCACTTGCATTGTGTTAATGTGTAATCCTTGCTACATTGATCCAATCAAAGCTTGACAGATTAATAAAAATTCCAACTTAACGTCATGTCTATGGGTATACATGAGTCGGGTCAAGTTGGGTTTGTGACATTTTTCAATCCAATCTAACTGTCTCAGGTTGCGAAACCTTTAATCCAACCCAACTCATGATAGTTAAAAAAAAAAAGTAAAAAACCCAATCCAACTCAACCTATAAGTAGGGGTGGCCCTGAGCAAGGGTGAGGTGGGTAACCGTCCTAGGCCTCACTTTAAAATTAGGCCTCATCTCAAAATTCTTTAAGGCACTTATTGAAAGGCTTCAATATATTTATATATACAAAAATTAAAAAAACTCATATATTTAAAACAAGCCTTTAAATTAAGCTTAATAATAATTTATTTATCTAACCTAAGTATGTATGAGAACAATTTTTTATATTTATTTGATGTGAAGAAGCTAACTTCACTAAATTATGATAATTTTAAAAAGTATTATGATAATCTTGAAGGTTTTTTAAAACCTGATAATTTTTTTTATCTTGATGGTATTGATTTATTTTCAGACTTAAAAGTCTTACAAGAGATTTTACCAAAAGAAAAAATGACAGCGACAAATATATTTAATTTTATCAAAGAATTGAATTGTTTCAAATGCATTTATTGCATATGATATTATTGACTATACTTGACACAGTCACATCCGTTGAAAAAGTTTTTCAAAGTTAAAATTATAAAAATCTTACTTATATCACAAGAAATATTAAATAGATTAGCCATATTATTTATTGAACAAGATTTGTTAAAAAATATTGAATATAAAATTTTAATTAGTAATTTTGTAGCAGAAATCGTGAAGAGTAATTTTTCAATGATTTTTTTTTTTAAAGATAGAAGGCCTCGTTTTTTTGCACCGCCCCAAACCTCATAATTCCCAGGGCCGACCCTGCTCATAAGGATCAAGTTGGGTTGTCGGACTATTAAGCCACTGTTAAGCCTAATAAAAAAAATATGATTTTCATTCAACTATTTAAACTCATTAATCAATAACTGATTACAACTTACACAACTTTTCATAATATTCCAAGTTCATCCATACTAATTCTCAAAATACCAAAATAAATCAAACGATTAATAGTATGAATTGGGACAAGTTACTCCGAGATTTGATTGGATTGAATTAAGTTGGATTTGTGGGTTAAAATGCATATCCTTCTATATGTGAAGCTTTGATAGTGTTGTGAAAATTAACTATTTGCGCAAGATTAAAGAAGAGAGAAAAAAATCAAACACACAAATAAAGAACACAAGAATTTACGTGGTTCGGCAATATGCCTACATCCACCAGCGACAACAGGGAGAAAGTTTCACTAAGAAAATAGGGAGATTACAATAGTGGTACCAGGACTCTCTCAAAGAACCCAAACCCCAATTACACCCTAACATTTCTCTCACCAAGAATAAACCTAGAGAAACCCTTCTCTAATTATTCTATATTGTGGCATACAAATAAGACCTAAAGCCTTATATATATAGCAAGGGGTTTTGCTGAATCCTACTAAAACAAGGACTTGGCATAAAGTTGGTTACTTTATTGACCAATTAAGGTCACCGACTCAACAAATCTCCACCTTGACTTGAATTGGTCAAGCCTCACGAACGAACTCCTCCATCGCCGCCACCTTAGCCCCTAAGGGCTATCACAAGCTGCTAACATTGACCAAGTCCAAGCACTGCTTGAACTTGGCTGTGGTAACCGGCTTCGTCAACATATCAGCTGCATTCTCTGAAGTGTGCACCTTTTCCAGAACAATATCTCCTGTAACAATCAACTCTCTTATCTTGTGGAACCTAACATCGATGTGTTTCGTCCTAGCATGATAAACCTGATTCTTTAGCCAAGTAAATGGCACTCTCACTGTCACAATGCATCTGAACTCCACCTTGATTCAAACCAAGCTCCTTGACTAGCCCCTTTAACCACAATGCTTCCTTTGCAGCTTCAGCTACAGCCATGTATTCAGCTTCTGTAGTGGACATGGCTACTATGGATTGTAATGTAGATTTCCAACAAATAGGTCCTCCTGATAGTGTAAACACATAACCTGTAGTAGACCTCCTGTCATCCACCTCACCTGCATAGTCTACATCCACGTATCCTACAACTGAATTAGTCCCCGGCTGTCTTGAAAATAAGATCCCATGTTCTGCAGTGCCTTTCAAGTATCTGAAAATCCACTTCACTGCATTCCAGTGCTCTCTCCCTGGGTTCGCCATGTACCTGCTAACAGTACTCACTGCATGAGCCAAATCCGGCCTGGTGCAAACCATTGCATACATTAAGCACCCCACTGCACTAGCATATGGAACCTTTGACATATTTTCAATTTCTTCCTCATTCTTTGGACACTGACTACCAGATAATCTGAAGTGATTCGCCAATGGTGTGCTCACAGGCTTAGCATCCAACATGCTAAATTTTTCAAGCACCTTCCTGATGTAGTTTTTCTGAGACAACCACAGCTTTCTTGTCTCTCTGTCCCTGCGAATCTCCATACCCAAGAATTTTCTTAGCAGCACCCAGGTCTTTCATTTCAAACTCTTTGTGTAGCAAAGATTTTAACCTTTTAACCTCACACATGCTCTTAGCAGCAATTAACATATCGTCCACATACAGTAGCAGAAAAATATAAGAACCATCTTCAAGTATACGAACATATACACAGCAATCATATTCACAACGGGTATAACCAATCTGGATCATATATGAATCAAACCTTTTGTACCACTGTCTAGGAGACTGCTTGGGCCCATAAAGTGACTTCTTCAATCTGCAGATAGGATTCTCTGTACCAGGTTGCTTGAACCCCTCTGGTTGTTCCATGAAAATCTCTTCCTCCAAATTCCCATGAAGGAAAGCCGTCTTCACATCCAGTTGTTCCAATTCTAGATCCTGATCTGCTACCAAAGCCAATACCGCTCTAATAGATGTATGCCTGACTACAGGTGAAAATACCTCATCGTAGTCAATCCCATGTCTCTGTGAATATCCCTTTGCTACCAATCGTGCCTTGAATCTTTCCCCTTCTTTTTCTGATACTGCTTCCTTCTTCTTGAACACCCACTTGCAACCTATAGGTTTCTTTCCTTTTGGAAGTTCCGTTAACTCCCAAGTTTTGTTCTTGCTCAAAGACTCATTCTCCTCCACCATAGCTTCCATCCACTTATCCTTTTCAGAGCTTTCAATTGCTTCCTGAAATGTAGAAGGATCCTCGCTACTGGTAAGTAAAGCATAAGAGACAAGATCCTCGAAACCATACCTGACCGGTGGTCTTTTGTTGCGTTTAGGCCTATCTGATCTGGTGCTATCCTGTTCTTGATCATTACTGTGAGGTTCCTCATCTGACTGAGACTCCAATTCATCAAGCTCCACCTGCACCGTTGATCTACCAATGTTATTACTGTTTTTCTGCTGCTTGAGACTTCTCTTCCTTGAATGCTTTTGTCATTGACTTCTCATCAAACACTACATCCCTGCTGATCACCACCTTCTGTGCAACTGGATCCCAAAGCTTGTACCCTTTTACCCCTTTCTTAAAACCAAGAAAGATGCACTTCTTTGATTTTGGATCGAGTTTTGACCTGTCTTCACCTGAGATATGAACATATGCGGGACACCCGAATATTCTCATGAAAGAGTAATCAATTTCTTGTCCTGTCCATACTTCTTCAGCAACTTTCTCATCAAGTGCAACTCTAGGTGATCGATTGATGATATAACAAGCCATATCCACTGCTTCCGCCCAAAAAATTTTAGGAAGCTCAGCATTCAACCTTAAACATCTAGCTGTCTCTGTGATGGTCCTGTTAAGTCTCTCAGCCACCCCATTTTGTTGAGGAGTTTTCCGTACTGTGAAGTGTCTCTTGATACCATGCTCTTCGCAGAATTTCAAGAAATCACCATCCCTGTACTCAGTGCCATTATCAGTCCTAAGACATTTTATCTTCCTTCCAGTCTGATTTTCCACTTCTGCTTTCCAAATCTTAAATTTAGCAAAAGCCTCAGACTTGTTCTTCAAGAAATAAACCCAAGCTTTTCTGGAATAATCATCAATGAAGCTCATAAAATATTGAGCTCCTCCTTTCGAAGGAGTTCTCACTGGCCCCCAAATATCTGAATGCACGTAGTCCTAATATACCCTTTGTCTTGTGTGTGGCAGTTTTAAATCGCACCCTACACTGCTTTCCCATAATACAATATTTGCAGAAATCTAATTTGCATGACTTAATCCCAGTCAACAGATTTCTTTTGTGCAATTCCCTCATACCACGCTCACTCATATGCCCTAGCCGCATATGCCACAAGAGTGTATCATCATCCTCAGACTCAGCTACTGCAGCAACTCCACCTAGAATGGTATTTCCTAGCAATTTATAAACATTGCTACTTATTTTCTGACCTGTCATCACAACCATAGCACCCTTTGAAACTTTCATTATCCCATTCTCAGACTTATAGCTATAGCCTTTTGAGTCTAGGGTTCCTAATGAAATCAAATTCTTTCTCATATCTGGGATATGTCTAACCTCTTCTAATGTTCTCACCACACCATCGGACATCTTAATTTTAATTGTTCCCATTCCAATAATTGTGCATGTAGCATCATTACCCATTCGAACAGAACCACAATTAATTGACCTATAAGTGTCGAACCAGTTCCTGTGGGGAGTCACGTGAAAAGAACATGCGGAATCCAGAAGCCAAGAATTGTTCAAACCGTCAGTGCTTGATGAAACAGAAAGCATGTCGCCATCAGATTCCGAGTCTGCTACTACGTTGACAGATGTAGAGGACTCTTCCTTCCCCTTATTCCATTCTGGACATTCTCGCTTCATATGCCCCTTCTTTTGGCATTTGAAGCACTTTATTGTCTTGTTCTTGGATTTAGATCTTCCCCTAGCAGATTTGTCATCCTTGTCTTTCTTCCTTCCACGATCTTGATAACCCTTTACTACTAGCCCTTTCACCTAGAACTCTCAGCTGAATCCTTATGTTTCCGTTGGTAGTGATCCAACAGGGCTCCTGAAACTTCTTCTAATTCCAGAGTTTCTTTTCCGTAGAGTAGGGTCGTCACCAGGTGTTCGTAGGAAGCCGGGAGGGAGGTTAGGAGCATCATTGCCTTATCTTCATCCTCGAATTTTATATCAATTCGTAACATATCACTAATGATTTGTTTGAAGGTATTGATGTGCTGCCTCAGGTCCGCACCCTCTGTCATCTTAAGCCCATACAACTTTTGCTTTAGATGCAGTTTGTTCGTGAGGGATTTGGACATATATCTTTTCTCTAGATTCAACCAAATCCCTGCAGTTGAGTTCTCCTCCATGACATCGTACATGACTTCGTCTGCTAGTAATAGTCGAATTGTACTCACCGCCTTCATGTCTAGTTCTTCCCATTCATCGTCTGTCATCTTCTCTGGTTTCTTTGTCTTCCCGTACAAAGCCTTCACCAAACCTTGCTGCACTAACAGATCCTTCACCCTTCTTTGCCATAGCCCAAAGTTACCAGTCCCGTCGAACTTAACTAGGCCTACCGTCGCAATAGAAGCATTAATTGCCATTGTTTCGACCAACAGCTCTGATACCAATTGTTGTGAAAATTAACTATTTGCGCAAGATTAAAGAAGAGAGAAAGAAATCAAACACACAAATAGAGAACACAAGAATTTACGTGGTTCGGCAATATGCCTACATCCACCGGCGACGACAGGGAGAAAGTTTCACTAAGAAAATAGGGAGATTACAATAGTGGTACCAGGACTCTCTCAAAGAACCCAAACCCCAATTACACCCTAACCTCTCTCTCACCAAGAATAAACCTAGAGAAACCCTTCTCTAATTATTCTATATTGTGACACACAAATAAGACCTAAAGCCTTATATATATAGCAAGGGGTTTTGCTGAATCCTACTAAAACAAGGACTTGGCATAAAGTTGGTTACTTTATTGACCAATTAAGGTCATCGACTCAACAGATAGGATATATTAATTAGACCAAAATGGAGAGATTACATCATTACATTGCATGGAAGTAATTTAGATACAACCTTAATTTTGGAAACAGATTTATGTCCATATCCAAGTTTTCGTAACCCAATAAAAAATAAAACCGACAACAATAAAATAAGGCAAAAATACAAACAAACCCACTTTCTTCTTCTTCGAAATTATCTCTCCCTGACAATTATTGTAAGCCAACTTATGTTGAATTAATTACTCCTACTATTATTGTAAGCCAACTTCGTCTTTCTTGTAATATTTAGTTTTGTTTAATGAAATTCCCTTTGCACCAAAATATATATATATATATTATCTCTCCCTGACATTACAAAACACAAACACACACAAAAATTGAGAAGCCAATTCTTACAAAACACAAACACACACAAAAATTGAGAACCAATTCAACCATGGCAAGCCTAGACTTCTACACGGTTCTCTCTGAATCAAAGCGCATCCTCAACGCTCACTCTCGCCATTTCCTTGCTCTCTCTGTCCTCTTCCTCCTCCCTCTCTCTTTCTCTCTTGTTGTTTATCCAACCCTTCTCCACCTCCTCACTGATCCAAACCCCAACAACCCTAAAGTCCTCCTCAGATTCGCTTTTGATTCTTACCATCATCATCATGATGGAAAACACGAGGAACCCATTTTCTCTAATACCTTTGTGCTCTCAATTCTCTACTCTCTTTTCGTTTTCGCTTTCTCTATCTTAGCCATTGGTTCCATCACTTTTAGCGTCTTCCATGGCTTCTATGGCAGACCCGTGAAGCTTATCTCCGCTATCAAATCGATTCTGGGTTCCTTTTTGCCTCTTTTGGTAACGGTCATCGTTTCCCAGGTCGTGGTTTCTCTGATTGTGATTGGTTTTGGGGGTTTCTTGTTTGTGGTGACAAAAATGTTTGAGCTTTTGGGAGTTGGGATTGAGTTTTCCTCACCTTTTTTTGTAACTTTTTGTGGGGTTTTGATGGTTGTGTTGGCTATAGTGTTGGTGTATTTGCAAGTGAATTGGACATTGGTTTGTGTGGTTGTGGTGGTGGAGTCAAGCTGGGGTTTTGAACCGTTAAGAAGGAGTGCTACTTTGATGAGAGGGATGAGGAAGGTGGGGCTTTGTTTGTTTGTGTTTTTTGGGGCTTTTGCTGGGGTTTTGGTGTATGCTTGTGGTGCTATTTCTGAATTGGATATTGGAGCAAGTGATGGGTGGAAGAGTTGGGTGTTTGTTGTGCAAATTGTGGTGACTTCAACTTTGCTTATGCTTTTGTTGCTTTATAATGCTGCGGCAAACACTGTGTTGTATATGTATTGCAAGGCTTTTCATGGAGAGCTAGCTGTGGAGATTGCTGAGGAGTTTGCTAGGGAGTATGTTAGCTTGCCCTTTGATGATGGGAAAGTCCCTCATGTTGTTTCAGTTGTCGTAGGTTGATTTAGATTGAGGTTAGTTAGTGACCTTTGTGATGAGGGTATTTATTCCTTGTTACAGGTTCTTCTAGACTTCTAGTTTGTGAAACTTTGTGTATATATAACATCAAAGACATGTGAATCATTGAGAAATTATGAAATTTTTCAATACCATTAGATGTTTTTGTTAGACTATAGTGTACTTCAATTTTGTTTCCTATTATGGTGTGTTGCATTTTTTTTTATAGATAATTAATGGCTTGATTGTGTTTGAATTGGGATTTGAGTTGGGTCCCATTGTGCTTGTATTGTCTTTCATAATACTTGTTTAAAAGTAGCTGCATACAAGGATTGAAATGAGATTGTATTCCAATTTAGTTAGTAGTTATTGTGATGTCTCCTTGTCAAATAACAACCACTTTTTAACCAAAAGTGTTAATTTTACTGATTTAATCCGTAAAAGACCTTGTGACCCTTTCAGATTAACAGAGTTGATTGACTTAAATGTGTGTTTATATGGTCTTTTCTCTTTTGTATTCTGTAATCCTAGATTAGCCTACAGATGAAGCACTGAATTGAACATTATAACATCAGCTTAAGCCCTCAGATAAAGAATGACTAGCAGTGCCCTCTGTCGCCTGCTGGAAAGTATAGGAAATAGTGTGACGAAACCAAATATTCAAGATAAAGGGTTTCACAAATTTCACAAATATGTAGGACCCTGTCCAAACAATATCGGCTTTAAAATGTTTATGAAGTTCAAAAGAGCTAAATAACAGGAATCAAATCTTATATTGTACTTAAGTGAGTGTTCTAAATTAGCAAAGATTGTTCAGGGCCTTATTGGATTTTGACAAGTTTGAGCACGCAGACATCAAAATCAATCATAATTATTTAAAGTTTTGTGATTTCATGCATATCAATTTATTATCTAACTCAGTGAAGTGTAGGAGGCATAGAATCCTTGTGAGTAGCCTTAGGAAGTTTAAGCCAGAAGATTCAGACGTTCTGTGTATCAGGAGAGACCCAACAATAAGCATGGTTTGAGACACTGAGGGTGATTTTGTGGTGGGGAAGCGGTTATGTTTGGTGATTCTGAAAGTTCTTATGCATCTTTGATGTGTAAAGAACTAAGAATTTTGAAACAAACCTTCCCATACACACACAAGTGGCAGTTATGACCTACAATGCCTTTGAATTCCTAGGTATGTTTGGGATGGAAGGAGAGGAGAGGGGAAGGTAATGGAATGTACTAATTTTTAGTATATACTGGTCATCTTCTCCTCTCCTCTCCTCTACTCTTCCTTCATCTCCCTCCATCCAAGCATTGGGTAAGTCTCTAGCCCCCTTTGACTCCTTAGCATTATCATTTAGAATCCTCTACTCCACATTGCTATCCAGTGCTTGAAAGTTAATCCCTTAACTCAGGTGTGCTTGATGAAGTTGAAGTTGCATGGAATTCTCTACTCCACAGTGTGAAATTCATGGAAAAAGAAGTTGGTGAATTTAATTAGGCATCCCCCAAAAAAGCTAGTGTATTTATATATTTCAGCACAAGCATCAAAATTATATGAATTTCAGGGTGAATGTTGGCCCTGCACTCTACTGTCAATGATATAGGTCTTTAATTGTCAGTGGTGAGGACTTTGAGAACTTGTAGACATTTAATTTCACCCTGCAGCTTAATGCTTAGAGCACATTATGAAATCTTTATTTATTGCAGTCCTCTTTGAAGCTAACAGAACAATCAAGATATGATAAGATACAATATTTTAAGAAAGGTGCAATTGGCTTAAGAAAATTACAATGCATCTTTCCTTGTAATTTATAGTATATATTTTGCTTTGGCATGCAACAGAAGTAAGTTATTTGTAAATTCAACATTGATGATTCTAACATTGATATAAGAATCTTAGCATTGCAAGCTTTCTACCCTGATGAGATAGGTTGAATGTCAGTACCTAAACTATAGATTACACCAGACTAAAATCTTTAAACTTTTGACCACTCCTTATCATCTCTACACTTTAAAGGTGTATAATATTCCTAACATAACTTTCTTTGAGGCTTTGAGCAGCTGCAATTGCAGAGTGCCCATGCTAGTTGTTCACAAGCGTGATGGAATTTGGATTTAGTATGGGTTGATTATTAGGTGTTTGGAACTCTAACTTAGAGCCTGAAATCAAAACTCTATCTGTTATACAATGTTAGATAATGATGTTGACATGTACTAGGCAAATGTTGTTTTCTTTATGAGAATATGCTAGTCCTGCTTCAAAAGGTGCTCTGTCACGTGCTAGATCTTCAATTCTTATGGTAAAGAATGATTGATTTGAAACAACTATCACCACTAAGTCTTGGTCTCAAAATTTTGGGACCGGCTATGGATTCTCAACGAACTAATCAAAGTTTGACAAATGTATTTTTTTCCCGTCATTCTATTCTATTTAAAATCATGACTTCTATTACCTCCTCAATTAGCATGTTCTTTTTTACTACATCTACAAATGTTATTTTTGGTATTCCTTGACATAAATAATAATTGAAATGATGCGTGAACATTTAAGAAGAGTAATTATTGATGTTGACTATTTACCTGAGCTTCACCTCTAGTTTTGGAGACCATGAACATGGTGTCAACTACCAAAAAAAAAAAGTGTTTGATGTCAGCCTCATCTGGGGCACCTTGTCATTGATGACAGTTTTATTGTCTCAATGGATGGGGCTTGGGTATCTCCAAGCTACCCCTTCGACCTGGTTAGGGGGCAACATTTGATATAGACTAACATTGAGCTTTACCTTTAGTTAGTTTTGGGGTATGGACCAAAATGTCAGCCAAAAAAATAAAGAAGGATAATATGGGCTTGATCTTAGATACATTGTCACCTATGAGCTATGACCCTACCACGATTTCTGATTGGATAGGAAATTTGATGTCTACATTGCTTATCCATCCAGCCTTGTTAGGCTGGTCAGTTTTAAACTGGTTAAACGATGAACTATGCTTGGAAGCAGCACAAATTTAATGCATGAAAGCATTCTTGGTGTACAACATCCAGCTTTGGACCAAATTGAGCTCAAGTGACATCTCCAGTTGTAAGAGCAAGGTGGAGATTGAGATATGAATTCAAAACCCATTGGTGCAATAAAATCTGATAAAAGTACATAAATAAATAAAATAACATTCAGATTTGGCTTGTCCAAATTGTAATTAAACATACATATAACCTTAAGACATGATCTTTATGAGGTTACAGCGCTTGTCATGTCCTCTACATATTTTGGTTTCCAACCATTCGTTCTAGTACATGGCTCTCTGTTTGTGCATTGTAATTGCAGGTTTATATGCTTCTATGCTGTGTACTAGTAGTACACATGCATATGAGTGAGCTCTTATCTAAATGCTCTTGAACCTTACATCATCTCTTATATCACTAAAACTAATACATCCTTGCCAACAGATTCAGAGAGGGTACTAGCAAAAAATTAGATAAAAGTTTCACAACATTTAAGGCCATGATTTTTCAGCCAGAAAGGACTTCAGATTGTGGAATGCCTGAGGCACAGATCATGATTGATAACAATGGAGAACAATAAGTTGGAAGTAACAATAAAAAGTTGAACAGAAGCCATCCGTGAGGAATTCATTGCTAACAAAAACCACACAAGGATGACAAATCCAGTATCATATGCAGTACAAAAGCAAAATTACCATCTTGTCAGTTCTTGAAACCCACCAGAGAATCATGGAGTACAAACAAAGTATATGCATCTTGGTGGAATCCAAATTCTAAAATTTCTGTACAGCCTCATACATGTCTTCTGCATTAAGCCCAGATTTGGTGATCCCACCAATTCAATTTGGCAAAACCAGACGACAGTCACTTGGTGCCTGAAACATCCCGGCCAACAAATGAAAGAATGTTGAACTATTCCCTTTAATGGATCAAAATGAACCAAACTTCCATCAATTCACAAATTGGTCAAAGCTTTCTATTGTTAGCCTGGCTAGAAGATGAAGCATTCAGTTTAATAACCCTCTCATCATGATCTGAGCCAAATAGAAGGTTACTCCAGTTTGTTGACCTTTGAATGATTCTTGAAGGAACTCTGTCACTATCTTCCCCACCAGAAGCTTCATAGCCATCACTTGTCGACCTTGACAGTGGGAGTCCCCTCTGAGCAAGTGCAGCAGCGGCAGAAAGACCTGTCAGCCGCCTTGCCTCTTCAGCTCCTGAGGAAGAGACCCGGAACGGGTGAATATCGGGTGAGTCTAAACTGCTCTCAGGAGAAGAAGCAACAATCCCAGCTGAGCTTGACATTGCTCGGCTTGTTTGGAAAGCACTACGCGCTTCAAGCTGAAGAGGGGCCAAACTAGTTGATGTCTCACTGAAACCTTTGTCAAGTGCTTTAGCTGAAACTGTTGGCAAGTGCTCCATGGGCAGGTCAGCTGGGAGGCGTACCCGCTTATTAGCTCGCCTTCTATTATTCTCAGGCCTTGGGACCATCCGGCGGCCACTGCTGCCAAAGCTACTGTCAGGTTCTAGACCAAAAGGGGCATCCCGTCTTACTACTGGCTGCAAAATTTTGGATTTTTTTCTTGCCTCTGCAGCAACTTTTGAAACCTCTTCTCCATTTAATCGAGCTAATGTCCATGGACTGATCTTTACTGCTCCAGAATTTTTTTTCTTCATCAGTTCCTCTCCCCCCATCCTTTTCCCTAACGAACTTACAGATCCAGTTTCTGGAGGAACAACATCAAACTGCAAGAAATACAGAAATTACAGCAGCATTAACAAACAGAACCATATGATTTATGTGCATCACAAAATCATTTTCTCATGATCATTGTGATCACCAATGTATCCCCAATTAGAGCGCTGCAGACACTTATGCAGTGCTCAATATGTGAGATGGGTCACAAAAGTGCATAATGCATAAGTCCACAAATTATTCTACAAGAGTAAGCAAATCAACATTGAATAACTTCATCTATCTGAGGCTTCTAAATACCACAAATGTAGATGTAAAAACTATATGCAATCCATTTTTTGTGGTTGAACTAGTAATGTAATATGCAGATCTGCAAGCAACTAGCAATCCAATAAAGGAAGTGTAAATTGGTCAAAATTACCTGATCTTCAAGAAACAGTCGTGGAGGTGTGCACCATGCACCACGGTGGAAAGTTGTAAAGGAGCTTGCACTGCTTAATCCAGTCAGTGAGCTGGCAGGAGACATTTGGGGACTGTGCTGAACTCCAACTCCTTGTTGCTCTTGCTCCTGTTCCCTCAGAGCTATGATGTAATCATATGTACTGATTCCCTATATCAGATGCAGGAATTACGGTTAATGGCTCATTAGCATTCTCTGTCTGATTCATGTACAATAACAAAATGCATGACAACAAATATAAATGCTAGTCAATAAGTGGATTTTGTGTATCCAGAAAGTTAACCCTTAAAAGATAGGGCTAGTTTTGAAATAATAACACCTCATGATGATATGTAAGACTGGTTGTGATCTTACCTTCTTTATGAGGAGGATGTGAAAGAAGAATAGCTGAGCTAGTGGTAGGGTCGCAAGCATAGCCAAAATGGTGCACACTGCCTATGAAAAAGTCAGCTTATAGTTAATTCGAGGATAGAAACAATACTCAACAGAAACAACCAATGAATTGATTTTCTGTGTCCCAATTACTCTTTTAAGCTAACAAAAAATGAAATGCCAATAGAAGAACTATAATAACAGAAGGCACAAAAGAAAAAGTAGAATCAAAACAGAATTAGAAAGACGTAAACAGTTAAAAATATAGAAAAGTACACTTACCACTACAATAACAAAGGGCACCAGAGAGAAACTGCTTCCTAACTTGGCAGAGATATCGGCAGAAAATCGCTTCCTCTCAACAAAACAGCAGATAAGCACGAGGATTCCAGTCGACCATTGTAGAATAAGCTGCAATCTCAAGCCCAATGTGGACAAACCATGTATATACCTGTCAATAATCAATTAAAATAAAAATGACTTGAAAATAAAATGCTTACTCTGAGGGTGATCTTCAGGTTCTGGCATGTTGCTTGTGGGACTTGTAGCAGCAAATTCAGAAAGGAATAAATACGTGACATGAGGAATGGTTCAAGAATTCGATGATTGAACCAAAGAAGGTTGTGCAAACAGTTATGAAAGCCACATGGCTATGAAACTATCAAGCGACTCACCAAGCGAACAATGACCTCTAGAAAGTATAAAAGATTTTCACTGCTATAGCGTTCTTTTTACTTCATAGGGAGTTCTTTTTTCTTTTCTTTTTTAACGCAAGGATAATTAATTAATCACAAAATGACAGGGAATAAAGTGTGTCAGGATGCTGACTGAAAATACTTCTTTCTATTCAGGGCTTTACAATAGTGAGGATCAAGCATGCTTGCACAAGGATAGAAGTGAGGCTACAGAGAATTCTAGGACCTAGATGACCTTGTAAGAATTAAATCTAAAGGAGCTTGTTAAGATTCATCCGAATTTTAAGAAGATTGTATGTTGATATTCATGTCAGACTGTAGAGAGAGCGAAGGTAAAGTATGGGAGCTCATGCTTACCAAGAGGAGAGAAGTAACCATGAGGGTGAAAAATTGTCGGTAGTTCTTTTTGCCTATACAGTTGTTAAGCCACTACAAAAACCACAATTAAGAGGGATTTAGAAGAATTATCAAAGAACAAGTAAAATAAATTTTAACAAATTAGGATTTAGTATACCCTGCAATGATGATCAAAACGGTCAACACATTTATCACAAACTCGACAGTGCTTGCTGTACTTGAAAACCTACACCAGAATAACAATTTGAATCTCATAAACTTCATAGACTACTGAATGAAAAGTCAAACAGAAAATTCCTAGAAGTTATAATCAGATGGATGCAAGCCATGTGAACTTGATGACATGTCTAGTGTGGAATGATCACTCAACATGTCACCCGTTGGGATGCAGCCCAGTGGTTGGAGGCTTGGGATAAGCTGTAAACTCAGACATCCTAAGTTCGATCCCCCACTATAAGCTTTCCCTGGATTACCAAATACACCATTTCGCCAGGTGGGATTGTGTATATGAGGTTTACTACACAAGGGTGGGCCTAAGGGCCCTGCCTTGGTGAATTTCCTCGTCTTCAAAAATATGATCACTCAACATGTCTAACGTTGGAGGTGTACGTGGTGGAATCTAACAATGGCATGCCTGACTACATGCTATGCCATTGAAATGATAATTGGCAAGATCTATTCAGTTAGGCCTTTCGGCTTCACATTCTAGATCAGTTTCTTAACATATTTCTAAAGAGAAGTGTATGGTTTTGCTAATTCCAAATGCTTCTACTCACCTCAACTTCACACAAACTGCAATAGAACATGCCTTCTTCACTCATTTGTTGTTCAGAAGATTCCTCACTTGAACCGCAGCCGTTGCAGATAAAAGCACAAGGAGTGCAAGCTAATAGGAGACAAGATGCATTCTTCTCAAATTCAGTACTATGGTCTTTCGAAGTTGCATCTTTCCCTACTGCATTGTTATCCACAGGTTTCCCCCCAACTGTTGCAGCATTAGCATCAAATACGGAAGAAGTTGATTCCCCACCCAATTTAGAATCTTTCGGTAGTGAAAGCTTTTCATGGTCTGGAATATTTAGATATTTTTTGGACCTAAAAACTCCAGGGTCCGCAGGATCGGCTGCCGCACACCAAACATATAGGCCGAAGACACATGTGATCTAAAAATGAAACATGTTACTTAATATTATTGAGAGTATCTAATAATATAAAATAAGAATAAAAACTACTGGCAACAGTGCTTATCTCACTAAGTCATATCCAAAAATGCATTTTATAATTCAGCATTCTAGGAGTGAGAATATTGTGACAACCATTTTGATTTGTTTTGCCTTGGAAATTGTTTAAGGAATCAACTAAGTACTAACAAAGATCTCCCATTTCACCAAAAATTTAACCCTGTGCAAGTTTGTAACTATAGCACATGATCATGTGTACTAATTCCTAATAAAATTATGCATCACCATAGCGATACCTAAAATATGCGCATAACAAGTTACTACCATACTTGTATCTTTTACAGGAAACATGCATAAACTAATATGCAGAACTTATAAGAACTTGCACCACTAATTAGCATCCAAATTGCATGACTGTTGGATTACTGATATTTAGAATTCAAAGAATTATATTAGCACCTTTTTTTCACTTTACCAACTAGTATTAACTATCAACAATATGCAGAAATTAAAAGAACTCGTGTCACCAATTAGCATCCATACTGCACAACTCTTGGATTACTGAGATTTAGATTTCAAAATTAGTTTAGCGCCCTTTTTCAATATTACCATCTAGTATCAACAATTTACTGGAGTAGTTCGGACCAAATTGAAATAATGGCAATGGGTTGGACAGTTTATGACCGGGACGTGTACTTCTTTGTAGGGAAGGCACATCATACCTATTGACTAAGTAGTTGCCTACAACACATTGCAAATACCCATTTGGAAGTTGGAACCACTGAATTCAGTGAATTGTATATTACAATGAAATTATAAAAGTTTGTTATTCAAGGGCTAATTTTTCTTCTTATCCTATGTTTCCATTTAAAAAAAATTATTAGCCTCCTTATAGCTTTCACAATGCAAAGTATTTTACCACTCAGATTAACAGTAACATTAATTTAACATGTTAGTCTGGATTCCCCAGCCCATGAAAAACAGAGTAATCAAAGCAATTGATTGGTACCTAAATTTCCAAATCCACAATTAATACATTAAAAAATTCATGAGTTTTTTTATTTATATATTTGAGCATGTTTATATTTCTACAAAGAGATTTTTTTTTTTTTTTATATTACAGAGGAAATCAAAGTTGAGTGATAGACTTCTATAAGCTCTTAAAAGGTAAGAGGAAGAAACTCAAAGACAAGCAACCCATTCTAAAGAATATATTGAGATAAGAAAATCCCCAGAAAATAAAAGGAACCCAGTTGGGAAAAGAAAAAATTTTAATAAAGAAACACTTACAATCACACATGAATAAGAAACCAACAACAGATTAATAACAGATCTCAGTTCTTAAACCCACCAAAAAAAAGTAGAGGAAAAAGAGAGAGAGAGAAAGAAATGGCTTACAAGAGGAGTGTAGAGTCCCATCACAATATACTGAAACACTTTCTTCCCAACAAAAGGAGCAAAGAACACATAGAAAGCAAACCCCAATGCCAAAAACACAGCAACAGCCACCACCTTCAGAAAAAAAACACTCCAAAAATGAAATTTTGAACAGCAACAAAATGCTCACAACTTAGAGAGAAATAAAGGAACAATTTTTAAATCAAACCTGGAGTGGGTGATAAGGAAGTTGCCATCCATTCTTCCTCATTTTACTCTCTGAAGTCTAAGCTGAAAATACCAAAAAGGAATGCAATAAAGATAATAACTTGGGCTATCTCTCTTTCTTGTTTGTTTGTATTTACTTTCTTCCACTTTCTCTCAGTTTCCAGGAAAGATGAAAGATTTCTGATTCACTGTTGGAACCAACCAAACAATGGTTGCAAGGGCATTTTCCTGGGGTCTAATCAGCAATTAAAGCAAGAGGAAAATGTGGGAGATAAAAAGTTTGGAGCTTGGAGATAGGGGTAGTGGGTGTAGAGAGAAATGGGACAGTGAGGAAACTTTGTTTGGTTCACTCAATCATAGCCTCAGGTCATGGAAGGTGGAAAAAAAATAAAAAAAATAAAAAAGATAAAAAAAATAAAAATAAAAATGGGAACTGGGTTTTGGTTTTTCTTGTTTGTTACAAACTTTTTACTTGGGCAGAGATCTGTGAATGTAATAGAGAAAGAGAAAGAGAGTGAGATTGGTCTGGTTTTCTTTTCATGCGTATAATTACTTGGGCAAACCTCCCGTTACTTTTTTCTTGTTTCTAGCGTTACCTTTTTCCTGGCCAAATCATGTGTCACAGGCCAGTGTTGTAACAGACAGTTGTTTGGTTCTGCTGCTTTTTGTAATTGCCAACAACCCCTCCTTTAAAAACTTTTTGAAATTTTCTCTCTCTCTCTCTCTATCTTTGCTTCTTTCTTATCCTTTGTATATGAGGAAAAGTAAATAACAAAAGAAATGACTAGCCTAGTTTTGCAATTGAAAACTCTATTTCTTTTGTGGAAAGGAATAACACAGTGAGGAACAACTGAAGGCAATTGTGAATTTATGAATTATGACCCCTCACACTAGTGCCATTTCTCCTTTTTGAGCTCCTGTAACTATCATTACCTTATGAAGCATGCTTTTTAAGCTAAACCCACCTTTGGAAGTATTGGACAAATACCTACTATATTAAATGTTGGTTCTTTGGCAAATCAGATTCTTGTAATTAAAGAGGGTAGTTGATGCCTAGAAGAAGCTGAATTTTAGATGTACCAGAATCTATGCCCCTATATTTTGACCATAACATAGGTTGATATCGGTTTTTTGTTTTTGTTTTTTTTTTTTTATAATAATATCAGTTTTTAGTTACTACCACCTTTTTTTTTTCTCCTATGTATGGATAAATCATAAATGCTTAATAAGTTACTTCCTATTTGTTTTACAAGGACAAGAGCTATTGGGGTTTATTAATTTTCTCAGAAAGGTAAATATTAAGGATGAATCTTTTTACCAAATGAGCAAAATTGTTTGGACAATTATATGTCTAGTGAGCCTTCTTCCATTTATTGCTCTTTCTGTAGGGAGTCTTTTGTTCAATTTTTTAACCGTTTTCAAAGCTAGTTTTTAACTTAGCACCTAAGATCTAAATTTTTTACACATAAGTAAAGCTTAGTTGGAGAGTAACTTTGAGTTGTAGTACTTAATTTTGTCACTTATTTGAATTTTTGTATAAATAAAAAATGTGAAATTTGAATGAATTGTACCTAAAAAAAACCAATGTTTGAAAAAAGAAAAGAAAAAAGTAATCAAGTAATTTGAAGAAAAATAGACATGAAATAGGTATGCTAAACATACTTTCACCCCCTCCCTAAAAAAAATGTCGGGATTATAAAACAATTATTGATGTGTCAAATTGTAATTAAAATTATTATTTTTTAAATTATCTATTACTAATATTACCAATTAAGCATATCACCTTAGTGAAAAAAAAAAAAAATTGTATCCTTAAAACTTATTTAAGAAGAAAAAAGTATCACCACTATTAGCTGTGGAGAGAGTGACATAACAAAAAGAACAAAGATTTATACGAATGGAGAGTAATAATGTAGGGATCCTTCTTAAACATGGTGAAATTGCATTTGGCATTTTCTTGTCAGATATTGGACTTGATGAGAAAGTGAAAATAAATAACTCCCATTTCAACCATAGGATTCATATCTTGAACAACAAGTGTACCTATTATCTAATTCACCATACTGAGATTCTCCTCGAGATCCACAAATTTGGAAATCACATTCTTTGAAACTTGGAAGTTTGTTAAGTTCTACATGCACATAGGTAACATTTTATCCTTTCCCACTTGCAAAAATAAGTAAATAACTTACTGAAAAGAGTACTTATACTTGTTTTTTATTAAGTAAAATAAATATTGTACTACAATTTACGTATAGGGTCTGACAGGGTAGTTCAACTGTATTAATTACTTTGGATCTCTCTCTGTCTTGTTCCTCAAAAAACTTAACTTCCAGTATATATGCTCCTATTATCTCACGCATTCCAACCCCACCACTTTTCTAATTACGTTGACCCAAGAGATTTGTACAGCCGTAGATATGGAAGGACAGTACTGGGCGATTTGTGTTTGATGATGTGATCAGACGGTCAGAACTCATGCACATCATGTTGTACAACTTTTTAGCTGTAGTAGATAATTTTTTTCTAACACGTGGCAGCTAAAGTTTTTTTGCAAACACTTTTTTTTTTTTTTACCATAAAAAATCACATAAGAGATTAGGAAACTGTTTTCCATTCAATTTAATCTTAATTTAGATAGAGAGGTATTAAGTGTGCAATTACAATCAATCAATTATAGGTAAATTGTTCCGATCGAAAGTTTGGGACACATTGAAAATTTTGTGAAAGATTAAAAAGTGTAATTTATCATTATTTTTTACTATCATATACACAATTCTATTGTCATGACATTCTTTAAGTAGTTATCGCTTATTTTATTAGGGTCATATGATAGATTCACCTGTATTCTTTATCAATTAACATAAAACACATCAACAGATTGCGGTAATAATTGTGTTCAATTCGGTTGTTTTACTCTTATTATATAAATACAAATTAAAAGTGTTGAGTACAATATTGTATCTTTCATTTTTCAAGATACAGGAAGTCAGGAAGCCCCACATAAAGATTCTTTAAATTCATTGTAAGTTAAGAAAAACAATTAACCTAGTAAGGACTAAGTAATAACCTACGCTGTGCAATGATGTGATATATTGTATTTTTTTTTTTCTTGACTGTTAGGTTTTTTTTGTTTTTTTTGATAAGTTACTGTTAGGTTAATTGTAATGACTAATGACTTATTATATTTTAAAATCTAAGTAATCAACCATTAATCTATTGAGTCAATTATGTTGTCTTTTTACTGTTCAAATTGTTCAAATTCTATTATATTTAGACTTTTGTTAACAAGTGTCTTTTTTTTTTTTAATAATATTGTTAACAAGTGTCTTAAAGATATAGGTTAAGATATTTAATATTCTTTATATTATATTTTATTTTACAACTTAGATGTTAACTCAAAATTTATGAACAACCCAACACTTTTTTTTTCTTCTTCTTTCTTTTGATTAGCTTGAGCAATTTAACACTCTCAATTTCATCAATGACTCATTTATATCAACTACACAATGGCTTGAACAATCTTACACTCATATTAACGTAACTTATTATGAGAAATATTTTTTTTCTAGAATTGCATTAAAAATTAATCAATTAAGTTTAATAACATAAGTAGGTCTCAAATATTACAAACCCCGGAGAATTATGTAATCTTCTGAATCTCAACAAGTCTCTAAAAAACTATACTTAAGCAAATAATTTTTTTTTTACTAAAAAAGAATCAATAAGTTAAATAAACTAAAAATTTACAAGCTAATCCAATCACATTCTAAATTACAGTCAAATAAATTAACCCGATCACACTCTAATCAATCAATAAAAAAAGCTGCATCTCAATGTACACAAAGCCTGTAATCATGAAACTAGAACCATTGGTTGAATGTTATATTAAGGATAAAGTCACAATCAAACCGTCCTATTGTTAAAGAAATTGTTGCTTTTTATTTCATTAATCAATCAATTAAGTATAAGAGGAATATTACGTTTGCATAATGGAACAGAAGAGAAGAAAACAGATGGGATGAATAAAATAAGGGTGGATAAAGAACTAGGTTGCGTTTCCGAGATTAGATCAATTTCAACAGTGACTAATTATTTGATTTGCGTTAGGTTTGAACTTTGAACAAACAATATTTGGGCCCCTAAAGAAAATGATAGTTATATAAAAAAAAAAAAATTTTTTGATGAAAAAAAAAAAAAGACTCTCAGGTGCAGTCATTGTCCCGGCTCACTTGAACCCAAATTTGACATGGCGTGAGGTACATCTAGATAATAATGGGGTTTACCACTACTCGAACTCATAACTTCCGGATTCACAAGTGTGATGAGTCACGAGGATTTCTTACCATTAAGTCACCTCTCCATACGATAGTAGTGGAATTCGAATCCTTACCCACATAGTTAGCACCTAAGGTGCTAACCATTGAGCCAAGGGGTTAATTCCCTAGTTATATCAATTTTAACTAAACGATGAAGGACTTTTTAATTTCATTTTTCTATCCTTTCCTTTTCTTGAAATGAAGTTAAATTGTAAACTTTTATATTGTTTCAATATAGCTTTCAATTTGTTTTGGTCTATCACTTTCGCACCAAACATTATAGAAAAGAGATTTGACCCGTGAACACCCTCTTTTCCTTTTCTTTATTGTTCTTTGGCGGCACGATATTGATACCCGTGACCTATACTCATAGGCTGGTCCGCCAGTGAGACATTCACCCAATGAAAGAGAATTACTGTTTTATATAGATACTTTTTTATTCTAATATTTTTACTTTATTTATATAATAAATTTAATCACATGATCAATTTTATAATATTCATCACAATGATTAAAGTGGTATGTTATGATTTGTATATAGTAAAAGTCACGGTGTAAAAATGATATTAGACCAATTCAACGAGTTATACTAAATAAAATTATAAAATTTATTATGCTCGTAGCATTATAATTTCTTATAATAGATTAGTTAGAATACATTTTTATAAGATAATTCGGATGGTATTTCTTAACTTTCAAATACTAATTATTTTTTTTCATGGTAACATGGAGGGAAAAAATTGATTGATTGATCCCTAAAATTGTCTCTAGATGTGATTTGTTTTTGTAACTTTTAATCCTTTACTTGTTTGTTCATGTATGCTTAACCTAGAGTCGGTACAAACCCTATCTAATTTGATAAGGTGGACCCCGAACTAGACAAATAGAAGGATATGATCCAAAAAGTCAATAAAACCAAAATGATCATAATTTAAACAAGTTGCTTTAGTTGGGAGCAAAGATAGAAAGATTGAAGAACAAGGAAGCAAAATCATTGAGTTTATCTAAGTTCTAACGCACCATTTAATATACAAACTTAAGATTACATTTACAACAACTTTCATATTTATTTTCAGGTTTGGCTTGTATGCAGTATTTGTATACACTAGACACAATACGTGTTTAAAAATGATCGCATATCAAATCTCGTATCTCATCTAATGCACTGGAATACTGAATAAAGTTGTTGCCCTTATGCCATTAATTACCTTAGTGACTAGAAACAGTTGATTCCAAAGAGAGACACACATGCATTAAATGTCTATCTGGAAAAATGTTTTTCCCTCCCACAAGAATCTTTAGGCACTGTCAAAGTTATTACATGACCTTACAAAGCAACGTTTTGTGAGTTTGTCATAAATGGGAATCACTTTCAAGAGGAATATGGTCTAAAAATTCTCTTGCATAGTAACAACAAGGCAAATAATGAACATTTTGGAGACTTTTGACCGCAACTTTTAGTAATCATATCCCATGCAATACTCAAAAAGTATTGCATGGGTGCAATTCTTTTTTTTTCTTTCATATTTTTTAAATTTTTTTTTTGCTTTTTTGAATTTTTCAATAATTTTTTATTAAGTGGTTGAGATTGAAAGTTAATTTCTTAACTTTCAATCTCAACCATGTGCAATACCAATTGTATGGGATATGAATCCCAACTTTCTTTCTTTTTTTTTATCTGGGAGCTACCTAGCTAGTATTTTGAGGCTTTAGGTTTAGCTGATCCCCACTAGGTTTTGGCTTCGTGCTGACTATATAAAGCTAGGTACATTTGGGTTTAGTTTTCTTTATAATAAAATATAAACACATTAATTATGAATGTAGGAATGCAAATACCAATCAATTATCAATCAGGTAAAAGTTAATACATTGAACTGGGAAATTATTGTAAAGTGGTTCGGCCTGTGAATTTAGCCTGTCATATCCCAAGCAAGCCCTCCTCGTTGAAAATTAGTAGATAGTTCACATGCAACAATAACAATCAAGAACTAGTTTGAAAATTTGGAGATTGATACTATGAATCTTCAACAAGCTAATTAGGACCCGCTATATAGTACTGTTTTATGTAAGTCACAAGATACATGTGATTGAATCTCAATCATACTAAAAGAAGAAGATTTCAAGAAAATATATAAACTATATTTTTATCGTTTTGTTCGTATAAACGAGCCTTTGGTGAAATTATAAAGAAAGCAAGCAAGCAATCAATTTCTTTTTTTTTGGGGGGGGGGGGGGGTGGGGGGGGGGGGGTGGGGGGGGGGGGGGGGGGGGGGGGGGGGGGGGGGGGGGGGGGGCTAATGAAGGTGTTTTGGATTTGAATTTCATACATTTTTCACCAAAAATGATGGAGGTGTGGCAGTGGGTCGAATGGGCCATTGACCAAGTAATCAATTTTAGTCATAAAAATGCTGGAAGTGTTGCTCTAGACAAGGCTGTAAGTGTGTGTTTGTTTGTTTGTTAGGGTAGCTTAATTAATTGCTTTGTTTTTCTGTAGTGGATTAGTTTTAATAATTCTGGATGCTGTATTATATCTTTATTTTTTATTTTATCAATTAACATCCCACAAATAACTCAAAATATTTGTCAATATAAATAAAATAAGAGTAAAATTTAGGTACAATTCTTTATGTGCAATATATTAGATTCCTAATTAAATTCAAACACAATATTGCATTGACCAAAGTTAATGGAACACAAACAATATTATATTTTTTAAAGATAATTAAATGTAATGCAATTATATATTAAAATTTAATTGTAGAACCTAATATACTATATCTAACTATCTAAGTAACTATACTAGTACTGATCATTAGATAATTATCTTTCCTTTTCCTTTCCATTCTAAGATGCAAAAAGTGCGCACTGAAGAGACTGATAACAGTATAATCACCAACAACGTATGTAGTTTGATTGACCCACTATAATATTGGATTTAAGAACTAATTAAGTAGTGTTTTATGTACTCAAAAAGACGAAGGTCTTTGTCGGTAAAAAAAAACACTAACTATTATCATGCACATGTTTATTACAACGTACATAACATGTTAGGACTTAAAATTGTACAGTTTGACTGTTTTATTAACAATTTACAATTGCTTTCTCTCTCTATCTCTCTCATAAGTAGTAGGGCCAGCACAAATTAAAAGCCCTGGGTCACTCTTCACTTTTACATGATGGGAAATTAAAGAAGGGATGGGTGGGTGTCACTCATTATGTAACTTTAGACAAACATGTGATGCAATTAATTATACCAAACCCTCAAGTGCCACGGTCCCCAGCATTTCTTAGGTGCTTACAGTGCCTCATGCTGTGTACGAAGTTTCTGAACATTAATAGCAAATTTATTTTTCTGTTTCATTTTTTAGTAATTTGGAAATTTACACTATATTTCTTCATTAGTTTTTTTTTTTTTTTTTTTTTTGGGGTGGTTTCAAATGAGAAAAGATCCAAATACATATACATTAATTGGAGCCAAATTCAGTCTGTACAAAAATATTTGAACTCCTCGGCATTTGCAATTTCCAAGTGTTATTTTTCTAATGCTAATTACCCATTTCAAAGGCCTAAAGATCATAGAAGACCAACCTTAAACCTCCATATATATCAAAGGCCTGGGCTAAACAGATCATTCATGCCTCATACAGACAACATAATTTTGAAACACTTTTTTGGCTCAGAGAAAGTGGCTTTGTTTTGAAAGTGAACATTAGCCCCAAAATGGCCCAACACAAAAAATAACTTTTTAGGCCCAAGTATATATGATTTGCATGCATGTATTCTCAACCAATAAAATCACAAAGCGGAGCATAAAAACATCATGAACATTAATGTCCGATAAATTATGGACATTAATATTCACATTTTTTGAATAATGTGGAAAATTTGTTTAATGGTGGTGTGAATATATCATTACCTTTTCCCAAATAATATGTGTTGGGAAATATTGTCAACGGACGTAATTAGTGTTTCACACAATTGCATTAATAATATGACTTTTTTTTTCTACATCAAGTCACGGATTTGAATCTTGGACAGTGCCAAGACTCTTGGCAATCTACAATTTCTAATGTGATTGGATTGTATACATGATATTATATGGTTAGTATGGAATAGGTTTATATTATAGTCTACTATCTTAAATTAATGCCAAGATTTTAGTAATTACACATAATTAATTATGAAAGAAGTCGGCCTAAAATAATTTATGAAAGAAGTTAAGACTCTTGTAATTCAGTTGCATTAATTATTTCTTCTCCTTCATAAAGAGAATAAGAGTCCATATACCTTATTTTCATTGTTATAACTATCGAATTATTTATAAAAAAATATATATAAATTAAAATATAGGAAAAACCACTACATTAATATGAAAATTCCATCCCCTTTTGATTAGGGCTACTTAGCCCAAAACAAATTTAAACCGTGCAATAAATCCATTGAGCCTTTGTTCCTTAATTACCACAACGAATACTAAAAGAGTATCTAACAAAATCTATCTCAATTAATAAAGTAGCAATGCTAAAAATAGTACTACTATTACTTAAGAAACTCAATCACTTCGAACTCCCTCCTGATGTCTCCCAATGATTACCACCAAAACACAAGCAACCACACCCAACATGAATTTCAAGCTTAATACATCCATGCCTAGGTATTGGCCTACCCAATGAACATGATCACCATAACCGGTTGGTGACCATGAAAACCAGTGAGTCCAACCATCACTATGCCATGAAAGATAGCCCCCAATCAGTATGATGGCCAAGGCAGCCAACTTCATCTCTTCTTCCGCATATATAGTAACGTAATCCAGAAGGATGTACCATGGCTTAACAATAAAAATTAGTAGCACTGCCATAAGTAGAATAACCGGGAATGGTTGAGGATCTTGTGTAAACCATTCTTTGATTGAATCGGCCATCGGGGACAACTTTGCTTGAAAACAATACTTACAAATAACCTAAAACAATGTTAATACGTTCATTAGGTATCGAAGATTTACAATGTTGTTTTTCTTATGCGGCAAGTACATCAGTGTGTGACATTCATAATGTATATATATATATAGCGAATGCATGAGATACCTTCAGTTAATTCAGATTACCCTTAAGAACATTCTCATTAATCAAACTTAAAATAATGTAGAATCAAGCTGTCTTGCAACTATATATATGCTTGTCGAATCCATAATGACCACAATAAAAGGGTACAATATATCATAAACTTAAAATGCAATGCATGGAAGTTATTCAAAAATTACACTTTATGTATAAGCACTATTCTTTTTTGGTTAATCTAGCAAAAGAACAATCAGCTCCTGATTTATTTTCGAAAAGAATGCAACTGAAGAATACATCTCATAGCCTCCCACAACACTAGTATATATATAAAACCAATTGCAAGACTCTTGGGGCCAAATCACTAATTAGCTAAAAAAAAAAATTAAGATACCAAAAGTCTAATATCCTGTCATACTCTACAAATTAATTAATGCCTATCACTTGGGGTCAACAATTATGTTTCACGAATCCCATTTCCTCCTACTGTCTATGCCCTCAGCCTTACAATAAGTTCAACAAAAACTAAGCATGGCAGCACTAGCATAACAATTGATCTCAATGGTTAATTATAGTGCCATGAAATACAAAGAAATTCAATATTCTTACAACAAACTTCAGTAATTAATGTTCATATATAAAGCTTTACAAGAAATATGCTACTCCAGATGTTAGTAATTAACTTAGTATAAGACCAAGAACATATGATTTGACCATCACTTAAGTAAGTGTTTAGATACTAAGCGAGCATAAAGCATGATATGAACCTACGAGTCTCTTATAAGACACAGATATATCAAATCTAAAAACTAATAGCTTTGGGGTGTCACACTTTCATGTGCTAGGGAGGTACACTGTGAAGCTCGAGCATTATACAAGTAGTAAATAAATAGATAATATATAGTTCATAAAAACACGATCATTAAATTCTTTGGGCAATGCATAAAAAAAAAAATCACAAAGTTTGCTCTCAAAGTTGAGACTAAAATAAAGTATACCTATAAGTACATAAGCATTGATCAGTCTTTCCTACTAAGCATCTTCTAATTAATCAAATATCCACATAGAAAATTCATATACAAATATAATCCATGTAATGAACTCAAACAAAAGAATGAATTTGAGAGTGTTTTAAAATATGAAATTACTCATTGTCATATAGAATCTTAAACAGGATTTGTGAGCTTGGCCGTCAAAAGTGGTAAAAAAGAAGAAGAAGAAACACACAACAAATTAACACATGCATAAGTGAAAGAAGACATTATACAAAAGCATGGTTACCACACCTATCAACTTTGTTTTATACCTAGTTTCTTCATGGAGAATAGTCAAGTACCTAAGGTTTTCTTTTGGGATCGATGGCCGGCACTATGTGTTTTTCACGTAAAAACCACATATTCATGCAAACCCTAATACGAGTTAGGGTTTTTCCCCTTTAGTGGGCTGCCCACATGGGCTCCAGATCCTTTGGTTCCGGATGGGCTCAGCCCATCTCCCATGCCAACTATATATATTAATTAAGGTTCTGTTTGTCTTTTTGTTACTATCAATTATTACATGACTGCCACTGGTTCATGCTAGTGATTTCTTAATTTGCGTAGTTCTTCAACTACTTAATTTTAATTTAATTTAATTTTTTTCAAACTTAAAAGTGCAAGTCAGGACACACAAGATTTTGAGATTCACTATGAATTCTCAACGAATTATTCAGAGTCAAAGATGACTGATGATACATAGGTGAAAAAGAAAGAGAAAAAAATTAACAAACAAAAAGAATTAATAAAACCAACCACAAATATACCTACTCTCTCTGCCAACTAATTAGGATGCTCTTGATGACACCAATCTTCTTTAAGAAACACCTGCACTCAGGAACACGCGAAGATCAAAACTAGGAAACATATGAAATAAGGTCGCTATCACTGAAAAAATCAACACAACCCCACCAGCTACAGTATGACATATTAATTATTGTGCCCTAGCTACTAGCGCTAAGTCCTAAGAAAAACAACCGAACGCATGCAATAAGCAGATACTGAGGAAAATACTAAGAGAAAAAAGAAAGAAAGAAGAAGCTAACCTAAAGTATTGATTATTATTGACGCCGTGACGGCCACCTTATTTGTGAGGAGGTGGTTAATTAAGAGGTTATGTCAATATAAGTGCTCTTTATATGGTAATTTGCATGCCTTTGCTGACAAGGAATAGGAGTTTAAAACACAAAAACCCTAATGCATGAGGTGCGTAGTGCATCACGGCTAGCACATTATAGAAGAAAACAAATAAAAAATTGTGTCTTGATTTTCTAAAAATAAAATCCATGAGGTTAAAGAGAGAAGAAAAAAAAATTATCACATCAATGTGATCATTCTTGAAAAAAATAATAATAAAAAAAAAAAAAAAAAAGTTCCCAAAAAATTTAAATTTCAAGACTTGCCCACTTACCATATTTAAAGATTGTGTACATCAACAAGTCTCAATAAAAGAAAATTATATTATGGGACATTACATAAAACCATTATCTCACAACATATGAGACTTTTATAAATATGGATTTTACATGGTGTACTCCTCTTCCTCAACGAGTGCATTTTGTTGGGAGGATATATCTTACATATTACTACTACCCGCTTGTATGTTGACAGCCTAGTAATCCCAAATCAATGACCATATGAAGTATTTGAATTTTGTGTACGGGTCCCAATTTTTAAGCCCAATACATGCTCTACGGCCTAGGCTACCTTACTTAGTTTGTAAGACAACCACCTAGTAATCCTAAATCAATGAACACAGACTAATATATGAAGTGCAGAATTTTTTTAAATTTCACATTTTTTTAACCTCTAACTGTAATTATACCTTCTTTTTTTTTAAAAGCTATACCAAAACTAAGAAATTTGAATGACCGAGTACAGATCCCAATAATTTGAAAAGAGACCTCCCTTACATATTCTGTTAGCTATAAATTTTAACATGGATGATTTAAATTTTAATACTTGCCATGTTGCCATCGATGAGGCTGCTGTGCTTTAAATGTTTCTGTTTTCTTGGTTTGCTTTTGCTCGACATCTGGGGTGGTAATATATAAAGCCGTTGACCCTACATCTCTCTGCGAAAATGGAAGAATTTTGTAATCCAATAATAAATGTGGTGTAGTGTGGGTCAATTTGAAGTAATTATTAGTAAGGATAAAACTTAGGTACAGTTCCTTAGGTCAAGTACATTAGGTTCCTAGTTGAATTCAAATACATTGAATTTAAATATTCTTAGAAAAGATAACATTGTTTGTGTTTCATTGGTTAATGCACCCATGTGTTTGAATTCAATTGGGGAACCTAATGTACCTAACCTAAGGAACTGTACCTAAGTTTTACTCTTATTAGTACTTTCTAACATAAAATTGTATTTGCTATTCTCAAATGAATAATGTGTCCCATGATAAATGTGAGACGAAGGATTACATATTTATTGTATTCCGGTACTAAATAATTTTCCAAATATGAAAATGATGTTGCTTCACTCACAACTTGTTATCCTAATATATCATGAAAAAATAAAAATCCTAACAATATATTAAGATAAAAAATGTGTCATGATGAGGCATTAGTTAGGAGGAGCAAGATAAACAAAAAAAAAATCACCTACATTACTAAAATTTCTCTATCAATGTCAATTGTATTATTAAATGTATATAAATTTAAATTTTTTATTCAATTATTTACGTATTTATTTTGGTTTTGTGGGGACAGAGTATGGATAAGGATCCTCTCCATTTGGAATCATTTCATGGTCTAGATTAAATATCACAGATCTAACAGTGTACAGATTGCCATATCATTTAAAATTTTAAATGACAAGGCAGTCTATATATCGTTAGATTTGTGAAATAAAATCTGAACCATGAAATGAAGAGTCTCCATTTTATTCCAAATGAAGAGGATCCTTATCCACAGAGTATGAGTGGGAAAGAGAATATGCAAAATAAGTTACGTAACTTTAGAAAGATGGTAATGATTAATACAATTAGACAAATAACTGAATAAGACATATCTTTTTTGCTAAGAATTAAGGTGGTTAAATAATTTCTATTTTCTCAAGTTGTTGTAGTGGATGTGGATTCGATGCAGGAACAACTTTGCAAGTGGAAATGTCTTCTAGTGGCTAAGTGCCAAAACACAATAATTGAATTAAAAATAATAATATTTTGAGTCTAGTAGTTTGGTTTACTTTATAGTTCCCAATATTTAAGGATACCAATTTAAATAATAATGACTTATGACACCACTTACTCCTTTCAACATTAAATACTGGAAGTGCAAGTCGATCTTTTGGTTTAGAACTCTAAAAAATTCTTGCAAAAGAATATTAAAGAAATATTTTTAGATTCTTCCCTTGATTTTTTTTCATATACTTTGTTCCCCGATTGTGTTTGTACCTAGCTAAAATTTCATTTTCTTTATAATATCTTTTTCATTGGATATTCACATAAACTATAGGTTCATTGAAAAAGGAGAAAAAGCAAATAAAAGGGCTAAGCAACTGCGCCTAGTGCGTTTGATGAGTTTTCTTTTCATTGGTTTATTTTGTATAAAAAAAACAAGATGTGCCTAAAAAATGGATTTTTAATTGTACCTAAAAAATGGATTTTAAAAAACTGCACTTTAAGTAATTACAAAAAAAAAAAAAAAAAACCAAGATATTAAGGTGACTAGATAGTAAGTGAAATCATAGTTACGTTGTGGTTCAAAATTTAATTATGAAAAAACAGATGAAAGAAAACAAAACAACCTAACTTTATTTTTTTCTAAAATTAAAATTTTAGTTTCATTATTACTAGCTAGTGCAGTTACAGTTTTGTTAGCCCTCAAACATGTTGAAAAGTTGCAATCAGAGACACCTCAAGTCTCATACGAGACAACGCAGGACTAGTTATTGCTACGTTAAGCCAAAAGGTTCACGGCATTCATACGGTGGAAATGATGGAAGCCCTTGCTGCCAGAAGAGCAATCATATTTGCCAAGGAAGTGGGTGTGGTTGATGTAGAATTCGAAGGCGATGCCGAGATAGTAATTCGTGACCTGTGCAGCAATGATCCAATCCAAACACCCTATGGTCTTGTCATTGAAGAGGCAAAAGCACTGCTCCAAGAGTTCCAGGGCTTCTCCATGTCTCATACTCGTCGCAGTGGCAACTCTGTTGCCCACGCTTTAGCTCGTAGAGCTTCTGATTGTAACAGTTCCCTAATATGGCTGGAGGAAGTTCCTCCAGACATTACCCATGTACTGTTGAACGATTATTTTGTTATTAATTGAAATTACAGCATCTTTCACTCAAAAAAAAAAAAAAAAAGTCTCATATATCTTGTTGAACAATGGGAACTTAAATTAGTTTGAAAGCGATTAAATAAGTGTCTAAATTTTGCATTACCTAATCTAGTTGTTATGACTTATGAGACATGAGATGAGAGTTTATTTCTTCTTCATTTGATTCTTTCTTCAATTGGTTGGTGGGATAGGGACAAACAATTGACCAAAACCAAATCCCCTTACGGCCTAACCACTTAGATCACACGGGTTCGACCAGTCTACTTCAACTATAATAAATTAATCATACAATGCCTAATCACAGGCCAAACATCCTAACCATTGTCTTCTTATTCTCAAAAAAGAAAAAAAGCATTGTCTTCAAATATAGTGGAGTAAGCATGCATTCATATTATTCCAAGGACCCACACTTTAGAACATTGCATTGATGCTTAATAAAGTAATCTCACCTAGATTTATATTTAAATGCACACCATTTATAAAGAGGGACCATTAGTTCACTTGTTCAGGGACAAAGGACCATGCTTTTCATGCTAAACATTTTGGAAGGGAAAAAGTGAAAAAGTGTGTGATTTTCTAATTCTTTCTTTGTTTTCGCTCTCCAATGATGCAATCATGCAAAGAATGGTTATAAAGGACTTTGTCTTCTCCAAGATGAAAAATGGATGAGTGCATTGTGTTATCACAAAAGCAATATGCTTTCTTGTTTGGTAAGTGGTACGTTTTGAACATAAAAAAATCCCAACATTGGCATGAAATCTAGATGATATATTAAAATGGTATTATTAAAATTCCAACATTGGGTGTATGTATCTACCACCTAACCCAACAAAAACGTTTCATATATATCTAATTGTTGTTATTCTTAATTGCACTTGTGCTTATGTAGGGGATTATAAACTAGTAATTACATGTTAAATGATGATTAAAAATCAAAATATTTCATGATTTCATGAAGTTCTAAAAATCCAACTTTATAGATTTTCTTTCCTCTCCAAGCTGCTCTCCACCATTATTTTACCTCCTAAAAAACGAAAAGAAAGAATGACAAATGTGAATTTTTTTGGGTTTGTGTTTTTGGTATTTGAAAGCAACAAATATGAATTGTGCTTAATTAATTAACAAATGGAAGTTGACAAACAAAGACTTCTAATCAATTCACATTCTTCTTATTCCATCATATTGTGAATACGAAAGTAACACCAATAGTTTTGTATTTTATGATATATATATATATTTTTTGATAAGAGTATTTTATGATATTTTAGTATAAGTTGTGGACGTCAAATCAATAGAAATAATTTTATTCATTGAGGGAGCCACATATTGAGACAACATAAATTTAATTATTTCATGCCAGCTAATGATCATTGCTTATTCTCAGAATGAGAGGTTGAGGGTGCCATATATTCAAATGGATCTTTAGAAAGAGACATTATTGTCACCAGCCTGCCGCACACGGACACACACAAAGAACTAAAAAGTTTCACTTGCCACTCTGCCACGATGGTGACCTTCCATGCTGCTTGTTCTTGATTTTCATCAATGTAAATACATATTGAATTTCATGATTATAGGTGACAAACCATCATTAATTCAACATCACTCTAATATGGAATTATTCTTGATATCATTTTTATTGTATAGTAATCATAATATATTATTTTAACAGTTATGAAATTTATTGTGAATTTATTGATAGATTTTTGTTTATGTTCACTCTGATACACTTAAATTTTTTTTTTTTTTTGGATTTGTTGAGGCACAGTTTTTGAACTTGAATTTTTTTTATTTTTTTTATTTATGTTCTGATTTCTGAACTTTCTTGGAAATCAAATTTTGTATAAGATACATATAATGATATAAATAAACACTAGGATTTTTTGTTGGGTGTAAGAATTAAGATACATACACTAGGTTTTTATTTTCCAGAAAAAAAAAAAGCTTTATTGGAAAAGAGCTTTAACTTTGGTGTATATTCGCGGCTAATTAAAGGAAAATTATTCCACAAAAATCTTCATTAACTATGTTTCTATATTAGGATATCTGATCATATGAGCCACCCTATTCTTTCATTGAAATGGAATCTCAGAGTTAAGATTGAATTTTTCTGGATTTAATGATTAATAAACAATGTAACATTTGATTACATCTTTAAATTTTTAATATTTAATTTGGATTATGAAATAAATCCATTTTGAATGTGAATATGAATGATCCATTGATTCTTTTTTAATTTTGATTACTTAGTTTTAACACATATGGATTTCCCATTTTCTGAAATTTCTTATCTCTTTTTCTGCTTCTTCAATAATATTAGGGGTGTCAAATGGGTGGGTTTGGGTGGGTTTGGGTGGGCATTAAATGGGCTGGGCCTTTAAAACCCAATAGCCCATTTAAACCCATTTAATAAAATAGATATTACCCAAACCCAACCCAACCCAATTATCTAAGCTAAAACCCAACCCACCCATTTAAACCCATTTAATAAAGTAGATATTTACCAAAATACCCTTAAAGCCTATAAAATGATGAAAAAACAATTAAAACTTAGAAAAATTACTGAAATACCCTTGGAACCTCCAAAATGACCAAAACCTCTTAGAATCTTTTTTTTTTTAAGGTTTGGGCTTTTTTTTATTTTTTTTTTTTTTTTTTTTTTTTTTTTTTTTTTTTTTTTTTCGGGTTTGGGCTTTTTGTTTATTTTTCCTTACTTTTTTTTTTTTTTTTTTTTTTTTTTTTTTTTTTTTTCGGGTTTGGCTTTTTATTTATTTTTCCTTGCTTTTTTTTTTGTTTATTTATTTATTTATTTTTGTTGTTTGGGCATTTTTTTTTTTTTGGGTTTGGGCCTTTTGTTGATGCCCAATAAGCAACCCAATTAAAGCCCAATTAAACTCAACTTAATTGGGTCTAATTGGGCTAGCACCCATTTGCCCATTTATTAAATAAGTGGGTTTGGGTGGGCAATTAGTGGGTGGGTTTGGGTGAACTAATGGGTTTGGGTTTTTTTTTACACCCCTAAATAATATGTCCCACACTCAAGAAATTTACATAGATCGAACAACTGTCTTTTTTTTGATAAAAGATCGAACAACTGTCAAAGAGTCACTTTCCACTACAAATATCCGAGCACAAGTTCCAATGTCCTGTGGGGTATTTTTTTTAGGGTCTATCTTGGAGATAAATCAACTTTATTAGTCAATTCTATACAAATCATCATGGTGCACTTCTTTTCCGTGTATATTTTAGGATAAATTATTTCATACACAAAAGTATTAATACACATTCATTTCACATCAAATGTGGGATCCACTTTTATGAGTGTGGAAGATTTTTTATACTTGGTGCACTAATTTTTTTTTACTCATTTTAGATATATAATCTATTGAATTGCCAAGAATCTAGTATATACCATTTTATTAGGCAATTACTAAAATACTACCTAGTTGGTTACATTTATTATTCATAGGTGGATGTGTGGGTATGATTTAGACTAGAAAAAAAAAAAAAAAAAAAATTCCATATTAGCACCAATAATATTTGGCGTAGTTTTATTTTGTGGAAAATGGCAGTTTCTTAGTTTATAACTTTATATAGCTAACAAAAATGATAAAAAGCTAATAAAATACTTTCCCATACAATATGATTGAAGGGATGATATCTATGTATTTGATTATTTTTAAAGGGAGGTGAGTTCATTACAAATGGCTCTATTCAAATCATCATATGCATTAGAAACTTTTTTTTTTTGCTAAAAATATGCATTAGAAACTTCGTTAAGAAGCTATGTGTAAATATAATAGATATATAGTTTATTCAAGTTTATTAATATGTACGACGTTACTATTAATTTATTATATATAATCACGAACGGATAAAAATATTGAAAAGGAAGAATATATTTAATAAAGTTACCATGGAATCAAGAAGATAACTATTAAGTTCGCTTAATTAAAATCGTGTTAATCATTATTCATTGAACATGGCCTCCGAATCGAAAATGTCATTCTACACGTTTAAGAACACAAGCCACGTGTGATTTAAATACTACATAATACTAATCTTATTTAAAACAATAATGATTAATGAGTAATTAAAAGTCTCTAATTTTCCTTGTTCATAAACTAGTACACATGTGAGGAATTATAAGTATCGTATTAGAGGCCATTTACGATTTGGTAAGGAGAACGATATATTTTAATACCAACGGAATTATTGCTACTAATTTGGTATTTGAAGCCCAATATAACTAGTATAGCTTAGTACAATTTGTACAAATACAAACCATTATTTGAAGTGATATGTTTTAGATTTTTAGGAAGGGTCATTGTATCGTTACATGATCGTTAGGATTTAAAATTATGAAGTTATATAAAGTTAAGACATTAATTAATTTCTTTTTATAAAGGCGAGATTCAAATTTAGATTATTCATTCACGAAATAAACTTCACCAACTAAACTAACGTAAAATCCATATAAAGATTGTGACTATAGATAAGATAGAATGAATGAATATATGTGGTGGATGTTGATTAATAAATTAAGCCATTAAATTATATAATTTATTTCTAAAAAATCATTCTAAAAAAAAACTATTTTTATTTACTAACAAAATTGTATATAACTTAGCAAAAAAAAAAAATGGTATAGATGACAAAGTTCTGACCATGTACAAAGTAACAAAGAGAGATTAAAAAAAAAAAGAAAGAAAAGGAAATTCAAATAGGGAAAATATATATATATATATATATTTATATGAGAGAGAGAGAGACAGACAGCGAGATTTAAAAGGAGCGGGTAAGTAGGAAATAGAATCCGTATAAAAAGGACTTCTTTTGTGTGCGTGAGAGACTCTCTCCGCTCTCCATTTCCATTTCTCTCTGGCATTTGTTGCTCTTCTTTCATTGAATTCACCTGAAATTCGCAGAGAGAGAAAGGAAAAACGGAGAGGAATCCGAGTTCCTCATTTGGAACGACGATTCCTCACTCATTCATTTATGCCGTAATTATCAACTCCTTCCTTTTCCTCAGGTCTCTCTCCCTCTCTCTCTGTTTCTTTCATTTCTTTCAATATATATGTATTCGCAACGATGCGTATACAGAATCAGAGCGAGAAAATGTGTTTGAACCTTTCAAAATTTGTCAACGTTTTTCAGTTTTACTCAATTATTTATTTATTTTTTTTCAATTTTATCATTAGTCAATGATTTTTTATTAATTTTGATTTTCGCATTCACTTGGATTTAGTGTTTCGTTAATTTCTTTCATAGCACATTGCAACTGCTTGCCTTAAAATCTACTTTATGTTATATATATATATAATAGAAGGTTCTGTTTTTGTCTTTTTGTTAGATTTAGACCTTGTATAGTACTTAATTCACGTTTAATTTATTACTATTTTTTGAATTGTGGTTGTTCAGGTTATCTACTCCAAAATTGGAGTAGGATTTTTTGATTCGAGAGAGGGACTTATCGCGTATAGATGTGATATATTTATCGTCCTTGAATTTTGTTTTTCGAATCTAAACGGTGACTCTTGTGCTTGAAAGCTAACTAACCACTTAGTCAAGAAGGTTTTTCTCTCTAGAATTGTGCTTGATTATTGGAATTGTTTTGATAATGCAATTTTTTTTTAAACATGATTTGCGTGTTAGAAATTTCGGGTGTGAGTGTCCCTTTGTTATATGTAGTGTTTTAATCTTGCAAGGGAATGTCAAATTTAGTTTAGAGGTTGTAATTACTAATCAAGGACTTTTGGATATTTTGGTATGGTTCTTCACTAGAGCAGTCCCAAATTGTACCTATTGAAGAATCAATTTGATGACCCTGTATATGTCTTTTGGTACGATTTAAAATTAGTTTGATCACATTTGAACTAATAAACTTTGTTGTTTTCGTTTCCAATTATTTTGTAAATTCTGTCGTGTTGGTTAAGCTGAATTTCTCAAGTTTCAAATTTTACTACATTGTAAATCATGTGGGATTTTTGAATCCTGACTCGAAGAATATCTTTGAATGAAATCATTGGATTCTGCATTCATGATGCATATTTTTTCATTTCCATGGCTTATTGATTTATTGATTGATATGATTAGTTGTGAGTTGTGAGAATGTGGAAAGATGAAGCTTGCTCTGATTTAAAATTGGCCAAATTTCTTGCTTTTCTTTTTGTATATTATTTACTTAATCTGTGACTTTATTGCTGGAATGCAGGGCAGGTTTTGGTTTCATATGGAGGTTATATCAATTGTGCCTGAGCAATCTGTGAAATTGGCACCTTATATGAATTTATTGTAAGTGGGATTTGTAAAGCATAGTTGTCACAATGGGTGGATGTGCCTCGAAGTCAGGTTGTAGAGCTAATACGCCGAAGTACTTTCATAGAGGCAGGAAAGGCCGCAGAAAGATTTCCACTTCCATTCCTGAAGTACCTTTGAAAGGGATTGGTGATGCTGGAAATTGTGTAGGAGACTTTGCTGTTAGTGAGTTTGTTCGTCTCGATTTTGAGAAGGGTGCTGCAACCACCTGCAGGAGATCTGGAGTTTCTAACAAGACATTTCATCTCACCCAGCTCCAATGGAACCACAGTCAAATTGATGCAAATGGTATCTTCGTTTTTGCTCTCTTAGACTTTACAACGCAAGTTTTATGAGAGATTTTGAATTGAGAATTGCATTACGTCTATGGTAGTTCTTACTGGTTTTAGAACTTGTGGGATGGACTATTTGCCTTCTTCCTTCTAGTTGACGCAAATGCCTTCCATTTCTGACCGCAAATAATCAATTAATTGCAGGAATATGCCAAGAAGAAGCATGGTTTGACTCAGTTAGTATTCTAGAATCTGATTCAGATGATGACTTCAGTAGTTTACATGGAGGTAATAACTTGCATCTCATCAGAGCAAAGTGATCTGTTTTCCATTTTTTATATACTTTTATTTCTGACTTTGTGATTGATCTTTTTGGTTGCCAGATTCTTTTTCTTCAGTAGGTAATGCAACTCAATTGCTCCAGTACGAAAGTGCATCCTGCTTTGTAGATAGTGGGCGTAAGTATGAGGGATTTTATGGCAGCTACCTGAAAATAGATGGAGGTGCACATAACACTGGGGAGAAAACCCTAGAAAACCAGCCGTTGTCTCCAGCACAAAGAAAGCAATCTGCAGTTATCTTGTATTCTTATAAAAGGAAATCGATTGATAGAATTGAAAAGACGGAATATTGTAAGTACAGTGAGCTCTTAGAGTTAACATAATGTCTCATTAATCATGAAATATAGTATAGATTTTAAATTTCAGCACTATCTTAGATGTCTTGCCAGGATTAGTAATTGTGCTATGGCATGTTAGGCGTCTTGGTTGTTGAATTTGTTAAGTACATATGTTAATATGCGTGGACTGCTCACTCCTACAATGCTTAACACGAAAAGCATATTGGCAGGTGCATCTGAGAAATTTCTGTATCGTCCCAAAGCCGGGCTGCAGATTCCATGTTCACCAGGAGAGAAGCCAACTCCAGGATGCTGGTCTGCAGTTTCACCTTCAGTTTTTAGGGTCCGTGGCGAGAGTTATTTCAGGCATGTTAATGCATAAAATATCATACAGTGTGCATTTACAACTATTAGTTAGTGATTTGATCTATTTTTTGTTTTCTAGTGAAGGTTTGACGGTTTAAATATTAACAATCTATTGTGCAGAGATAAACAGAAAGTCCCTGCTCCAGACTGCAGCCCATATGTACCTATTGGAGTTGATTTATTTGTCTGCCCTCGAAAGATAAATCACATTGCTCAATACCTTGAACTTCCTTCTGTGAAAGCAAACGAGAAAGTACCTTCAATCCTGATTGTCAATATACAGGTTCTCTCTCTCAAAATACTTTTGCCACATGCTTAGTTTTTCATTCCTCAGAGTCACTAAGGGCCATGCTTGTTAATATATTGTTTATATTTCATTCATTTTCAACTATGAAAAGGGCCATGCTTGTCATCTAGAGAAGGGGAGGAAGAAAATACACAATGATATTGCAGTGAATTCTACTGAAATCCTTGTTTCGGAGTCTATAAACTATATGCCCCTTGCTTGAATCATAACAACTTCAATTTTAACTCTTATCTTCCGGTAGTACACATATAAAACTACTGGTGAATTTATTTTTCCGATGAATTGATGGGTTTTTCCAGTGTATACTGCTCTAGGACAATGATAGGGAACACAATTTAATGTAAGATGGGCCATTGGAGGTTGGTCTTCCCAAGTGGATACTCAGGGTTGTAGTGGTTAAATTCAAGTTTAATGTCATTAACTTCTGTATAAACTAGTGGAAATCAATTGTTTATTATGAATTGTTTCTTGTTCCAGCTTCCTACTTATCCTGCTACCATGTTCCATGGTGAGTCTGATGGGGAAGGCATGAGCCTTGTGTTATATTTCAAAGTATCTGATCATTTTGATGAAGAGATCTCTCCTCATATTCAGGACAGTATAAAGGTACTTCCTCAGACTTACATACAATATCCATATCTGATTCTGGTTATCCAAAATTTAGGGCCCATGCTGATTTATGGAGGGTTTCTAAAGAAAAAAAGTAGTTCTTTTTCTAAGTGCTTTTCTTCTATTTTCTCTTGGAGTCAAAATTAAGGACATGCACTGATTTTGGCTTAATGAAGTGGTAATTTCTTCTAGTTGGGATTGGCCATATAAATCCCTTTTTTATATTTGGATCCTCTGTCACATTCTTGGCACTGAAGTCTTTTTCATAGCCTTAAACGAGGTTCTCTTTGGCCTACCTTTTAGGATGCACTTTTGCAAGCCTATATTATATTTAGAGCAAGATAAATGCAATTATTTGTATGTATTATCTAATAGAAAATGCTAATATGGGTTTGTTCATTTAGATTCATGATATTTTTGTATGGCTATGAATATCATTTAGTTGATTTCAAACCAAAGAAATGAAAAGGCTACCCAATTGGTTTTTCTGCTTTGGAGAAAATTGTTTGACAGGATGGGTTCACTTTACTCTTTTATTTATTTATTTTTTTTTATCACTGGCCACCAGTCATTCCAACTTCTAAAACATATGATCATGCACTTGTCAAACACTTGAAAGTGATCTTTGTTGCTTGCCTGAAGTCACAATTGTCTTTCCTTTTTCCCAACTTACAGGCCTGGCAAATATATTACATCTACTTTAGCATTGATATGACATTTTCTTTCCACCTAGTATTATATCCTAGTTTGTCACCATTGTTGTGTTCTTTCACAGAGACTTATCGAGGATGATATGGAAAAGGTTAAAGGGTTTGCGAAAGAGTCCATGGTTCCTTTCAGGGAAAGACTAAAAATTTTGGCTGGGGTGGTTAATCCTGAGGACCTCCAATTGAGTTCTACTGAAAGGAAGCTTTTACATGCTTATAATGATAAGCCAGTACTTTCACGCCCTCAACACAATTTCTTCAAGGTAAAGAGAAGTTTCTTCTTTTGGTCCCAGGTTCGCTTTCTTTATTGATAGCCGTGTCATTTTTACGGCCTTTAGTATGACCATAATAACCATTTATGATTGTATCTTTTACTCCTTTAGTTCATAATATATATATATATATTTATTCAATACAGATTTCTCTACTCCATTTTATTTGTTGTGACATAGATGCACAAGTCATGTATGCAATCTTATACTGTATAATAATCCGCATTATAGGAATTTAACACTTTCTTTCCTTTTTTGGGGTATGTAATATCATTTATGGGGATACAAAAGGAGTAGGGTCTCACACATTCTTATGTCTATCATATCCCTTTCTTCCCAAGTTATTAACTCACGGCTAATGTCCCGTGTACTTTTCTCTTCTACCTCCTCTTCACCTTTGTTGATGAAGTACTTTGATGCTGTTATGATGCTAAAGAAAGAAATAAAAAAGTTAAGGGAGTTGGCCTAACTTGTGCTAAGGGTTCAATAGAGTATTATGGTATCAACAGATTATTATCATATACAACCATCAGGCTCTTAACATGGCTTTAAACTAATGTTGTCTGTGCTTCTCATTATCCAGGGGCCCAATTACTTTGAGATTGACCTGGATATACATCGCTTCAGCTACATATCCAGGAAAGGACTCGAATCATTCCTAGACCGTTTCAAGAATGGGATACTTGATGTGGGTTTAACCATCCAGGTACAGTAAATGTCTCGCCAATTACCCTATGATTGAACAAAATAATTTCTTTACGCTAATTTTTATGTTCCAACTTCCTATTTTTTCTTGCTGAACTGATTTAGTGGAGTTACTATAGTTTCTTTTTATAACTCATTGGTCAAAGTACTTTATGATAAACACTGTCTTGTAATGTCATGTAAGCTTTGCCTTATGGTTTAGCTAGATAGGTAGATTGCTTGTCTTTGTTCTAATAGCAAAGATCAAACCAGAAAAATTAGATGTAAGTCATGATGTGTAGTTATAATTTGACTATTAGTAGTACCTTAACATACTTTTTTCTGCTCTAGCAAGCTTGTGTATATAGCTAAATTCGAGTTGGGTTATTGCATGCTAGTTTGACAATGACTAAGTTTTTTTTTTTATCAATACTGATGACAGGCACAGAAACCAGAAGAACTACCAGAGCAAGCCCTGTGCTGTGTGCGCTTGAACAAGATTGATTTCGTAAATAGTGGACAAATACCCAAAATTGTAACGTTAAAAGATGATTGATTTGGACAATACCCAAAATTGTAACGTTAAAAGATGATTGATTTGGACAGACACATGCAGGGTAATTAATTTTTAACCAATAATTCCGGCAACGGAAAAATGAAGAAGCTTATGTTGTAACATGTAAAAGTTGACCACCATGACCTATTTAAAAGATAGATAAAAAAGAGTAAATTATCAAATGGATGAAAATTCAAATTCTTTTATTGCACAAACGAGATGTTCTTTAATCATATTCAATAATTGCATCAAAGTCTGTAACTATATTCTCAGTTACTATTTATTTGTTGCTTTTTTCTTGTGTTATGGAATTTTATTCCCGTAGTTTTAACCTAGGGAACCCCAAACCTGAGTTAAGTCGTGTAGGCCTCGTTGAAAGTTGAAACACTGTGCAACACGTATCTTAATACATTTTCACCTTTTCATAACCAGCTTAAGGTCGCATAAGACGCAATAATACCACAGGATATTCTTTTAAAAGAGAGAATGGCCTTTTAAAAAGAAAAGAAAAACCATAAGTGCTTTTTTTTTTTTCGTATTCAAACAATTGGAAAGAGAGAATAGTTAATTGTGACATCCAGGGCTTTTGTATTGTTAAAGTGATGAAGTTTGGCCTCCTGTTGATCATTGTATCAGCTCAAAAATAAGATTTATGCATCATGTGGTAAAAGATTATGCTGCTGCAGGGACTTGCCTAGTCGCCTGAAATTAAGCTGGGCAGGAGAGGAAGAAAATCATATTGCAAAATTGGTCTTATGAGTCCTCTCTGCTCTGCACTAAATTGAGTAATCTACAATGAAATAAACTTCTTATCCAGTCATGTTATAAGAAGATCGGAGACCGCATTGATCAAAGGGGACACCAAACAGTCCTACAAACTCACAACAAAACAGGAAGCAGAAAAAACCAATTTAAGGAAAAAAGGCACACACACTAAAATCTTAAAATTAAAGAGAGAAAAAGAATCCTTGATCATTCAAATAATAATAATACAATAGTTAGGCAACTATATGGAACAAAAATACTTGTATTTTCATGTACAAAAGAATGCACAGAAATATAATTTCAATAGAATATTGCTCCTTACACTAGTTTACATACAACAATTACAGCCTTAACCCAAGCAAGTTTTGTCTTGAACTGACTTCTCATCTTCTTTCCATTTTCATTTCTTTCTATATGGCAGTTGGAAAGGTGGGCCACCATCAAAATTATGGCCTCGTGTGAAAAACAGATCTAGCCAAAATATAACTTATAGCTTTTGCCTGAGAATGGCAAAATTTCATGTTATTTATCACGCACTGTTCTCCACGTTCACAAGACAAAAACTATGTTATCTGTTCTTCTTTCAATCGTAACCGTGCTATTGGCTGTTGTTCATTGTTCCCAAGATCCATTTTAATTAAGGAATGCTTCTCAGGTATGACTTTGTCCGGTTTTGACTGTGATGCAATGCTATTGGCTGTGTTGTGGCTGCTAGTTTTAGCAGCTGGTACGTCATGATTATGTTTGCCCTCATATGTTGTAATGACAGCTTTAGGGTCTGATGAAGCCCTCTCAACATGCTTACGGACATTGCATCCTGAGGTTGTGCATTTATAATAGCTTCTGCAGATCAGAAAAAGATGCATTAGGAATTTCCGGATAAACAATCCAGGCAACAAGGAAATAATACAATTATTAAGGATACATTAATTTGGGACTACATAATACAAAAAAAGAAACTATAGAGCTCTCGTAAAACAAACTACATACTCTTAAAGAATTCAAATTGTTGTTTTACTACCTATTTAGGTAAATGATTTAGTTGAGACATTGATTGACTCCCTCAGGCTGAGGTGATGCACGTACTATGCAGGTGATTAAATACATTCATAAGGGTTTCTCTAAACTCAAATGGGCCATAATAAATACCCTAGTGTAGTGGGGGAAACATACAGACACACACACACACTAATCAAGCATGAAGGTGGTCATAACAGTTCTAGTATGGCAAAAACTTCCATTGAGATGATAGTGGAGTTAAAGAAAACAATCATAAGAGTTGATGAAAGAGAGGCACGGTAATATAAATTTGTGGCTGAGAGTTCTGAAGTCTCAAGGAGTGGCTGAAAGTTTGAATAAGTTGTAAATACCCTTTTTCTCATTGACAATTTTTAACAGAACATCTATATTATCAATTTATCATCCTCTTCAGTTGGATGGTGTGCAGAGATCTTAGAAGGAAATAGTTTACCTACAATCCGGTTTGGAGGAATTTCTCCTCCAACCCACTACGTAGCAAGTAAATAGACCATCCACGTGTACTTTTAGTCACATGACTTTTTTAATGAGTCATGAGACTTTTTAAAATATACATGTGGATGATCTATTTGTTTGTCATGTAATGGGTTGAGGGAGGATTCCTCTAACCCGGGTTGGAGCTAAACTCTGTCCATCTTAGAATAAGCAAACATCGGAGTTCTATCAAGAGATAGCTCTACGGATGTTGTTTGATGAGCTAAAATTAAACTGTGTAGATTATAAAGGACATTTAACGACATGGATGAATAGGATCAAAGATAAGACAAGTATTATTACCTTGGATAAGGATTCCCTTTGACAACTTTCTGTCCATACTTTCGCCACCTATACCCATCATCTAAAAGATCCACTTCACTAGTTGTCTGCACAATGATCCTAGGCTCTGTGACAGTTCTATGTGAAGAAGCTGGCTCTGAAACCCTGACCTCTGTACTCCTGCACAACAAATACAGATCTGTTAGAAACCAAAACAAGCTAACAAATTTTTCATTTAGGTATAAGCAGATAGATATTTAGATTAACCAAAAAAAACCTACTGTCTCTTTGCTTCAGGTTCATCTTCATCTTTTTCATCTACTCCAGTTTCAGCATCTCCCACTTCCTCGCTGTCACTCGTACCACAAAAGTGTTCATGTGTAGCTTGGCTTGATTCCTGATCCTTCTTAGACATTGAATAAGGACCTATCCCTCCTTTCAATCTGTTCAAATTCCCACTTTGGGTAGCTAAGTCAGGATTTCCCTGAACATTAGTATTTCCATTTGCATTTCCAGAATCTTTTGCACGCTTTTGAGGTGGTGGATGGCTGTGCTGCCCCTTGTAAATTATTTCAGTTACTTGGCCATCAAGAGAGCGCTCAACCTTTTTCTTGACGGGACAACTTGGATATGTGCATTTGTAATAGCTTCGAGGAAACTCGCTACCTTTCACCTGCTTCTGCCCATATTTCCGCCAGTTGAAGCCATCGTCAGCTGGCTTATCAACAGCATATGTAGAAGGCTGTGATCTCTGATCAAAATGGGAGATATCAGATGATTCATTTGCAACACCAGAGTCTGGTATCGAGGGTGGCACCTGCTGATGTGCAGTCGTATTGGTATTAAAGGCTGAAAGCTGTGTTAATGATGTAGGAGGTGCTGCTGATAATGAAGATGAATAATCAGCCTGGATATGCATATGGGAATGAGCTTGTGCAGCCTGAGCAGTGACCTGAGCCAGAACTTGCTGGTGTGTCATCCCAAAGGATCCCTACTCGTCTCATGAATCAGAAAAATAATAAGCCAATACAAGTATGAGATTTAACTGCTAAATACTAAGAAGCACAAATACTTCAAAATAGCCCAAAGTACTTGCATTTGAAATTAAGCTTCGGTTAACATTGAGTTGAACACAATTTTATAATGTTACATGTTGGGAGTTGAACACAATTCACAAAAAGAAAACCTAGGGTCATCTACTAGGGGAAAAAAGACCATTCACTAAATTAATGAACATGTTTATTACCTAATCTATTTTGGATTCCATCTCAAATAGCCTAATTTACACCTTCAATAAGATCTTCCCACAAAACATGACTCCAACATAATGGACCAACCATCATTGTACTACCAACTAATATCAGAATCTCTCCATTTTCCACACAATTAATATTCATGCTCCCAACAAATATGTACGAGTGAAGCTAGGGGATACTATAACCTTTACTACATAAGCCTATGAAACTTACATGTTAATTTAACAAAAAAAAAAAAAAAATTCATTTATTATGTTGTCAACGTGATAACATTATGAACAAGGTTTGGCTACAAACCGGTTTGTAGCCAGTTTGCTACAATCTACTATGTGGATAGTCTTAGGTTTGTAGCCAGTTTGCTACAATCTACTACGTTGTAGCTTATAAGACTATCCATATGTATTATTTAAAGAAGTCACATGACTTATTAAATATGTCATGTGACTAAAGTACATGTGAATGGTCTTATAAATTGTTATGTAGTGGGTTGTAACAAGCTGGTTATAAACCGGTTTGTAGCCAAACTCTGTCCGAACATTATTAAGTTACTAGGATAACCATTTATAGTAGAATTGAATGGTTTAGATTTTGCCAAATCATCAACATTTAAACAAACATTGATCTTGTACCTCAATGGTGAAGATTTTAAAAACTCCATGGTAGAGATGGCAAAATATGGATTGAGATGCTCATACAATTGAGATGTCTCATGCAATTGGTATTGTATGCAATACCAATTGAGTGGTTGAAATTGAAAGTTAACTTCTTAATTTTTAATCTTAACCACTTAATAAAAAATTTAAAAAGCAAAAAATGAAAAAGTTAAAAAATTGTGAAAAGAAAAAAGAAATTACATCATACAATATTTTTTATACTTTTTGAGTATTGTATAAAATCTCAATTTGCAAAATATCACTTGGGCTACACTTAATGCTAGGCATGTTCAATTCTGGTTCAACTTTGTTAACTTTTATAGTACTAATCAATATCGATCCTCATTCCCATAGATCCCAATACTCAAAAATTCGAATTTCCCAAAATTCCCAAAAAAAAAAAAAAAAATATCTCGCCAACCAAACAGGAAAAGTAAAAACCGTACTAAAAAGTCTAAAACCGTAAACTTTCCTAAAGTAGCCATATAAAGTAAGCTAAATTACACAAACTGCCACGAGTAAACCAAAAGGAAAGAAAAAGGAACACTGAGTATTACCTGACCCGGCGAGTCGAGGAAACCGGCGGGACTAAGACCCGGCGGAACGGTGAAAATCAACGACGGCGAGATCGCCAAAGTCGTCGGCCGGTTCTGCTTGAACCGGAACTCTTCATCTCCAGCAGAGGAGGACGAATTGTCATCGTCCGGAGGAGGCGGGAAGCTAGGACGGTTTTGAGAAGGAAGAGCCGCCGGAGAAGCCATAGCACCGGCGAGAAGCTGAGAGAAAGACTTGCAGTCATCGTTATCGGAGAAGAAGCTGGAAACAAGCGTCATCGGGCTGGAGAACAAGCGTCATGGGCCCTGGACTAAAGCCCAGCCCACCTAAGCCCTGAAACACTAATAGCCCGTCCACTAAGCCCAAACCCGGTCACTATTTCCATACACACTTCCACCGTTGAATAACGTTTCCATCGAAGTTCGCGGTGGAAGAGTTATCGTTGGCCGTAACGAAGAAGATGAAGAAGAAGAAGAAGTAACCGCCGTTGATTTTAACGCCTGCGTTAACGATGACGAAAACGACGTCGTTAACGGTGGCGGCTTTTCGCTCTCACCCATTGATTTTCGGACAAAACGCACTCTTTAAAACTCTCTTTATCTCTCTCTCTCTCTCTTTTTCTCTTTGTGTATATGTGTCCGATTTTGCTTCCTTTTTTTTCTTTTTTTTTTTTGCGGATCTGAAATTCAGCAAAAAGTCCACGCACGCAGATACGAAAAAAAGCCTTTTTATGATTTTTCCTTTTTTTTTTTTAATTTTTTAATTTTGTTTTAGTTCTAAACTTCTAATTGGTTTAACTGTCTACGGACTTTACCCAAAAAGAAAACATGTGCAATGACGGTTTGGTCCTCGGAGACTTTTATGAACCCCCGAACTTCTTGTCTCTTTGCCAAGTGTAGTAGTAATAATTTTTTTTAAAAAAATTAAAAAATGGTAATAATAGATTGTGAGTTGTCATGCATTGCTTCTTCTTGGGTTTTTTTCTTAGAGAGAAAAAAAAAATGAATTATTGGTGGTGTTATTATTATTATTATTGATAGCTAAAGGTCACAAAAAGTGAAGATAGGACATGAGTTAAATTCAACCTTTTAATTATATATAGTCATATTAAGGTAGTGTGTACTCTTGGGTAACCGGCCTCATTTTTGCTTTTTTAATTTAATGTGTAGGGGTTAAATTAATTAATGATATGCATATGGCATGGTTAGCTTCGGATTCACTTATTACTTTTTTTAAATCCATAATAAAGTGGCTGATGTCAACATTCACTTAAATAAGGATTGTGACGAATGAATATCCTTTATCTTATTTTTTGTAGTTTTATTTTATATTTCATCAATTATAATATATCATATCATTTGAGTATTCGGTTCAGTGGTAATCCCCCTCCTTAAAAAACCCCACCATTCTATGAATGTGTGGGTTCAATCCTTGATCTTAAAATATACGTGTGTGTGAATTTAGATTAGAATTTCTTCATATATATAAAAAAATAAAAAATATCAAATAAGTAAAAGTGGTAATCCCTCCTTAAAAAAACTAAGTGTTTAATATATCATGTGTAGATTAGGATTTCTATCATATAGATTGTGTTTGATTTGTTTTCATTCTAAATCTTAGTTATTTTATAAGGAAATAAAATAAACACATGGTGTTGTAATTGGTAAAGTATAAAGTGAAACACAAAAAGTGGAATAGAAGATTTGTACACAAAAAGTGGAATAGAAGATTTGTACTCGATTGTGACTATTAAGTTATTGAAAATCAATATTTTGTGAAATTGTTCTCAAAATTTTGTGAATTGTTCTCAAACAAGATTTTGTGATTTGTTACTTTTTGCAAGTAAATTTATACTATTTCAAAATATTCATCTAGTTAATCTTTGTAATAAAAGAGAAATGTTATGACCAAAAGTTTTTTTTACTAATTTGTCAAGATTGTAAATTATGATTCTTACAATATATGCACTATTCATTTCCTATCATTCAAATAAAAGTGAATTTTTTTGAAAACTTGTGTAACAAAACTTGGCCAAATTGCATAATCACTCCCTGAGGTTTTGATTTTGCAATATAACCACCTGGGGTTTTTTAATTGGTGAAATTGACCCCTCTAAGTATATTTTTTATCAATTTTGCTAACAAAACTTGTCATATGCATTATATGTAACCACTTTATAATAAAAAATTCATTATTATAAACCCAAATGCAATGCATATGACAAATTTTGTTAGCAAAATTGACAAAAAAATATATTTAGAGGGGTTAATTTCACCAATTTAAAAACCCCAGGTGGTTATATTGTAAAATCAAAACCCAAGGGGATCTGTTTGCAACTGAACCAAACCCTAGGAGATGATTATACATTTCAACCACAAAACTTCTTATATTCAAAAAAACCAATAAAAAAAAAAACAAAAACTGCCAAAATAAAAAAAAAAAAAAAAAAAAAAAAGGTTGCTGGGAGATGGGTAGATCTCAAGGCATGTTAATTATATAAAAAGATATGTAGAGTTTAATAAATAAAAGATGTGATTATTCCAAAATAGAACTATTATTATACACATATAAGTATGGAGCTCGATAGTCGATACCCTTATCTCAAACAGTCACAATCACAAAGCTGACACATATGTCAGAACTTTAGGGCAAGAAAATTTATGTTGTACTAATTTTTGTCCGTGTTAGGGCAAGTTGATTATCTTGATTCTAAAGCCAAATTCGTGCAGTGACCACTGACTCTTATGCACTGACCAAGGCATAGTGGACAAAATGTCCTTATGCTTGTACAATGAAAATGTACAAATTTTCCTGGCTGTTCATGGAATTGATTGTGGTTGACGTATAAGTTAAAGAGTGGGTTCGCGTGGAAACTCTCTCCAGATGTGACAATATTATTCGGTAAATATCACTTTCATCTTTTTAATTATTGGTCCATTTTAATCTATTTTTTATTCATAAAATTAAATAATATTCTTATTAATGTATTGCATAATATGCAAATAATTCTTCATCATCTAATTCTCAATTAAATCCTAGCAAAAAATAAATAAAAATAAAAACTTATGGTGCATTAATAATATGTAATAATAATTGGTTCAAGTTCATGTAAACGAAACAAAGCCTTGTCGTCATTTTTCTTTTATGGATAAGTTTGAAAGATGTGGAATACTAGTTTGTGTATTCTTTAATGGCATTTTATAGCAGGTTAACAAGAAGAATGTGATGGACCTTGACAAAAAGGACATCTTAACATTGTCCTAATAGTTGAGGATGTAACAAAAATAAAACTAAATGATACATTTAAAAGTGATCTCAGACTTAAATGATGTAAAATGTATTTCAATAACAAAAAATATCATAGATTAAAGTGAGTACTTTAAAGTACATGGTGACAGCATGAACAACATGTAACCGTTGTAAAATCAATATACGATAAGTCAGATAATGCATGTATCCAATATGAGATAATTAATGCTTTCCCAAGTGACAACAAAATTGAGCCAAGATTTAGGTGAGTCTAGGTTTGATTCTTTTACAATGCTACTACGTACTAGTGTACTACGCTATTTCCTAAGTTTCCAAAAAGTGAATAGAAGGAGAAGAAGAAGAAAAATCAAAGAAAGCTTTATTAAAAATGTACTGTTGAATAGTTACTACGGTATATATTGGCGTAGGCAGAAGAGTCCGTACACAAACACAATATGTATTAATTAATGTATGTACCTTAAAACCTTTACTCATAAATGGAAAAAGAAACAGTATTTACTGTTTTTACACCGACACATTTCCTGTCTAGATCACAATGTTACACATTTGATTTGTCATATATATTGGTTATATTATATTATATTATATCTATATATATATAGAATTAGGCTATCTACCTGTCGACCACATGTTGACAATGCAATGAAGTTTTCGGTTGTGTCCATTGATGGCAACCTGCAGGGTTCGTGCTGAGCACGTAGGACTACAGAGTCAGTGGGGGCAAGGAATGAAGATGACAGAAAGAAGCTATGGACTATCGAGCATTTTCGGTGTATAAATCTTATATGTTTCATTTACATTTAAACATATAATATTACCAATTATTATATGGATAATTTTGTTATTGTTAAAAAAATGTAAGATTTATATTGCATTGATTAATGCTATCGGGAACGGCTCGGGTCCAGTACACAGAAGTATTGGACCCATTGAGATGCTGCTACATGTACAAAAACTGTACAAAATTAGACACGTGACAGCATCTCAACGGGTCGAGTGCTCCTGTACACTGGACCCAAGCCTTTCCCAATGCTACCTTGTATTTGAATTGAATTGAAGAATCTAAACAAAGTACAATATCCTTACTTAAGTTTTGGCCTTATTAAAATAACACTATTTGTTACGTGTAGTGCTCTATAATTGTTTTGCACAAAGAAGCACGTTTTGAATATCTATAATATTATATATTTATATGTGTATATATACTATTAAATATACTTATATGGATTAAGATTGGATTATCTAAATTTATAAATACATGCATAAAGTATCAACTATTATTTGTAATTTACTGATAAATACAAATATTTTAAAATTTGTGAATGAGTTTTTACAAAACAAGGTTAGTGTATCTAATTTTTGTAAGTTCATAAATAAAAATTATTTTATCTAATTAACTCTAATAATATAATCTCAATTAAAATTTAATTATTAATTACTATAGGATTGTGAATTGGTTAAAAAAAAATAGTCATGATATCCATTTGATATGAGGAAAGAATGAGTTATAATCAAGAAGTTCGTGAACAAGTTCGAGTTTATTCGACAAGAAAATGAATTAAGTTTGAATATGTAATTTAGCTTAGTGGTGAGATTGAGCTTGATTCGTGTTTGAAATAAAATTAAATAAACAAATATAAACCTTAATATTCAACCGGTCGAATATTTTATATTAAAAAAAAAATTGATAAGTTATAATGCACCACAATCTATAATTACATGCTATTTTTTTTTTATCAGTTCTATAATTACATGCTAAGTAGTAGCAATTGATCCCTGAATGTGTATACCTACCGTTAAACCAAGTTGTACCTACATTAATGGTATGAGAGGAAAATCCTATAGTGAAATGATAGGACACATGAAAGTTATTAAGGCTAAAGGGAATTAATTAGATGTAGTCATAACCAGACAACTTGAGTTTATCGAGACTTTTATGGAGTTCAATATGAACACAGGAGCCACCCAAGACAAGTTGCGTCTGGCTAATCGAAACCTTTGAAGACGCAGTAATCATCATTCTCTTATTATTGGGGTGAACTGCAGAGAAAATGAGTTGGGGAGAGTTAGTGCATCACAATGCATGAATGAGTATCAAAGGGAGAGAAAGACCAAACAACTATATATATATATATATATATATATATATTAATTTTTTGGTTTTATTTTTTGATAATTGAATAGTTAAGAAAAGGGGATTTGAACTTTGTACCCCTCACAAGTGAGTTACAATGTTGTATTTTTCCTAGGGTAAAATTTAGGTACAGTTTCTTAAATCAAGTATATTAGGTTCCTAGTTGAATTCAAGTACATTGAATTTAAATATTCTTGGAAAAGATAACATTATTTGTGTTTCATTGGTTAATGCAACTATGTGTTTGAATTCAATTGGGGAACTTAATGTACCTAACCTAAGGAATTGTACCTAAGTTAAGTCAAGTACATTAGGTTCCTAGTTGAATTCAAATACATTGAATTTAAATATTCTTGGAAAAAATAACATTGTTTATGTTTCATTGGTTAATAGAACCATGTGTTTAAATTCAATTAGGGAACCTAATATACCTAACTTAAGGAACTGTACCTAAGTTTTACCCTTTTTCTAATCACATTACTTATTCCCAGGGCGCCATATAATACCTATCTAAGGTTAGACAGACACAATTCGCCAAGTGGATAAGTTGAATGTGCCAAATTTATTTAGTGTTCAAAGAAGGTACCAAACATGTTTTATAACTTTGAATTTGATCTCTTTAGTGGGCTATGTCATTGGCTGATTGGCTCCCAATCGAAACTCATTGAGTACATATATGATCCATGTGTCTTCGATTCGATCCAATGTCATATATTTAGTAGTCATCTTGCTTAATCTGAAAATTATGCACCACTTTAAGCATTAACATTGAAAATAACAAAGAGAGAGAGATGAACACTAACATAAGTTTCTCCACCTTGAGCTCAACACTTCCATTAAAAAGGGACATAAGATTTTTCATTATTGATAAATTTTCACACGTGACCTTGTAATTTGATACAAAATAATAATTTATTGCTTATCTTAAAAGCTTAATTAAGTTAATATAGAGTATGAAGCATAATCATTTAATAATATTTTAGGAAAAATCTTATGTACAAAGCTTGAATCTTCTCAAGGCACCGACCCTAACTAGCTAGGTTACCAACTTACCATGACACCTAACTAGCTAAGGTACCTAACTTTTTGTTTTGCTCTCTAATTTATGACCCAAGTGCATAGACAATTTCTCTTTTTTACTTAATTTATGTAGTCTAACCTTTAAGTTTAGCACATAAGGTGATTGGAGGATAATATCAAAATGTAATGCTCATTCTATCCTAACCACACCCCAGAAGAAAAAAGAAAAGAAAAGAATTGCTATTATGGCCAAAGTTGTAAGTATCGAATCGTTGTCTTAATTAATATACCATGCAGGTTACTATATCAGTACATATAATATCATAAAAAACATTTATCTAAAAAAAATTCGGTCATTTCAATGAATTTTGGGTGCGATCAATTTTATAGTTTTTGATCAATATCAATTCTAATTTTATTTTTGAAAACTTTTCAAAATTATTTTGGTTAAATTGATATGCCTTAATTTTGAAATGAGATGTGATGAATGAAGATGTTTTTTTTTTTTTTTTGAGTTTATAAATATATTCATAACAATCATTATAAAATGATATATTAGAATATTTCATTCAAGCAAACAAAACAAAATGGTCACCAATATTTATAATTGAAGCATAAATTTTAGAAAACAGTTTTGACCCTCATATATGCAAAAAGAAAAAAGGGTAATGTCAAAAAAAAAAAAAAAAATTCACAAGAGCCATCCGAGTGAACCCCCTTGATGGGGAATCTTTAATATCAAAATTAGTGTCCATAATCTTTTCTATGAAAGATAAATGGTTTTTGGATTTTTTTCTCATCCTAATTATTGTCTGACTTTCTCAATATATAGGTATTTTGTTATGTGTTTAGCCATTTTGTTCATGATGGCCCATTACTGGCCTGATTTTAGATTCTTTTTCATTTGGCTCTAATTTTAGGCATATAAGCATAACCAATTAATTGTGAGGTTCTGTTTGGCCTTTCTTATACTAATCAATTTTTAATTCGCTGAGTAGAGTCAAATACAAATACTTCCTTCACTCTGACCAAACATCATTTGAGCAGCAAACAGTAAAGGAGCTCAGAAATCACAACTCAATTCTTCTTAAAAAAAAAATAAAAAATCACAACTCAATGGAGGAGGAGAAGCAAGAAAAGCACCAAACCAAGCCAATCCGTTGCATCGTCAAACTGGGTAGGTCCCTTTTTTTTTTTTTTTTTTTTTAACTGTAACAAAATTTTAAATCACATGTAAATTTGTAATATACTTTGATTTATTACACCACAGTCTTGTTGCTCTTTTCACCTTTATATACTTGCATTTAAATTCATTATTGTTTTTTTAGCTTTTACCAAGAAACCCAGAAAGCTGGATTGAGCAAACTATGTTTGTACAACTTCTTTAGCAATATTAAATTAATGGGTGCCTATTAAACTTATGTTTAACTTAAATCCCTGCTTGAATACCAAGCAAGTTAGAGACTTTGATGTGAAATGAGCTAAGAAATGTCACGAAAAATGTACTTTATGGTTAATTACAGGATAAACAAAAAGAACATGCAAAGAATTCTTTGCTTTTTTCTTTATAGCCTTAACAAATTTTATATCACATGGGGATATACTTTGGTTTATTACACTACAGTGTTGTTGCTCTTTTCACAATTCTATACTTTCATTTGGCAATACTAATTTATTGGGTGCCTGTTAAAATTTCGCTTCACCCATGTTTAAATTAAATCTCTGCTTGAATACCATGAAAGTTAGAGGCTTTGATGTGTAATGAGCAAATAATGTCATGCAAAATGTACTTTATGGTTAAATATTTTTAGAGGAAAAACAAAAGGAATATGCAAATAATTCTTATTTGTTTTTTGTTGGAGGATGGAGAAAACTATTAAGAAATGTGTTTTGTGTGTGAAGGAGGTGCGGCAATTACTTTCAAAAACGAACTTGAGAAGATACATGAAGAAAACCTTGGCATGGTTTCATCTCAGCTGAGGCAAGCAATGATGTCAGGGTGTTCTCCTTCTTTGAAGGTTCTTGGGATGGATTGGAGCAAGAGACATGGGGAGTCAGAGGTTTCATGTAACATAGATGATTTTGTAGGCGATGCAATTGTAAATCCTAGTCGTTTTGTTGTTGTTCATGGAGCAGGTTAGTTGCATGGATCCATACATGAATTGGTACTGCTTCTTGATCATAAGCATTGAAGACACTGAATTGAAATATGGTTATGATGCTAATTAATAGTATACATTGAGAATAATGCCTTTGAGTATAAAGAACATGGTCATTTGCTTTATACTGCAGGACAAGTTCCCTGTATTCTTTCAGGAGTTGAAGCTTTGAAGTTGTTTTTACAGTTATTGTGTTTCTAAAGTATGTGGCATTTCAATTTATATTCTATAATGGTGGCTTTAGGTTCTTTTGGGCACTTTCAAGCTAGTAAATCTGGGGTTCATAAAGGAGGATTGGATCAATCTCTTGTCAAGGCTGGTTTTGTTGCTACACGAATTTCTGTAAGATGAACTTATTTTTGCATTTTGTTATTCTTGATGTTTTTACTTTTTAGCTTTTGAATCCAGCAATTATGTAGAACCTTTCTGTTCTTTAGCCGGTTGTGAGATGGATTGGATATGTTTTAGAATGGTAGAAGTGAGTAAAGCAGAATTGGGCAACCAAGTATGACATCCAGAAAGCATTATCAAGTTGATATGGATGCTACATTATATCAAACTTGAAATTTTGTTCTCATGCACCCATGTATCTATGAGAAGTGTTTCACCGGATTAAGGTTTTTGTTAACCCTGTTTTGATTCACCATATTCCTTAATCTACACTTATTTGCTGTTCAATTTTATAAAATTAGGCAACTATGACATCAAAATTCTCTGATTAGATCTTTTACTTTATCAATTATTTGGTCTACTATAGACTATTGGTGAGCAAGGATCCTTTCTTTTCCCTTGTTTATCCTTTTCTTTGTTTTGTTTCTATTTTTTTTCAGGTTACAACTCTCAATCTTGAAATTGTTAGAGCATTAGCCAGAGGTACTGATTTAGTTGTTACAATTCAACTTTTATGCATATTTTCTCTTAACTCTATACTTTATATTTTTGCATATCTTCTTTCCCATCAAATCTAGGTCTGTAATGCAAGTCAACATTTGTGTATCAAAAAGTGCAAGCCTTATATTTGATTTTATAAGCACTATTTGCTCCTGGCAATCTAATCAGAACCAAGTTGGCAATTTGACAATCATGTCACCAGTTTCCATAAAGTTTCTTGTTTCAAAATTATTGAGCTTGAGAATTTGCAACCTTTTGTTCATGCTTGCTATTATATTTTGAAGTAACATAATATCTTAAAATTTACATTGATAGAGAATACAAACTTTTCAATTTCAGGAATTATTTATTTGAAATATTCAACTTCTGTGGAACACTTCTTGGTAGTGCTCATCATTTTGATAGAAGAAAATTCCCTGTGCTCAACATCTTATAACCATGTATTTTTAAAAAAAAAATTATTTTCAAGACATTGGAATTTGCATTATTGTGTAAGATGGCCAAATTTTCTGCCCTACATGTCTTTTGGAAATGGGAAGTAAAGCAAATTGCCCTTAGCAAAGTTTTGTCTTTTCTTGCAGTGGGTATTCCTTCAGTTGGAATGTCTCCATTTTCATGTGGATGGTCGACCTACGAGAAAAATGTTAGAAGCCTTCAGAAAGACTATTTGTTTCACTATTTGCACCAATAATGGAGGCTTGTTCTTTATTTTTGTATTCTTTCTTTTTGGAGATGCCGTCTCCTCTTCCTCTTCTCTTCCTAAGTTTGAACTCTTATATTTTTACAGATACCGTCAGCTGATTTGTCTTCGGTGACTAAGGCCATTGACACTGGTTTTGTACCTGTAAGTTTGAATTGTTTGATTTATGATGATACTTTGAAGCTTAAAATTATGTAAATCATGTTCTCGTGAACATTATCCTTTCTAGGCAAAGTGAACAATCATATGTATTGAGTAGTTACTCGTTAAAGTTATCACCACACACTCAAGTGCTCAAAAGCTTGAGACACTAAATGGGAATTTCCTGGATGTAAATCGACCTTATGAAAACCTGTTTATTGAGTAAGTAAAAAATTATCTCGTTATTAGCTATGTGTGTAGAAACATAGTTAGATAAATAGATGAAGATTGCTGAAAGCTTAGATCATATAATTTTTGAGTTTAAGGAGGAGGCCTATTTCATATTAAGAGGATTATCCATTTGCAACCAGTGAGAAATGTTTTAGCTACTAAGGATGTTTATTCTTATCTGCCTTCTAGGTTCTGCATGGAGATGCAGTGCTCGATGGATTGCAGGTTTGGTCCCTATGAGACATGTTAATCAGCTTTCTTAGTTATTAATTGTTATTCACCTCATCCATTTACTTTATTAACAGGGCTGCAGCATATTGAGTGGAGATGTTATCATACGTCATCTTGCGGCGCACTTAAAGCCTGAATATGTTGTTTTTCTTGTATCCACTAATATATTCTTTTCATACTTAAAATGCTATATAACTTTTCTGACATTATGTATCAAGATATGTATGTGAAATTGGTTTCCCCAATATTCACATTTGACACATCTTGTACTTAGCGAGACTTAAATCACCCATCTCTGATTGATATGTATCAAATGAAATTCTATGCTGTTATCCGATTAATGTGGATTAAAGACAGATGTTTTGGGTGTATATGACCGTCCACCGACGGAACCTGATGCAGTACTCTTGAGGGAGATTGGTGAGCACTTGTTATAGAACCTTGATCTTATACATGCATGGTTTCTTAATGAGTTCAGTTGGCTTGTTAGATGTTAACTGAATGGGCCTGGCAAATTTGTTCATTATGGTAGCTGTTGGTGAAGATGGGAAGTGGTCTGTGGTGAAACCAGTGCTTCAGAACATGAATAAGCAAGGTTAGTGGGAGAAAAAAATATGTTTTATCTAGTTTACATGGCAATGTAAAGGTCCATTGTTCAGAGTGAATTTAATGGGAGGTACATCTGCTTTTCATTACAATTGTTTTTTTTTTTTTTTTGTACAATTGGCCACTGGGCTAAACATTCATTCCCCTTCATTACAATTGTTTATAGTATCAGTATTTAGGATATTCATGGATTGGTCTTCTTTCATGTACAGTGGGAGCTACATCAATATAAAACTAGATGAGTCAAATTGATTTTCATTGCATGTCCAAACTTTCACTATGTTGTTGGAATCTGATTTTGCTTCAGTGTTGAGCTTGGCTCTTGTCTGATGGAATGTTAAAACTGTAACTTTAGGCGCTTGTTGCTTCTGCATGCTTTTAAGTCTAGCTCAACATCACATTTTTTCAATCTTTTCTGTGCTGCCTTTGTTGAGCATCTTGTAAACTTACTCCTTTGTTGAGGCACAAGAATATGGATATGCTGTTTTAGACCCGAGCACCAAAAATTAATAGATGTTTTCCCATATTCTGTGAACAGTTGAAACAACTGTAGCAGCTCATGATACAACTGGAGGTATGGAGACCAAAATAACAGAAGCTGCAATGATTGCAAGACTTGGAATTGACGTTTACATTGTGAAAGTAATGACCCTCCACCTTTTTTTCTTAAATATTGTTTTGTCTTTTGAATTTATATTTGAGAGCTTGTAGTAATTAAAATTAAGCTGGATGCAGGCAGCCACAAGCCACTCATTGAGGGCCTTAAGTGGGGAACTGAGAGGCAACATTCCTGATGATTGGCTTGGGACAGTCATCCGATTCGTGAGCTGAGACTGCCAACGAGTACCACCTTGTCAAATGTTGTTGTAACAATCTGATCAGCCATTCTTCCAATAAGATGTATAACAAAGTGTAGATGGGATTTTTTTACGTAATAAGGAAAGGCTGATCAATACTGATGTAAGAAGCTCCACGGACTGGATCCGAACAAATCCGAGCAGAATGTAATAATGCCCGAGTAGCCTAACACTTGAATCCTGTAGAATAAACAAGGACACAAACTTTCAGATTGTCTTGGTCAACCCAATGGGGCTGACCTATAACTCTCCGATGATTTTGTTAATAATCCCATAATCAAAAGAACTTGTTAAAAAACAGAAAAATGATACTTAGTGTTTTTCTCTCAAGAATAATTATTGTAAAATCGAGGAACCCCTTTTATCATTGCCTTTCACTCTATTTATATCCATTCCATTTTTTAAAGATATTTCTCTTTCTTTCCCTTATCCTCCTCTTCCTTCTTTTTCTGCATACCATTAATGCCTGCCATTTACAGCTCATTTATCTCGTTTATTCTCTCCATTTGATTTGTAATAATCCTGACATTAACTAGATATTTTGTTAACATTAATGGATCCTGACATTAACTTGATATTTTGTTAACATTAATTGCGGTATTCTGGAATGAACTTCTATGTCCTGTCATTAATTTGGATTTTCCATACCCATGTTAAGGGGAACCGAACAGACTGTTAAGTATATCGTCCGTTCGGTCACCATCCGAACGGTTGACGTCAGTTCCTTTAATGATATTCTCCTAATCACATTTTACCCCTCCACAAAGTAGGTATTATTGGGTGAACTTTCAAAGATATGAATTTGTCAGAAACACAGGATCCTCAAATGACTTGAGTTTGAAATTGTTTTAACAGAGCTCCTCATTGATCTCCCTGGAAATGCTCACAAATTGAAATTTGTAATCTCATAACTTTCATTTTTTTTTGGCCCACCAATCTCATTATGGCAGAAAACATATGGTCCAGTTTGCTTACTGCAGAATTTTACTAGTTGGGTCATGTTACAATACAATTGCCAGTTGAGGCAGCAATGTCTTAAGAAGTTAAAAGAGTTGTGCTCTGGGGGCATTTTATCATCCAGTAGCCATTCGGCCTTATCATTCATTCAGTTTTAAGAGGGCTTCATGCCAGAAAGAGTAATTCTAAGCAAGGAAATCCAATTCAGAAATGGTTTATATATTGAAAAGTGTTTGTTTTGAGCTGATGATACATTTGCGAAGGCACCCATATGTGAAAATTGCGTGTGTATATCATGCAAACACTTCAATAAACGAATCATATCAAACATGCAATTTACCATTCCTAACTGGATTCCAGTGCAACTTCTACATAATCTGATACACGTGAGGCAGCAGTTCACCTATAGATAAATCCATCTATAAGTCCAAAATAGACGGATCCTTGGATCCACCAAATTAATAAAAACCAGCAAACTGCTAGCGGAGGTGATTGCATAATGATGATTAAATGAATATGAAACATGTTATCAAGGGATGACATGAAATTAAACATGCCAAACGCCTACAGCCAAAACAATCATCCATGATCCATCCATTTCTGTACTTTTACCCTCAATATAGATATAAGAAATTTCAGCACAAAAAAATTCATTTCCATTAAGAAAAAGCCACAATGATGAGAACCAATCTATTTTGAATATGACGAACTTTAAATGGAAGTTTGGAAACAACAAGAAGTGCCAAGAAGTGTATAAATAGTCCTTGCTGGCAGATATAACTTCTCCACACCATGACCCATGAAATGGTTCCGTAGTAATCAAACAGAACAAAATCTTGTTTATAGAAACCCTAATTAATAATGGCATAATGGCAAAGTCTAGCGATAGGTGGAGGCCACATTTCAATAAGAATGTTTCATAAATTAGTGACCTCTCAAACTCACACAAAACCCTAAAGTAAGCTACTATCATCTGGTTCAATTTAAAGTTCCAGTCTTTAAACATTCCCATAGATGGAGGACAATTACTTAGGGCCAATGTCCTTAAGGGCACAAATCTGCTCCTCTCCCATAGCAGACATCACTGAAACAACCAGATCTTTTCCCTCTGCAAATCCATCCTTGATCTGCATGATAAAATTCAAATAAATTAGATAACATAACAATTCATAATCCATTTGGAAACATGAATACCAACAACTTGAAACATATTTCATTGAATATATTAAAGATCACCTAATAACTGCCTAGTGACAAAAAAATTCAAGTTGAAATAAAAGTTTTAAGTTGCCAAATACTTCTGTTGCAGAAGAGAGAAGAAAAATATTTGGACAAACATGAAAAAATCAAATATGAGGCAACCAATCAATGTGCCAACCAAAAATACATAATAATAACCACAAGTTATACATGAATAAACAAATTAGCAATGCACCACCAGATCAGTCATTAGAGAGATCATTGCACACAGTTCCAGCAACAAGGGGTAAATTCTGTTGGCAGTTCTACTAAATACAGCTTGAAGGAATATAAAGGTTCAAAATTCAAACAAACAAAAACACTTGCTCGAACATTTCATAGAGGAAAAACCTAGTCACTAACCTGTGAGAGCAGACTTTCATCGGTAGGAAGCTTCAGGTCATCCTTAGTGTTACCATTCTCAGTCAGCAGACTCACCTGAAGCATTTAACAATAAATATTACTTTTAAGTTTATACTTAAATCCAAGAAAGTAATCAAAGAGAAAGCTTTATCATACAAATCCATCCTCAGAGATATCAATCAGCTGATAGTCAGTACGGTTCACATGAGGAACCTGCAACACAATCATAAAAATGTTAATATCTCGAAAACACCACAAATACAGACAACAAACAGCATAACATAAGTGGAAATTATAAATACAATGGTGAAGTTTTGTTGTAATTTAGACCATTTAATAGGTTACACATCTATTATATGCTCGATAACTATGTGGAAATTATAAATACAATGCTTATTTTTACAATACAAGTAAAAGAAATATATCACTGTATTTCACTGATTCAAACTAAATCTATCCTCATGCTTCATTGATTTGATTGGATCTATAAATAACATGATTATTATACATAAAAGAGTTTTGTCCCATCAACTTTGACAGGGGCACCACGCCATCATAGGTTCTCCCTATAAATACATAAAGGGCTTACATCACAATTGTGGGATGATGGAACAATATCCTCGAGCTTCTTGGCAGTGAAAATGTCAATTCCAACAAAGTGACACTTAGCATGACCGTGCTTGCCAGTTTTGGAAGTTGAAACCTCCACAACCTGCAATGAAGACAAAGATATTTACTTTTTATAAGTAACAAACAATTTATTTACAACAAAACAATCAATATACCACGTCTCTATCAAATCCACAATACAAGTACAATAGGTACCAGTTGTTCAAGAGCAAACTACTCCAAATTTTACTAAAAGAAGGCTTCCAAACTGACATAGTAAAGAATGGGTAAAAATTAAATTTCTTAATTACTATTTTGAGTGTGTTTAAAAGTCAACACATCAGTCAGTACATCAATAGGTAAGGCTTATGTACTAAAATTTGTAGTATCCCTAGCACCACTATATATATATATATATATATAGCTGTTCATTGAGAAAATATTTTGACGAATTAACCATTGGATTGCATTATCTATATCAAGATGATCAGAGATCAATAACCATCTCATCATAAAGTGTATAAATGTCAAGTCTCTTTAACTTTACAATTAAACATGAAAAATGATTTTGTGGATCAGATAGTAAATAATATCCAATTAACACAAAATTTGGCTTGCCTATTAAGATCACCAAAATTATGAAATCTAATTAATTCTATAAAAAGTTAAAAACTGATGTAGGTTACACTAGCTGTAACTTGATCCCAACCCTATATATACATATATAAAAGCACACATTTTTTTTCTTTCTTTCACATAATATTAAAAAAAAAAAAAATCTGAAATTTAAGCTTTAATATAATATTTCCAATTGAAATCAAGCTTATAAAGTCCAAATTGATAAGCATACCACTATAAAATCTAAAAAATTAAATATTAAAAAAAAAAATCGAAGCGAGTCCAACACGTACGATCAGATTTATATTTTCAGATTACATGCACCACAAAAAAACCTAGCAAAAAAATGGAAGCAAAAGAGGAGGAAGATCTAGATTCAGATCTAAAGAGAGAAGAGAAGGTAAACCTTGCAAGGGCGGTTTTTGATGACAATGTAACCGTTCTTGCGGATGGTACCAGCTTGCTGAGGGTAAGTCTTGGAAGCTCCGGCGTCGGCCTTGGACTCGAAGTGGTGCTCCTCGTCAGACATGGCGCTTTGAGAGAAAGAGAGAAATAAGGGCTTCGAAAACGCAGAGAAAGAGAAAGAGAATTGGGAAAAGAAAGAAATGAGGAATTTTTATATATATATAGTCCTATATGATAGGGATTTGGGCTTTTAAGTGTCTCGGACTTCACCTGCTTTATATACAATTCAATTTCTAAACCCTCTCACGTCCATTTTCTTTTTTGAAAAGTCTTTTTTTACTTTTCAAAAATAAATAAGCACGTATAAAATATGGAGTAATTAATTAATAATTTTTGAGTTTTTCTTTCCTATTTGGATAAGCTAATCACGTTTGTTTTATTTTTTATTTTTTTAATCTTGGATGTTCGGGAGTGTTCCGTAGATACGTGTATTTCGACTAATTTTAGAGTATATGTAACATTCTACTAATGTATGTATGTGAGAGGACTCGAATTAATCAAACTTCTTATTACTTAATTCATAAATACATTCCCATAATTTTTAATTTTATGTTGAATTAACACTTTAATTTTTTATTTTAGTTTGTGTGGGGTTAACTCAAGTATAAAGCATTATGGCGTTGTTTTTTTTTCGATTGCGTTACAAAGACGCTTAATGTGCGGTGCAGGTCTTATCATCTATGTGTTTGTTATATATATAAAGCATTATGGCGTTGTTTTTTTTTCGATTGCGTTACAAAGACGCTTAATGTGCGGTGCAGGTCTTATCATCTATGTGTTTGTTATATATATAAAGCATTATGGCGTTGTTGCCACTTGCCTCACATGCAAATTTCATGGCCTGTACATCTATGAGCTGATATCTTTCTTGATTGCATAGCATTTGTTAAAATTTAAAAGCATTTACTTGGAGATTTGCATGTCATAATTCAATACAATATGCATGTCTTAACATTTACTCTCACAAATCTCATAGTGTTCAACCAAATCCTTTGTTACTTCAAATGCCAAAATAAAGATAATGATTGGAATAATGGAGATTTAATTGAGTTATTTTGTTTATTTTATTTTTTCTATTTGCACCCTTATCCTACATTAATTTGTATCATTTTTTTTCATCTTCTTAATTTCCCAATCAAAGGAGCTGAAAAATCAACCGAAGAGTTACTCCCTTTTTATTTTGTAACTAGATTGAATACGATTGATTGATCCTTTTATGCTTAACCAATTTCACCAGCCAAGGAGCCAAGAATCTTAGTTAGTTGTGGTTCAAAACCAAGACCCAAAAACTCCCACTGAAGTGAGTGAGAGAGAGATGGCGATTTGTGGGGATCTAAGGGTCTCTGCAAGGGTCTCTGCAACACTGGGCTCGTACCATACACACCCAATTCGAAGCTCTTTGCGTCCTTCAAAGGTCTCAGCTCTTTGCACCCTTTTATTGTTCCTCACCTAGGAAGCATGGGTGCGTTTTCGGGTACGGGTACGGGTACTGGTACGGTACGACGGTACGGCAATTCCTGAAAAACTAGGATACGGATACGGCGGGGTATTTTTTAATTATATATTTTTAATTATATATTTTTAAACATATGTGAATTTAATAACAATTATAAATAATAAAATACCATTGAATGGTCTTTATATTACCATCCAAATTCAAAAAAAGTAAATGAATTAAGCATTTTAACATTGAAACCAAAATAATTAGTACTAAATTTCATATAACTTGCTAAATATTTTTAAAATGATAATGATAATATGCTATATGCTATATCCCACCTCATTGATGGTTGATAATTTAATTAAGAAATTTTTTTTTTAAAACCATTAGATGAGGAGATGTGGCCACGTGTAAGGTGAGATAATAGAGACAAAATTGTTTATATTGGGCGGACTGCCCAAAGCCCCAAAGCCACAAGATATTTTCTTACCTTTTACCCATCAAACTTTACCCTGGTGGAAAGAAGAGAGCAACAAGGAAAAGAGAAGCAGACCCGCCCCTCTGTATGTATGGGGCTGCTCCTTCTCTAGTTAATAATATTTCTTCCATTATCAAAAAATAAAAATTAAAACAAAGAAGAAGAGAAGCAGGCAAGCAACAGTGAACTCTTCTTCATCTTCTTCATTTGGGGTGTGGATTTACTGTAGGAAGCAAAGAAGAGCAGCAGTATAAAGGTTAGATTTGGTGCCTCTCTTCTTCATCTTCTTCTTTTGGGGTGTGGATTTACTGTTTAATTTGAAGAGAAATGGAAAATTTGTGGGGGTACAGTTACTTTCCGACTGAAGGTTGTGGGTTTTGGTGGAGAGATAAATATCGAGCGAGAGAGACGAATATAGGTTTCAAATTTTTTTTCCAAAAACGACGCAGTTTGGCTGCATTCAGCCCTGACCCGTACCCTATCCGTACTTGACCCGTACCCAACCCGTACCCGACCCGTACCTGACCCGTACCTAGAATTTTTTTTTTTTTGGAAAAAATTGGGTACGCCTGGGGTACGCATGCAGCGGTACCCAGACAGCACCCGTACCTCAGCCGTATCTGGTACGGATACGGCTCCAATAATGCCGTACCCGTGCTTCATAGCTGGTCCTCACTGCTAATTCTCTATATGTGTGTGCGTGTGTGTGTTTTTTTTATTTTTATCTAATTGTCTTAAATTCTATCTGGGTTTCATGCAATTCGGTCTATCTTTTCCTTATCTCTCTGTTTAATTCCCATGAAAGCGCCAAGAACTGTAAATGTGGGATCTTGTTACTGGTTTTGAGGGTTGGAGTTGTAATTGTGAGATTCCACCATTTTCTTTTACTTTCCTTGGAATTTCTCAGCTACCAAACACAATATTTGATGATTTGAATTAATGGGTTTTTTTTTTTTTTTTTTCTTTAAAAAATAAAAAATTTCTGGTTCACATGGTAGTTGCTGAAAGGAACGTAGTACATTTTTGGTGGTAAAGGCAGAGTCTCTTTTATCTTGTTATGTGGCGTAAAAGAATACATGTGGCCGACCTTGACTATTCCGTTGAGGATTCATAGCCGACCCCAAAATTTTGGGGCTAAGGCTTGGTTGTTGTTGTTGTTGTGTATGTGTTATTCGTCCAACTCAAGTTGAACACCAACCTGAAAAGAGTATTTAAAGTGAATTAAGAGTTTGCCTATATAGGATTTTATCTAACTTTTTGTTGATTGCAGTGTAATATTTAGAATTAGAATAAACTAGAGAAAAGGCTCAGCTTGATGAATATTGTGATTGTCATGGAAACAATACTAGTATTGATAAGGATTTTTATCGAAGTCATTGGTTTTGTCTTGTTTTTGTACATTTAGTATTACTGGAGACAACTGGGTTAATACTTAATTGTGTAGATGTATGGGGTCTAGAGTAATAGATAGCTTTCTTTGTCATGGGTTGGTGCGATTGTAACAATGGATGGGGTATGATTTGTATGCGTTAGGGTTTCACATTTAGGAGTCATCAAAATGCATCATTGTTTATCCTCCTGTTTGTGAAGCATCCATATTTTGCAATTTCCTTGGTTTGTGCAATTTTTTAAGGCTAAAATGCATAATCACCCCCTTTGTTAGTGTAATAATGACTTAGTAGCTAAATTGGGAACTTTCGATTTTAGGACATGATCACGTAAGCACATATGGTCTCTAATCTCGGAGCTCACATGACTCACCGATCCCTCCCTTCTCAACATGTGCTTTAGTTGCAAACTTAGGCATTTTTGTTTTTGTTTTTATTATTGTTTTAAAATTATGTCACAACATTAAATCTCATTGATCTAATAGACAGCACAAGAAAAAAAGATCAAAATGAAGTTTTTTGGAAAATACAAGAAATAATTTGACAAAAGACTAGCATGCGAAGAACAAGAACAAGACATACAAGGATAAAAAGAGGAAGGAAAGAATGAATTGGTATCATGGAAATAGATTCTCTCAATTTCAAAATAGAAAGAATCGTATTCCGGACGGGGTGACATTATTTAAAAATTCAGCTCAAAGTAGATCAAAAGTAATAGTCAAGCTGCTGGAAACCATATTCACTGGAAAGTTTCTCAAGAATTTCCACTAAGAAATAAAAATGATTGCCAATAAACTTGATCTCAAATGGCACTTTCTTCAATCTCAAGAATAGGGTGGAAGATGGAATGTGGAAATAGAGGTAATGTGATATCTGTGACAAGAATGTTACATTAACAATTAAACAACATTCTGCAATACATGCTATTACATAATTAATTAAACCACATTCTACAATATATGCAATTGCATAACCAATTCCTACTTTTTAGCTACCTCTTTCTTTCATCTGCTGTGGATTAGTATCTCAAAAACGACTCCATCAAGAGTAGTATTTCCTCACCCTCAGGTAAAAGAGGGCCTTGCTTTCTTCAAAAGGAAGCCATCAAGAGACAAAGATATTGTTACACTTTGTAATGCAAATTAGGCAGCAGTTAGATTCGAGTGCAAAAGGTTTAAATTAGGGTCCAAGATCTCTGAAGTGGGTCTAGATCAGCCTAATGCATCTGAAATTTCATATAAGGTAACTTTCTTTTCCCTACTTTTTTTCTTGGGCGGAGAGGTTTTGAAGATTGGAAAGCTAAATCTCTTAAATCATGGTTTTAAAATGTAAAATAATCAAACAGTGAATCAGGCATCAGTCTGAACAGAATAACTTAGGTTGCAGGATAAGGATATTGATATTGGAAACAATGAGACAGTTAAGCATGGTGGCCAGGAAGCTATTGAGCAAATCATTGATATGGGTCATTACTTCATTGCATAGCATACCATGTACTGTCAATTCCTACTCGAACTTCCAGCAGACACTGATCTAATGTTGCTATCATCAACTTCGTGTATGAATATTTGAGGAGGCTCTTCTCTGTTGCAGGCAAATTACACATGAAATTATTAATCACTTGAGGCTAGATCACAAGCACAATGTTTTCAGTTTTCATATTGGTTATTCTTGCATGTTAATTCAAATATACTTGTCAATTAAACTATGTAGCCATGCAATAGGCCACTACAAGTAGTAAAGCTCCTTGAATAGATGGGTGGATAATTGTCAGTTAAACCATGTAGCCATGCAATAGGCCATTACAAGTAGTAAAGCTCCTTGAATAGATGGGTGGATAACCAGGAATCAAATAATCTGGATTCTGGAATAATAGTAGAGAAGAAGTTGAGATGAATAAGTAAAAAGACATGCTAAATGATACAGCATAAAAAAGAGATTATAATGCTATTGCATGGAAGCCTCTATCAGTGACAAAAAAGAAAAGAGGATCAATTGAGACGGTTTGAGATGTTCAAAGAAGACAGCAGCAAATGGATGTAAATTAGTTCAAGCTTAAGTGCTGAGAAAGGCAGAGAAGGATCAGGTGAATTAGCAAGGAAAGAGCAAATCCATGCTATAGATCAGGCTGGACCAAGATGTTCAGTATAAAATTACAAAATGCTGATTAGACATGTCAGAATGTGCAGCCTGCATGTGCATATAACAGAAAATTAAAGCTCCAATCTCAAGCACCAAAGCTGGTCTAATTATAAAATGAAAGATAATTCGCTACAAGCAGCAATATTTGTACTAACATTGCATCAGATACTCCCACACCATCCCCTTCTCTGCATATCCTTTTTTATCTTTTCACAATTTTGTTCACTATTTACCCACTTCTTTACAACTCATAATCTATGACTTTACATTTTCTTCTGTGAGTGCTGCATGATTTTTAGAGAATGCTAAGACATCAACACAAGCATACAAAAACCTAGTATTTCAGCAATACAATAAATACCCACCTCAGAAATGACAAAGAACATAATGATATGTTGGTATATACTAAGATTTCAGATTTAGCAGAACAAAATAATAAGTAAATATAAACAAAAGAATAACTAACATTTCTTCAGCTTCATGGTATGTGTAGCTTGATGCAACAGCCAAAAGTTGTCCCTCATGATTGTACGATAAGGATGCCACACTATTTGGGTACCTAGGCAACTGAAAGTGAAAAAGGATTAGAGCAATATAAGAATATTAACAACGACACATATTAGGAGTAATGTACATCAGGGACGAAGCAGGTATATCAAGATTGTGTAGAAATTGGCATCTGCAAACATGCAGGTAGGAGAGAGACAGTGGTTTCTTATGATAAAGTATATCTTATACAATTTCTCCAACAACTATATAAACACTAGTAATTTAAGAAAACATAAACTACATTCACATAAAGTATCAGTATATGGAAGTCGTACAATTAGAATTGAATGATATAATACCTCAAAAAGTCTTCTCCTGCCTCGAGCATCCCACGCAATAACATGACCCTCATTATCACCGGTAACAAAAGCACCACAGATGCTAAAACAAAAACATAAAATCAGTCAATCTGCACACTCTAAGATAGTAAGCTATAAATAGGAATACACTTACAGTGGATTGAAAGCAATGTCATTCACCGATGCATATCTTCCATCCTTTGATTTTGGATGACAACGGAACATGTATCTGTAAGAGGATTTAGTACAGCATTTTGTCAGAAAGTTTGATTAAAAAGAAATATGATACATGCCCAAACAGCTTTCTTTCTGGTTCAGGATAACAAAGTTATTTGTATGCTCAAGAGCTTTAAGACAAATTCTGATATCTGAAAGCAAAACCAAACAATAACAATCTCAAGTCCACGAATCTACAGCATAGTTGTAGTTACTGCGTTTTCTACAAGTTAGTGAAATTGTGCTCCATTAGTTGCCAAATACATAAGAAATGATGACATCAGAAATTGTTTATCATATTGGATCTTGAGTAATTCAGATAGTAAATAATATTATGCATCCTTTCTTTCCTGCAACTTCTAAGCAGTGAAACTGAGCACTAGAAAGTTCAGAGCAATTTTAATTCAGAACACAGAAATAAAGTTTATGTGGAGAATTTGACCACTATGCTTCTCAAGTTTTACATATGAAACTCAAATGGACATCTGATGATCATATTAATCCCTCACATTTTGCAGAAGTGATACTAAATACTTATGGTATGATCTCAGGGCTATAAAATTCTTAAATTGAATTAAGAAATTTTTTTTATACTTCAGGAAAGTTGGATAAAATGTAGTACACTAAAAGGAGACAGTGCTATAAATTTTAGACTTTTAGCAAGCTAAGCAAGTTCATCATCTGCTCTCAGTAATAAATAATCAAAATGAAAATATCATTCTTCCACTAGCAATTTTTAAACAAAGTAAAAAGCATATCACTAGCAGAACTGAAGCACTATAATCTGAAAACTGACCTAATGTCATTTGGATTGGATGGGTAAGAAATCTCCACTGCCACTCGTCCATCTACTGATCCAACTGCATATCCTGCAACGAACAAATCCTACTTTAGAGACATCTATAAGGTATCATATTGGTGTGGTTGTAACATGGATCCAAAAGGGAATCCAGAAAACTTGGTAACCTTAGATGTTGAAAACCCCTGAATTGTAATTAAAAGAAGAAGAACAAAAATGATACAAGGTGTAACTATTCAGTTAGTTGAGATAAATATACCAGTATTTGGTACTTTTGATACTGACATTGCTTTCCACTGAAGCTGTCACCAGCCACAATAACTACATTGTTTACAACACAAAAAGCTAATTACTTTAATAATACCTTTAGAATAAGGAATCGAGCTGACACATCTAATTCGTAGGTCCAAGTGTGACTCTTTCGATTGAACTGGATTGTCTAAATTACGCAAGTCATACATATATACAGATGCTCCAGTGGCTACCATCAAATTAAACCCAGAGAGTGACATGGAATCCACCTCTGCACCTAGATTTCTCAAGTACTCAATAGCCTTCGCCATCCGCGTGTCCCAGAATAGTATCTTCTTGTCCGAGCCAGCAGAGATTAATTGACCTACAATGACCAAAAGAAATGGATCACTTTTGTGAAGCAACACCATGGAGTACAGGCTTTTTTTCCATTTCTCCAACCAATCCACCCATTTTCATTACACTATTGCCCTTTATATTCCAAGAAGTGGAATTAAACATGGGTTGAGCTGTCCCAAAAATAAAAAGTAGACAAATTTGGAAGAACTTGATTAATGATTACATTGATTTATTAAACAAATTTGGTATCTTTTGTGTAGTTCTGGTGAAAAGGGGCCAAGTCTCATTAAAAAGCAACTATTTTTTTATTATTTGCAAGCAATTCATGAAATGTTAGCAGCCAAAGAGTTCAAGTTCATCAATAAAAAGAGTAACTTTTCAAATGAAATTTCAATATACTTTTAGTTCCAAAAAGGTTTTGCGAAGTAAATGTACCCGAATTCATAACCAAAACAATGTAATTGCTAAGGTAGGAAAATTGGACTTTGATTTGGCCTTACATCATGAAATAAGACAATGCAAACTAAAACCCAAAGATTTTAAACACACACAATGTCACTCTTCTCAAAATGTTAGGCAAACCCGTTAGGGGTGAATGCCACTGGATTACTCTACGATTGTTCTGACGGGTGGGGCCAGCTTAAGGGCGAGTCCAAAGGGCTCTTAGAGCACTCACAGTAGTCTCTCTAAAATTTTTGCCAATTGGGTTCTAAAAAACCCACTTTTGCCCATTTAGCTAAAGCACTACTACACTAGGCTCCCTATTTTAACTTTACTATTCCATTTTTTAATATATCTTTATTATTATTATTATTATTTTTCACAACTCCCGAAATATTACACTACAAAAAACACTACTACATTAAAAAAAAAAAGTCTTTTTTATTCCCCCAATTGATGAACAGTAACTCCTCAAGTTGGAGGAGTTACTGTTCATCAATATCACGTTTTCAACCATTTGTGGAGTCTAGTGCAGGCCATTTTTTGCACATTCTCCTCAAATTTGGCTGTTTTCAGCCAATTGTTCACTCTACTGTGAGTGCTCTTAGTGCCCATTTGGAATCCCATTAGGAAGCCAAAAGGCACATTTTGAAAATGTAAAACCCAAATTTTGTGTTTGGTAAAAAGAAAAAAACATGGTTTGCAAAAAATTTTGCCTTCAAAAATCACATTTTAGGAATGAAGCTCGAAGCAAATGGGTTACCAAACGGACCCTAATTAGTAGATTACCTGTTTCATCAGAGTATCCAATACTTGTTGCTAAATCATCATGATTTCCAATTGTATCATTATTTCCTGAATCCAAGTCATACCTAATAACATTAAAAGTATTTATTAATTAATTCTTGAATTAATAATTAAACATTTAAAATTAAAAAAAAAAAAAAACCTTCTAACGGAGCCATCAGAAGCAGCGCTGAAAGCAACAGACTCGTCGCTCTGGAAACAACAATCTAGAAGCGCGGCCTCGCACGGAGCTTCTAATCTGAGCACAGATCCAACGACGTCGTATAATCTAAGACTCTGCGCCACAAACAAAAAAATAAATTAAATTAAATAATCGCAAATTATTTCAATTACAAGCACCAAATTTTAAAAGACTCACGGAGTCCCAAGAGGAAATAAGGAGATTGTTGGAGTGAGAAGCGAATCGGATTCGGGAAATGGCGTCTCGGATGGGATTTCGGAAATCCAAACGAGTTGCGTTCATTTTCGGAACAGCTCGGTGGACTGGAAATCTGAGCCGTTGGATTAGGAGAATGTGATTGTGTGGAAACGGAGCTTTTTCGAGGAGATGAAAAGATAGGGAAAGTTTCCCGCTCAATGTGGAATTATCGAAAAATCAAATTTAGATTTGATTAACGAGTATGGTGTTGTGTAGTTATGGTTGATGTAATGTACAACAAGTGGATCTGTGGCGCAATGGTAGCGCGTCTGACTCCAGATCAGAAGGTTGCGTGTTCGATTCACGTCAGGTTCAATCCACTACTTTTTTTTTCCCTTTTTTTTTTTTTTTTTCTGAAACATATTTTGGGCTTAGGATATTATAGTGATGAGCTAGGCCTTAAAGCCCATTTCATAATGAATGTGTTTTGCAAATTGCAATCAATCTCTTTGGGAATGTAGTTCTCGAATCTCGATTCATTCAGTTTGGTTTAGATCTCAATGTAGGTGTCAAGTGTCGATTAGTTCAATTAATAAAGTCTTTTATTGTACATAGACCTGAGGCCTTTTGAGTATCTAAGGAAGAGAAAAGAAAAAAATTGGACATGGATGGTAAATTGATCTTGGCCATCATAATAAACCCAAACATCCCCTAGAGATATAAAAGTTCACAATTGCCTACATATCTCATGCTCATGATACTAGAGCTTAAAACTGAAACATTTTTATTTAATGGTAAGTTCACATTGGGTAAATCTTGAACCCACGACCAATCCTTCACCTTGCACATACAATGGGAAAATGTACTATTTGAGCTATACTCCTTGATGATTAAAACCAACACATATAACCAAAAGAAAATAAGAGGAATATAAAACCCAAAAATTTGTTGGTAACAAAGTACTCTCAAGGGTTTCAATTGACCTTCATAAACACCAGAAACCAATTTTCATAGGACTCAAGTATTATAGCTGAAAACATGCACACGCAAAATCTAATGGAATTGTGGTGAGCAAATACACACATGGAAAAATAAATCTAACATGAATGTGCGATGAACAAATCCACACACCATAGAGTCATTAAGCTCAACATCAAATTAGTCTACAAACTATAAAACAGCAAAACTTTCACTCCATTTAAGTAGCATATATGTACAGAAGAAGTTGGTTCACTAGCTATGGATCCAAATGAACTTATTGATACCAGCCAACAATCATGTGTTTCTTTTTTTGCTCAGAAATCACTAGGACCTTTCATCTGGAATAAAGAAGTCAAATCTGACATCAACAGAACCTGACATGTCTCCAGTATCTTTGTATTCGATATTTGTTATTGCTCCAACCTCATCTAAATCTTGATATTCTGGCTTCACCCGCCGTACAGGCACTGTGACAGAATAAATGGTTCCAACATCTGAATCAGTAGAGACACTCAGCTGAACTTTATCTTGTGATTCTATTTCCACGAAATCTGATAGAGTCTGCACAATGTTGCTGACAATCTTCCGTTTGGCCTCATCACTAACTGCACAACGGTCAGAGAAGAGTATCATCTTCAAGCGCTGCTTGGCAATCCTAGCATTAGAGCTCTTCCTAGTTGTTGGTGATGGGAAAATTATCTTCCAAGCCAAGTTTAAACGCTCGAGGAAGCTCATGTTAATGGCATCAAGGAGGAAGCTCTCAGATTCTTGGCTGATGGACTTTGGCGACAGCTTATAATCACCGGTGACACCAGAAACTTGCTTGGAATGACCACGCATATTGCGGTTATCAAGTACCATTCCAGGCCATTTGGGTGTGATTTCAGATATGCTAGATCCTCGATTCAGGAAACCAGAGAACTCTACCTATAACACAGCACAAAGTTTAAATACTTAAGCAGCCAAAGTATTTGCATATCTATAAACCCTCTAACAACACACATAATATGTGACATGCCCATGTCGTAACACAAAACATCCCACATCTCTCTCAACCCCCCACGCCCTTGTTCACAGAACCATGACTGCCAGTAAATTGCAAAATATGGATGCTTCACAAACAGGAGGATAAACAATGATGCATTTTGATGACTCCTAAATGTGAAACCCTAACGCATACAAATCATACCCCATCCATTGTTACAATCGCACCAACCCATGACAAAGAAAGCTATCTATTACTCTAGACCCCATACATCTACACAATTAAGTATTAACCCAGTTGTCTCCAGTAATACTAAATGTACAAAAACAAGACAAAACCAATGACTTCGATAAAAATCCTTATCAATACTATTATTGTTTCCATGACAATCACAATATTCATCAAGCTGAGCCTTTTCTCTAGTTTATTCTAATTCTAAATATTACACTGCAATCAGCAAAAAGTTAGATAAAATCCTATATAGGCAAACTCTTAATTCACTTTAAATACTCTTTTCAGGTTGGTGTTCAACTTGAGTTGGACGAATAACACATACACAACAACAACAACAACCAAGCCTTAGCCCCAAAATTTTGGGGTCGGCTATGAATCCTCAACGGAATAGTCAAGGTCGGCCACATGTATTCTTTTACGCCACATAACAAGATAAAAAAGACTCTGCCTTTACCACCAAAAATGTACTACGTTCCTTTCAGCAACTACCATGTGAACCAGAAATTTTTTATTTTTAAAAAAAAAAAAAAAAAAAAAACCCATTAATTCAAATCATCAAATATTCTGTTTGGTAGCTGAGAAATTCCAAGGAAAGTAAAAGAAAATGGTGGAATCTCACAATTACAACTCCAACCCTCAAAACCAGTAACAAGATCCCACATTTACAGTTCTTGGCGCTTTCATGGGAATTAAACAGAGAGATAAGGAAAAGATAGACCGAATTGCATGAAACCCAGATAGAATTTAAGACAATTAGATAAAAATAAAAAAATAAAAATAAAAAAAACACACACACACACATAGAGAATTAGCAGTGAGGAACAATAAAAGGGTGCAAAGAGCTGAGACCTTAGAAGGACGCAAAGAGCTTCGAATTGGGTGTGTATGGTACGAGCCCAGTGTTGCAGAGACCCTTAGATCCCCACAAATCGCCATCTCTCTCTCACTCACTCACTTCAGTGGGAGTTTTTGGGTCTTGGTTTTGAACAGAAGGCCGGCTTTTTCAGGAGCTAGACAACAGTAATGTGTTTGAGAAATGTGGAAAACGATGCCGTTTGATACTTGCCCTTAGAACCGTTGAACGACAATTTTATTTCCACAATTTCAACGCAACTACTACATACTACAATTATATACTTAACACCTAAAATTGGCAATGATCTTTGAAATTATGGAACATAATAATGAGGTCCATTGAAACGAAACTAACGACAGTACAACACGACCTTTTTCTTTTTTTTTTTAACAAGGTCAACTTGAATTTCTTTTCTCGTTATTTTTTGTCTTCACAACAAAACAAAAAAAAAAAAAAAAGATTTGTTAACATTTTATTTAGGTTAAAATATTATTTTTTGACCCTAAAATTTACATAATTTGTTTTTCATATTATATAAATATATATTATATTATATTTTTTTTTTTGTCTCTAAATTATTGAAATCATTATACTTTTTGGCTTTAAATTTAAAAAATAAATCTTCCTTCATACTTGAATTATTGAATTTTTTTTTTTTTTACTCTAAACTTTAAAAGATCTTTTTCATATTGTTTATTCATGTCATTTGTTTACTTAATGCGTGCCAATCTTTTTAATGTAATGGACCATATTAGAAATGTGAAATTCTCTAATACTAAAATTAGTATTACCTAGTTAGACATATATGATGAAAGTCAGCAGAAGGACAATACGTGTGATGTTTTTAATAATTTAGGAATGAAAAATAAATTTTAAAAGTTTAAGAACGAAAAAACTAATTTCATACAAATTTTAGGGATGAAAACACTATATGAAATATTTTCTCATCATGAGCCTCATCGATCAAGTGTTAAGGGTAATGTGTCTCAAAAAATGAAAAACTTCCTCATTTTGGCCTAATACGTGCAAATAAAAGATAAATAATAAATAATAAAATCTAATTAGAATATTTTTCAAGAATATAAAATCTAACTTTATCATAATTTGTTTAGTATTGGATTTTTTTTTTCATACAAAATATAATGAGTTTCAATTAGTTTAAACTAACCTAGTAACATAGTTTAATTGTAATTCGTAAACTTGTTCGACAAGAAAATAAAGAGTGTTTAACATATAATTTTAACCTAATAATGAGTTTGAGCTTGACTAAATGAACCAATCATAAATTTTTAATAGTTTTTTTTTTTTTTTTTTTATGAAATGATAAATTTTTAATAGTTAATCTAGCTCGACTTGGCTAGTTTATATCTAGTGATTGGTCTCACTAAAAAAAAAAAAAAGTTTTATTCTGACTTTCTAAGGCATTAAGCAAGCAATACAGAAAGAGTGAAAAACACTGTGACATAGAATAGGTTTCCCATGAAACCTCGTTGAACATCATCATCATATACATAAAGAGAGAACACACTCCCAAGTCCCAAGACTTGTTTTTTCTTCTCAGTGAATGGGGAGATGGAGAGCTTTATCGCTTCTCCTCAATCAAATAGCCACTGCATCCACAAAGTCTCTCTCACGTAACCCTTCTCTTCCTCTCAGACTCACACCTCTCCATCTCTCTCTTCCTTCAACTCCAAATCTTCGCGTTTTCCTCACTTCAACAAGAAGCTTTTCCGCAATCCCATCTCGGGTCCTAGTCGATACCAACGAGTATGATTCTGGGTATTCGTACAACAATGAATTTATGGCTAAGGAAGACGAGGAAATTGGGAAGATTCCCATTAAAGCTTACTTTCTCTGTACGAGGTTCGCTTACTGAAAAATTATTAACTTTTCCTTGTTTTCTCAATTGGGTTTGGTTCTTTTTGTGATTTGTTTGAGTGGGTCTGTCTCCATTTTGTGTTTCTCTGCATCTAAAATGTTTTTGAAATTGAATGGTATGTGTTTGTGTTTATGTGTGTGTGTGTTTTTGATGTTGGGTAGCATTTTGCACTGGTGGTTAAGATTGTAGGAGAATATGTTTGAATTTCCTTTATGTAAAGGTCATAATGATTGATTTCTATTGAGGGTGGCTCTATTCATTTCTGAACTTTATAACTTTTTTTTTTTTTTTAAGGGGTTCTGTTTTTGTTCTTTATGATTTGAGATTCATGGTTTTGGCAGTATCAATCTGAAGAGCATGCAAGCTGAGAATTTAAGCAACGTAGTCCCTCCTACATCCCGCTCATCAAATTATATTGCTCTCAGATATTGTGATTTCCCTTCAGAAAATGCTGTAAGATGATCGAGAAACAATCGGATGCTTTTACTTGGTTCAAGTTCTTACTATGTTTATATAAACTAGAATCTGCGTCACAAAATGTTATGTTGATCATTCAGGCAATGCATCCACTTTTCATTCTTTTAAGCAATCAGACGAGGGTGGGAATTACTTAAATATAACGATTTTAAACTACCAATATAAGCTTTTTTAAAGATTTTTTAAAGTAAAAAATGGAACCTCAAGTCACCTTTAAATTATCTGCGCCCGATAGAATTTCGTGCTATGCAGTAATGCATAACTAGTGTTTCTTATTGGTCAGTAATTGCAGCAGATTTAAGGTATGTGGTGGTGCCCAGTAAGGACATTGTAACTGGACTTGTGGATATGGCACCTAGACTTTAATAAGAACAACTTTTAAAACTCTAATTAAATTTCGTAATATGATTGATATGATTGGTTTATCATTTGTTTTGTTAACATGATGAGACGTTTGATGTAGGGCCTTGGAGTCAAGGGAAGCCTTAGCTGCTTTCGTTATATGGTTGTTTTCCAGTATGGATCTGCTGTTCTCTTTAATATTGAGGATCGTGAAGTTGAAAATTACCTGGACTTAGTTAGAAGACATGCTTCTGGATTGCTTTCAGAGATGAGGAAAGATGGTAAGTTTGTTTAAGAATGGGATTGAATTTTTAACGATATGAAACTTTTTAGTACAAGGGTGCTCTATTTGTTTTCATCAATTATTCATAATACTTTCTGCTCTCCATGGTCATGAGTACAAAAAGTTCTGTAGCTATATGACCATGTCAGTCTGCTTTCCTGTCGTTTGTTGTGTCCGTTATCTTCATTGCCATGTTAGTTCCTGAACATTTTCCCCATAGCTTTTATGTTTTCATTTTTATGTGAATAATGTACTGTCTGGCTCTCTATGTGTCTATATATTAGATTATGCTGTAAAAGAGAAGCCACAGTTGGCTGAGGACATGCAGGGAGGGCCAGACTACATCGTTCTCAAAACTTTGGACACTGATGGTGTCCGCATTATTGGAAGTGTACTTGGCCAAAGCATTGCTTTGGATTATTTTGTTTCACAGGTAAATACTTATATATTCTGTGAGATCTTTAGTGGAGCTTTGGGTTGCTTGCTTTCTTTCTTTTAAACCACTTTTGGTGAATTACAGATTCTCTATGCTTCAACCATTCCATATAAGCATTCAAGATGTGGATTGATTGTCCTTAAGCCTGAAAATTTGTCTTGCTTGGAACAGCATAACATTTCCGATTGAAACTAAATTTTAAATTTCAATGACCTAGATCTCTCTCTCTCTCTATCTCTCAGATCGATGGTATGGTTCAAGAATTTGCAGACATAAATCGTGGAATGGAGAAAACTGGAACTTTTACAATGGATAAGAAGAAGCTCCTTCAACTTGTTGGGAAGGCTAATTCAAATCTAGCTGATGTAATTCTCAAAGTCGGTCTTTTTGATAGGTAATGTCATTGTGATTGCTATCTGTTGTTTTATGTGATGCTTTGGAATGTGGCTAGTTATCTCTATTCTACGTGCATATAATGAGTACCAGAAGTTCCTCTGCGTACTGGATATCACCTTTTGCCATTCTAGGCATTGACCCCGTAGATGGGTAATGGCTATACTTGGGGGATGTCACTTAAGCTCAGTTGGTTGAATTTGTACTAAGCGAGCAGAATTTACAGGTCAATGAAACTCATTGCTTGGATCGAATTTTGAAAATAAATGAACCTTTGAGTTATTTCAAAATTGAAATTAGGTTGCATAAAGTTGAATTATATATAAGAACCCGAGTTCTGCATACTCTAGCTTGTCTTATTATCTCATTAAACATGTTTGCCTTTATGCTTGGGTTGGGCTCATCAAGCTTGAACAAAGCTGTTTCTGCTCACAATGGTTCTTGACTCTTAAGTCATTAAACTTCTTTCCTGGCTTCCAAAGCAACGCACTAAATAAAGTGAGAATTTTGTAAATATACTATGACTTTACATTACAAAGATTAGATAACCTGAAACTATGTTTCATAACGTTGGTTTCTTTTGAATTTCAAGCATATTTTATATTTTTCCTGCTCTTTCTTTTCTACGGCATTTTGAGTACGTGATTTTGGCTCATTACTTTGCATCTTGCAGCTCCTCATATTTGTTCTGTTCTTGCATTATTCAGATCAGATATTGCTTGGAGGGATGCAAAATATGCCCAGATATATGAATATCTTAGGGAGGAGTATGAGGTGACTCAACGCTTTGGAAATTTGGATTTTAAATTAAAATTTGTGGAGGTATGTTGTCCTAATGCCCCTTACTGATGCATGTGTTTAACTTGGTTCCTTTTAAATTCTAGGGTTAATTACTTCATTAAAAAACAAAAATACACAATCAAAAGGTAAAAAAGGATATAATCTGCAGGATTGTGTGAACATCCCATGTGGCAAACGTTATTTAATTTATCTGTGTTTGAGGGTGGCTTTTCCTTATAGTTCCTTCACTATAGTTATATCGCCTATATAATGCAATTTGACTAATAATTGATGGAACTATTACTGTTATAATTCCCCCAACTCTCCTTTTGCAGCATAACATTCATTTCCTTCAAGAAGTCCTCCAAAACAGGAAGTCGGATCTCTTGGAATGGTGCATCATCGGGCTATTGACGATTGAGAATGTCATATCAATATATGAGATTGTTCGTGATTCAAATGCAGTTTAATTTTGAAAGCAGATTAGGAAACTTGTAACAGCTGATTAAAGTAGTAGCAAAAATTCAATCAATTTATTGAGAAATTCAATTCATTATTTGTGTATGCAATAAGTATTCTTACATTATCATTGGAAATTGTCTGATTCCCATTTTATTATACTGATTTTATGAATATAGAGGAATAAAAACTAAAATTGTAAAATTATCGGAACAGCAACAAAGGTAACCAATGGTAATGTGCTTGTATTCAGTTTTCTATATTGAGGAGCAGATCATTTTTGGACTAATGTTGGGAGGGGGTTGTATGAGAGTGGTTCATTGCACAGGACACCTGGATCTAGTAGCTGTTCTTACTTTTCCACCACATCCACAGCAGTTCTAAAAAGGCTTTTTAGCTTTAACTAGCTATATGGGCAATCTATAGCATGGACCAAGTGATTCATCACAGTCTATGTCAATCCTTCCATCCAATCCAAGCACTATTAGTACAAGGAAATTGCTGTTTCCACTTTCAACTGTAGGTTAGGCAGCCCAGTCGAATACCATCAGATTGAAGAAATTGGGCCTTCCACCACTAGATCTCTGTGAGCCATTCAATAGCACACAAGATGAATTGGTTTCAGTGGAGAATTACTGGTTTTTCAGATTGAGGAAAGACTGGTAATAATATTTATTTATCATAATGTTCTTAATTCTTACCACTTATGCTCGAGGCCATTCCTTTTTATTAACACATAGAACCGAGGACATTTTACGTATTTAACACAGTCCACATGAAATTGTCATTTCAAGTGCCATCTTCATCAGGCAAAATTCAGAATATTTTGTTCTATGCATAAAGTTCAAAGGCCCAAGATGATGCAGTTTCATTACCCACCATAAACACTCACAGGAAGCAGTTATGACCAAAACTTGTATCAATTTGATACATCATCCATCCTACAACTCTTGGTATTCATAGCATGGATCACTTGATGGGCATTCACCCAAAATTTGTGAGTCATTATTAAGTTGCAAATTGCATTAGCAATCATCAAAATCTGCATAATATATGTAAGCTACCCCTAGGACTGAAAATCATATAAAAGTAGTGCATGCAATCTTGTCGATAGAGAAAAGAGATTACTAACAACTACTCTATAAAAAGACCACCAATAAATTCAGGTAATCTACCCCCAATGACAATGACATTCACTCTAAATTCAGAATTCTTCTGCTCTGACAGCGTCACGGGGCATTTCATAAGCATCCTTAGGCCTTGATTTCTTTACACCAGCTGTAAACCAAACCTTATCAGACTTGTAGCCCTCCACTGCCACACTTGTCACTTTAACCCACACTAGAACCTTGGTCTTCATGCCCTCTATACCTGTGAGCTTTCCCCTCAGCAAATTTGCTTTCACCCGAGTAGCATATCTCATTACAGAGGAGTCCTTAAAGCTGACCTCGCATACAGAAGGCAAGTACACAACCAGCTTGGCCTTTGTTTCATCAAATTCATAACAGGTTATGTTCCGGGGAAAGAGGCCGGGCGGTAAGTTGTACTCTCGAAGAAGATCTGGTAAACCTTTCACTGGCTTTCCTGTTGGTAGGCATTTTCTAATTAGTGATACATGTTACTCTTATCAGAAATGTAACTTACCTTCAAAAGAATAAGGAGAAAGAGGAAAGAACAATATAGCCAATTGAGGTATTCTTAAATTTAAAAATCTGTTACACTAGCTGAAAGAAATCAAATGAGAACTATATTATATTTCCTACAAAAAGTTCCAGCTCATTGAAAGAAAGGGATCAGTAATAAACCATTTCAGGAGCAATAAAAAAAATTTACATAGATGAAAGAACCCAAAAGCTAACACGCTTGTAAGAGGGTTTATGAAATGAAATTACTTTTAGTTTCAATTGTGAGAGAAGCAGAGGCAAGTGGAAAGGTACGTGAAAGAAAGGCCTACATTTCATTCCATCATGAAGATCTCTCACAATTAACTAGTTTGCAGTTTAATGGCCTTATTATCAACTTGTTTTAAAGGAAAGTACTTACAATGACTAAACTAGGAACAGAACTCACAAACATTTAATGAGGCTTCCATCGCACATAATTCCTCCTGAAGTGTATCTTTATGCTACATTAGGTTGATGATGTGCACTACCATCTATCCAACGAGAACCCATCTCTTGTGATAAGAGATACGGGAGGAAGTCTCTAAAGCATTGAAAGGGAGATTTACATGAAGAAAACTTTAACAAGTAACATGTCAAGCATTTCCAAAGCAGGAACAAGGATTCAGGCATAATTAAGCACACTAAGTTCAAATATAGTTCCAAACCTTTTAGTTTGTTGAAAACCCACTTTGCCTTTTCTTCAACTGTGTTTGAGAAAGTCTGCAAAAGCAATCTTTTAGGCAAAAGAGAAAGCAATAGCATCAAAACTAAGCACAAATACTACATCATCAAGCAGATGTGTCCAATTTTTAGGATTATATGGTTAACTTTAATAGATGCGATAATATTAGTACGCTTATAGCAGTCCTCTTCTCTATTAATACCCAAAGCAGCTGCCTTTGTACAGTCAAGAGGTTTACAATTAAGCAATGCAATCTACAAAATTTCACCCCATTACCTAAAAAATCTATGTTAGATAATCTGAAGAGACAATGCTTGACAGAGTTTTCAGAAGAACAAAGTTCTTTGTAAGACTAATTAAGTTCCTCTCGTCTGTCATCACCACACAAAAACCATCAACTATTTTTAGCAATATTTACCATGCTAATCATGGTAACAGGGTAGAGATCAAACAAAGTAATTTCAAAGCCATTTTGAACATATCAAGACACACTATAAATTCAAACAATATTACCCTTCTTGGGTGTGACCAAATTCTCATCCATTAAAAGCAATCAAAACAAGCCACAGCATGTCCAAATTCCACTTCCATTTTACACAAGATTTTCTTAGTTCATAGCACAAATATCCCTTCAAAAAAACAATCAAAGCAAACCATTCATACTAACAAATCCCTTTCAACCATTTTCTTTCACATTAGAAAAAAACCCATCTCCCAATTCACTGTCTTTTCTCAAAAAACGCCACAGATCTCTCATCCTACAGCTAATTTCTGACTAGCAATCCATGATTAGCAGAAAATCAACAAGTGGGTAAAGTTGAATCTTCCACATTTCACACATAATGACCAAAATACACAGCTACAAACCAGATATAAAGTAACACAGGTACAATCTCACAATAATAACAAACTAAAGGTAAAGACTTTGAACAAGACTGAAAAAAATAAAAACACAACACACACTCACAGTGATGTCTTCACTAATGTTAGAGAACTCTTCCTTGGCTTTCTTTGTAATCCATAAGCTCCCAACCTTTATGCTACTCACTTTTGTCAGAGCTTTCTCCATTCTCTCTCTCTCTCCCTCTCTCTCTCTCACACACACACTCACTCAACTCACTCTTAGTCTTAAACTAAGTAAGCAAAAAGCTCAAGCTGGCAGTGACACAAAGAGACAAACACGCTTATATGTGAAAAGCGGCTCAGGCTTCTCGATGAAAAAAAAAGGAATATTTTAGTTAAATGGAGGGTGTTTTCGTAATTGAGCAAAGGGTGGCGCTCAGTGTTTTGTTGCTATATGTATTATAACGATAAACACAATGATTTCATAATTTTTTTAATATATAATTATTATGGTATTATGTTGTGATTGATGTTCTGTAACAACGATTTAATGATAGATAATAATGTTACTCAAATCACATTTTGTCCAATTAACCTAAAAAAAATTTAGAGAAGATTGTTATCCTTAATTTTTTAAGATAATTTTATGGTAGAATTTTTGAAATCTTAATCTGGATAAAATGAATAACTTAAATTTTGTCCTATCATCAAAAATTTAAATAAATTTCAAAATAATGTTGTTTAAATATGGATGAGGTGTTAGAATTTAAATCACTTTATTGTTAAAGATTTTAAAAACTTTTTATAATCTTATTATACTTATTTTATTTGTTATTTACCATTAAAGCCTTGTTTGGTTCAGTTTATTTTCATTATAAAATGAAATGTACAACTTTTTAAACCATGAAGAATACTTGCATATATATTCTGGATCACTAATTACCAATGGTTTTTCTTTGTTTTTTAGTGGTTTGAATTATGAAGCAGTTCATTAATGGCATTTGCCATGTGAATCAACAGGCTAAACTAGCATAAAGAATAATGTTATTTCCTCTAGTTTTTACTTTTTCATTTGTTATGATTCTTGGTCAAGTGTATGATAATATTTTGAAGGGATGCTATTGCTTTATAATTCAGGCTACAATAATATTGTGAAGATTAATTCAACTCCAAAGGTGCTGTTGCACACTTGCACATGGTGGGGTCAAAGGTTGTGTATTTTCCAGCTCAAAAGTTGATAATGACGACCATTTGGCATTTGCTCAAGAAAGTTTTCACACTCAGCCATTTGCCAAAACTTTAGTATTTGGCGGGTAAGACATTTAACAAATTAAACCATGTAAATAAACCTTGCTAATGCTGCTATTCCAGGCTTCCAGCTTGCCATATCACTGTGCCAAGAAGGGTTTTTACTTTACTCTCCTTGAGTTCCATTTTACTACACACTTTTTTTTTTTTGTTTTGTTTCTCTAGCTTTTTCCAAGAAATAGATTATTAAGAGTTTATTATTTGACCTTCTACTTTTTTTTTTTTTTTTTTAATGAGTTATTTGACCCTTCACTCTTGCATGGGGGAGAGAGAGAAGTAATATGCTTCTTTTTTGTTTCTCTAGCTTTTTCCAAGAAATAAATTAAAGGGTTTAGTGTGAAGGCACTAAATTATTGGACCCTTCACTCGAGCATGTAGCTCAATAGTGATAGGAATCCATTCTTGAACTGGATGTTGACCCTAAAAATGTCAATGGATTGTGACTCAAATGACACTTCCATCCTCCATTATGTACATTTGTATTAGTATCAGAGGTTGTAGATTCTTACCCTGCAGGATGTGTGAGTTAAGTCACCAAGCAAAATAGATAAAATGAACTCTAAGTTATTGGTGTGCAAGTTACAAATATAGTGTAGTTTTTGTTGGTGAAACAATCCTTTACCTATGGATGGGATTTTCAGAATGGTTAACTCACTTGAGCAAATATCTCATGCATCCAACGTACTTCTTTTTTTTTGATAAGTAATAAGATTTTATTAAGAGAAACATCTCAGTGCACAAAGTGTGCACAAGATGGAAACAGCATTACAATGGAAAAAAAATAAGCATCCAACATACTTATCCCTCTTACAAAATATGAGTCTCACATAGACAAGAGCCCACGTATTGTGAGAGGAATGCTATATATGTCGGATGCATAAGATAATTAGTGAGCTCACTTTGCCCATCAAAGGATCTTCATCAAGGTTAAAATCCAGGCAATTGCAAGCTTCTCTTCTAGACAATCAGAGCATAAAATATGAATATATATTCAGAAATGTAGACCAGAGAATATCAAAGCCTATATTGAAAATTTAAAAGATGATCTATATTCATATCCAAAAGACCCTACAAAGAAAGTCAAGGCAAGAAATGACGAACACATTCGTTCTTACATCTAATCTAATCTTCTTAACAAATATTCAACCTGAACTTGCTTTGTTAGAGGCATGATCCATTCCCCATACAGATTGGCAACTAAACTTGGCTTGATTTTGTATTCAGGACGATCCACATCTTCCTCTTGGTTGCCCATAACGTCTTGCCCAAATGTTTTAGCTTTCATCTCTACTCTATTCTTGACCGATGTTTCCACTGTTTCATATGTCAGCAATTCCATCAGTTGAGCCCTGTCCTGCAAGACCACATTTCCCCCAGCAAAAAGAGAAAAAAGACTACAACTTGAGAAAAACAATCACCGACAATACAAAAAGGAATCACAACACATCTATGATAGGAACTTACTTGCGATCTAATGGCATCCTCATATACAGCAGGGGACTCACGAAATTTTGCCTCTGCAACAAATTTACCATAGTGGATCCTCTTGGAAAGTGCCTGCAATAAGTGTCCAAAGAAAGTCAAGGTTTTACACGAATATTATGGAATGTAACCAATAACCCAAAGTCTCACAAACGTTAATTAATCAGCAATTGACAGCTAACCCAGTATAGTATAGCAGCAGCAACACAGAAAGAAAAAGTCAAAAAAGGTGGTGAATAACACGAATTAACTTAAATAATATAAGGAGAAAAGAGAATGCATAGAAGTGGAGAAATAGAAATAAATTTAATAGCCAGACTACCTACTTTTTGACACATGGTTACACCCACGTAAATTGCCTATGAGCCGTGTATTAGCTAAGGGGTTGGCAGAGATCTGACCTGAATAAAAATTAGCTATGGTTGATAATAGAGCAACAGTTCAATGACATACCTGTAGACAAAGTGTGTCACAAACAGCAGCTGATCCACAATTACCGTCATCTCCTGCTTTGACAAATCTTGGGAGAAGATCTCTAAAATACATATTCCACACCTTATTGTTTATACTGATTGAATCAGCACACAGATGCAAAACCTAGTTGCATATTAGAAAAAGAGACCAAATCAGTGGAAGAATATTGAAGCAACACAGATAAAAATGTTATCTAAAGAGATCTGAAAGAGGATGGCAGCTCATCATATTAAATCAAATGGAGTTAGAAGGCACACGCTAGTTTCTCTTCTGATATGTCATAATATTTCCTTCCCTTAACATAAAGGTTGCAACCAAGAGCTGATCTTATAACTATAAGATATTAACTCAAACACAAAGTGCTACAAATTCACTCACCATCTTTAAGACTTTAAACTAGAATTTCCAAAATAGCTAGCTAGATCTTTGCACCAAAATGAACTTGAAAATTTGGCTGGTGTCAACATACTAGCAAGCATTGGCCTATGGACCAGTGATGTCCAACAAAAAAGTAATTCATTTATTTTTACATGGTATTTCTAAGTTCAATAAGCTTTTGGTAGTTTAACTTGGTATGCCCTTGCCCAGAATAATTTGATAATTTACTTAATTTCTAGTTATTCTTTAGTATCAGTGATACCTCCAAGGGATACCATGGAATTGTAAATTCAAAATTGGACAGAAAAAAAGTCCATTCCATACTTGACTGACAATTTTTTTTTTTGAAAGGAAAAGAAAAGGAAAGACGAACTATAGATCTCTCCTCTAGGTATGAGCCCTCTCTCATGGAGTTGTGAGAAGTTCTCTGGATGAACAGAAGGGATCCCAATGGACCCAGACATCATAGAACACCTACAAACCATATCAAGAATGCAAGTAGAAGAGGACATGATGATAAAAAGAAGGAGATTGCCATAAGGAAATTGAGGAGTGCACGAATAGTTGGGTAGGGAGGTTCCTCACCACTAAGCCTTTCAATAGAAGGGCAGAAAAGAATACTATACACGTTTCTTGGGGGCTAGGAAATAACTTGAAGATCATGGAGGTTGGAGATCACCTATTCCAGTTCAAGTTTAAAATGGAGTTCGAGATGCAAAAGATTATTGACAGTAGAACAGAGTTTTGACAATCATCTCTAGGTCCTAAGTGGGAGAAAGGGATGTGAGGAGGAAACATAACATTCTCACACTCCCTGTTTTGGTTGTATGTATGGGATGTACCATTGGAACTAATATCCCAAAGGGTCGCTGAAGAGATTGGGAATAAGGTATGGATTTTTTTTAGAGGCCAGTCGGAAGAATTTGCCCAACATCGGGCATATCATTGAAGAGGTTCAAGATCTTGTAGGTAGGCTGGAAAAAATGGTCTTTCAGTTGGGTATGAAGGGAAGGCAATAGTGTAGCAGACTCACTAGCTAAATATGCAAAAGACGTACTTTAGGAGTCACAATGGGTAGAGGTATCTCCATCCTTTTTAGAGGACCAGCTAAGGTCTGATGTACCTGTTTTGCTAAATGAATAAAAAGCAATTTCTATGTTATTATATTTATTTATTCAGCTTGCCAACGCCAACACCAATGCCAACGCCAACACCTACTCCTACAACTACTCCTAATATGGCTACCACGGCTATGACTCACTCGAGTAAGCATATGCACTGAGAATAGTTAATACTAGGGAGTGGTCCATTATTCTTTTTTTCCTATCAAAATGGGCAAATCTGTGAAAGAAGTTTCTCATCAACAGAAGTATCATTAGGGTTTATTGTTAATCAAGTAATCTGAGATTTTATATAATCATAGATAAGATTTTAATAATATTGTTCCATACCTGTGGGTACTGCAAAGGTGGAAGCATCGGCTCAGGTAAGTCTGCTGGGAAAAAAGGATGCTCATCCGGGCTCTTATATCTGCCCACCTAGTTTTCAAAGAGAAGTGAATTGGGAAATTTGTTACGTCATACTTGAGTTTTTTTTTTTTTTTTTTTTAAATGATAATTTTCCTTTTTTGAACTGAGATAACCTGAGCATGGAGCTTTTCAGTTTCCCTGACCATGAACTCAACCAAAGATCCATGGAAACCGTCTTTGTGGAATGCATCACAGTCATATGTGTCTGCATTATAACAAAACTGAGACCTCTCCAAAAGGCTAAATATTATGCTATCCTCTTGTTGAATCAAAGAGTGTCTTATAAAGTCTAGAGTCAAGGTCTGACTCTCATCCACCCTCTTCTTCCTTGAAAGTCTGCAGTGTGAGAAGTTGGTTAACCAATACATGAAAGTCACCATCTTCTTCTTTTTCCCTTCTTTTTTTTGTGTGTGTGTGTGTGGGGGGGGGGGGGGGGGGGTGCAGATTCTTTTATTAGATCTCCTAACAAGTTTGTTTACAAAAATCTTCGACATGATTCACAGATTGTAAACTATTCCCCACACCCAGTAATTCTCAGATCAAGATATATTACAGCAAACATAAGCAAATGGACATGGTAGTTCCTTCTGTTGCATACTAGCTTAAGGCATCATGCTTAGAGATTAGACATTCAATCAACCTGTCTTATGTGGCTTATAAGACAGGTTCTATTAGTATAGACATTCAACCTACACACTCACGCACAAGCACATGGGCGGAGCCACCTTAGGCCTTTGGGGCATGGCCCCCTGCCCGCCAAAAAAGAGTTCAAAATTAGTTTTGGCCTTCACAAAATGAGATTATTTTTCAAAAAATTTTTAATAGTGGCACTCCCAAAATTAAATGTATATTATACATGACCCTCTCACTCTAGATTTATATTCATCTATACCTTTACTTTGGTCCCCCAAGATAAAAATTTTGTTCCACTCCTGTTCACTCAGTCCCAATTTAGGAAAAGGTGAGGCACTTCAAATGGCTATCAACCGATGTCTTCAAGAGGGCACATTGTGTGTGAGGCAGTGAGCCCACAGAGGGTTACTGGGTTGGCTCTAATATAATTTGTAACAACCCAAAGAAAGCGCTAGCCACATCTACGCTTATACCCCAAAAGAACTAGTCAAGTTACAATTGGGGCTCCTTATAATTATTTATAAAGCCTAAATCAACCCAGTATGCCCGATGTAGAACTCAACACACACACATAGTACACACTTATCATAATTTGGGGGCATCACACCAACCCATACATAATGGTGCCAAAATCACCATATCCTTTGTCTGCACTATATCTATATCCCTCACCAGTAATATAACATATGGCTGCATAGGTTTTTATTTTTTATTTTTTGTCTAGTACCTCTGTACCTGTGCAATGTACAGTATAAGTCAACAAAAAAAAATTCACTCTTTCAAGCAAGCCTTTCATTCCACTGGAATATGCTTATCAATCTTTATCCATGTTTTCAATTATTCACTATTTATCATTTGCAATGCTAATATAAACTTGATGCAACAGAGAACATGCCAGAGAATAAGACAGAAAGACACAATTTTTATCCTTACCTGATTGAAGGGGAGGGAGAAGGAGAAGTAGTAGAAGAAAGAGAAAGTCGAATAGGACGAAACCCATTTCCACCAAAATTTGATTCAATAGATTTAAGGGAGTTTTTGCAGGCAAAATAAAAAGTGGGTCTTGAAGATTTGAAGGTAATGTGGGCTGGATTGCCTTGAATAGCAGCTTTGAATAACTTGGACTCCATTGCTGAGCAAGTGCAATGAGAAAGAAAGAGTGACACAGAGAGTTGAAATATGACAAAGGATACCGACCAAAACGAGAAAGATTTTGTTTTTAAAGCAAACGAGGAAGGGATTTGGAACCTTGTATAGTTGGATTGGATGTTGTCTTTACAAGGAAAGCTCGTAGAGTAAGAATGAGTGACATGTCATACACTCGACATTGCCCAAAAACTTAAAATCGGGATTCTACTTTTAACGAGGGATTTTGTAAATCAAATTATAGATTTGAATAGTAAGATTCTATTTTCCATAAATAAAAATATATAAATAATTATAATTTATAATATATGTTAAAGGATCTTCTCTATATATCATTGGATAGATAAATGTAGTTTAGATTTAATTTTCATAAGTATATATTTTCTTTAATAATTTAATTGTTACAACAATTGGGGGAGGGTCAGAGGGGGTTTCGACCATGGTTATTTTCATAAAAGAGACCAAACAATACCACTGAACTACAAGTATCTTAGTTAGTTTTCATGAATCTAAAGATAATATACCATGCCACATAATTTGAAATTTCATTACGCCAAATAAGGAAAAACAATTAATATTAAACAAAATGGATGAGATGTGGATATTTCTCATCTTATTAGGCAAAGAAAAAAATCCCATTTGGCAATATTTTGAGTAACAAAATTAGCTTCTATGAATGTATGATTAATAGTCCATGTAGAGAGGGATTTCAAAAGAATCCTAGATTTACTGACAATATTATCAATAGTCATCAAAAAATGTTTTGTGGTGCTCTAAAGCAATTGAATCACATTCAGTGCATCTCATTTGAAGTTTTGGCAATATTAGGAATTTAGGCCTAATACATTGACTTTGAAATAGTTAGGTGAGCAGCTTTTGCCTAGGCTATAACGGTCTTCATCTTCTGAAATCTCTATACGTTTGGTACTCAACCTTCTTCCTAGATAGATAAAAATTACCCATTGCAAAGTACACCAATCCTAACTTGTGTTCAGGCAGCCAGTGATGCACCACCTCTTATGACACCTTATAGAACCTACCATAGAAGGAACATTTTCCTCATTTACTCTCTTAGATTTAGGCAGTAACTACAGAAACAAATGAATAAACGGAAAGCAGTGGGCTTTAACTCACCAACCTTGTAGAAAGTGATCAAAACCGATTGTTTTATCATAAATGTGTTCCTTCGGTTTTAGATTTTGAAAATTGTAATAAAAATTTAACATGATAACCAATTATTGAAATGATATGTTGCGATAAATGTAATAAGGATTTTGTTAACCAGTGCTCTTAGGGCAATGATTAAGGAGCATTAAATGCATATACTTTACGGGAAATAACGAACTTTTAATATTAAAATAATAAATAGAAAGACTAAAATATCCTTAAAAGTTATTTTTGTATTATTTTAATATTAAAATTTTATTACTTCTTATAAAGTGGAAGCATTAAATGTTTCCTTAATACAATGATTAAGGATTATTAAATGCTTACATTTTACGGGAAATAACAAAATTTTAATATTATAATAATAAATGAAAAGATTAAAATACCCTTAAAAACTGTTTTTGTATTATTTTAATATTAAAATCTCATTACTTTCTATAAAGTGGAAGCATTAATTAAAAAATGAGAGGCTGCTGACAGCATAAAGGGTCAATCCTAACCAGCATGATCTTCATTACACCACATAAATGAAAAATCATTTTAGACGTTTCAAAAAACGATGATTCATCATAGAGCTTTGATTGGGTAGGTGTGGTTTCTTTACTTAAATGCATTTCGAATGTAATTTTGGCTGTCTCCTTTTAACCACATCCAAAATCCATATAATAAAGGGTCAATCCTAACCAGCATGATCTTCATTACACCACATAAATGAAAAATCATTTTAGACGTTTCAAAAAACGATGATTCATCATAGAGCTTTGATTGGGTAGGTGTGGTTTCTTTACTTAAATGCATTTCGAATGTAATTTTGGCTGTCTCCTTTTAACCACATCCAAAATCCATATAGAACGTTTTTGTCAAGAAATCAGACCCCTGATTGAGCAAAAGATTTAACAATTGCATAGAGTTATTCTTTGCTCTTCACCTTTGGATATTTTCAGTCTGGTACACCTTTTCTCTCAGTCTAATCATGCCTCTAATCTATATTGTCTGATATCTTTAATTATTGGGAAATGATATTTGCATACTAATTTTTGAATGGATCTGAAATATCATAAACAAATAACGATGTCCTAATTATTTCTTTGAATTTTTTTTAACTTATTTAGATTTTTTTTTTTAATAAAATCTGAACTTATGATGCATACTCCAATATGATTAATCTTTATCCATTAAACTAAGATACTAATGAATTTCTTTTAATGTATGCAGGATTCAATCTCAAATCTAAAATTTTTTATTCGACAATATAATTTTTTACCAATTGAGTTAACTAGAACATGCTCCATATATTCAGATTGAAGATCAACAATCAACTATAGGAGCTTTAAAAGCAGCAAGGTGGTGTGTGTTCATTCTTTACACCAAAAAAATATGAATAAACAGGAGAGCTTGAATCAGAGAGTATAACTCGGTTCTTGGTATCAAGATTCAAAAAGGCTTGGAATAGCGATATGAAGAAGAGAGACTCAACATGCCTCTCAATCTTTGTGATTTTCTTGGTGTTTCAGCTTTATCTATGGCCCATCTTGAGAATGAATGTGACTTATTCAACCAAGATTAGTCAAGGTATGCATTGCGAAATCATTTTATATTCTCTTATTTATTTATTTATATATATATATTTTATATAAAAAATCTTTTTTTATAGATCTTTTTTATAGATAAGATAAGATTTGAAACTTATAATATCTTTTACAATGATAATATATAATTTAAATATACTGTCTCAATCTCTTTTTTTTTTTATTGAAACGATAGCTGAATTTTATTGAGAGAAATCAAACTGTACAACTTTAATCGGCCCACATCAACAACAACTAGACCATTTTTTATGGAGAATGAATTTGTAAGATTTTTTTTTTTTTTGGATGATATGGCAATCCCTATTAAAATAGTATCTTATACATCTCTTCCACATTAAGCCAATGCTATTGCTACATTCTGTTCTCATATCAATAATATTGTCATTAAATACTTACTGCAAAAACAGATAATAAAAAATGCCTTTTGGCTTTATCAATTGAATATTGCTGGTGAGCCATCAATTCTAAAACTTTACATCGTTAAGATGCCAACCGTGTACTATAAGCATATTACTGAAACATAATTGTTAAAGCTAAACTCCCCAGTCAGAAGGAACAAATTGAAACTTATCAAATGAAAAATCCAACAAATTGGTTTTTATTATTAATAACAATTATAACATTTTAAGTTATAATTGCAAATAGTTCAAGTTTAAATCTTAAACGCAAGACCTAATTTTATAAAATTTGTAATTTTTTCTTTTAATGTTTTAACCTTTTTTATTCAATCTTTTTTTTTTTTTTTTTTTTTTTTTTTTTTTTTTTTTTTTTTTTTTTTTTTTTTTTTTTTTTATTTTTTTTTTTTTTTTTTTTTATTCAATCCTTTATTTTGAAAATTGTCAATCAAATTCATTGCATAGACCTTAGCCTAACAAAAAAAAAAACAACAACTAAGTATACATGACTAACATCTTAAAGTGCAAATTACTTGGTAGCTGAACAATCATCAATATTAATTGTTTTTTTGTTAGGCTAAGGTCTATGCAATGAATTTGATTGACAATTTGAAACAACCTTGTAGTTCCAAGCTTATTTTTGGGGTTTTTTTTTTTTTTTTTTTGTCAAATTCTTTATGGTTGCAGATAGCAAACACTTGGTAGCCAAACCAATTAACAAGAAAGAAGCAAAAGAAATTACCTGTGATCGTTCTCACAAATATTATGACATTTGTACAATCGATGGCCCAACTGTACTAGACCCTACTAGCTCAACATTCTATCTAATGGACCCCATAAACTCAACCCCACAAAAACCCATGGTGGAAAAAGTCCGGCCTTATCCACGCAAATTTGAGACTCACACAATGTCTCGAATCAAAGAGGTCACCCTCATTTCAGGCCCACCAAGCCCAAAATGTGAAATCCAACACAAGGTCCCGGCCATAGTATTCAGTGCGGGCGGGCTCACTGGGAACATCTTCCATGATTTCAATGATGGCTTAATCCCTGTCTTCATCACCGCCAATTCAATCTTCCCTAATCAAGACTTTATACTTGTGGTATCAAAGGCTCGTGATTGGTGGGTCAACAGGTACAAAGAAATATTACGTACTCTTACTAAATTCCCTATTATAAACTTCGATAATGATACTATTACTCATTGTTTCCCTTCTGTTAGTGTGGGTATAATATCACACGGATTGGTCACTATAGACCCTAAATTAATACCAAATTCAAAAACATTCACACATTTCCATGCCTTAATTGAGAAAGCCTATGACCAAAACCAAAACCAACACCAAAACAAACCCTCCATATTTGACCCTTCAAGACCAATTCTTGTGTTGATTACTCGTAATGGTGGTGTTGGTCGTATACTCTTGAACCAAAATGAAGTAATATTCGAAGCCAAAAAAATTGGTTTTAATGTGATTATTTTCGAGCCAACACCTAAAATCCCTTTGCACAAAGCTTATGAATTAATACATTCGATACATGCAATGATTGGGGTACATGGTGCAGCACTAACACATACATTGTTTCTCCGGCCTGGCTCGGTGTTTATGCAAGTGGTGCCACTTGGGACTGAATGGGCAGCCGAGGTGTGTTATGAAAGAATTGCTAGGAATGTGGGGTCAAAGTACATGGAGTATAAGATCAAAGCTGAGGAGAGCAGCTTGATAGAGAAGTATAACAAGGATGACATTGTGATAAGAGACCCTGTTGCTTTTAGAGGATCGGATTGGTCTAAGATGAACATATATTTGAAGGAACAAAATGTTACCTTGGATTTGGTTAGGCTTAGGAGGTACTTGTTGGAAATGTACATGCAAGCCAAGGAATTCATGGACAATGAGGGATAGTGATGATGGTCCTGGATATTGAAATGAAACAAGATCCTTCATAATTGATGATATATATGTCTCAGTTGCCTAGAAAGTTTTGTTGTGAATATTTCAATTGTAAGAAGAGATGCAAATAGTGATGTTCACGCCCATTAGGCATTTAGCCTAGTGGTGCACCCCTCTCCCCAAAAGTCTCACCCTTCTATAAGGGTGTGGGTTCAATCTCTGTGATTCTCAAATATACCCCGTGTGTTTGTGTTTAGAATAGAATTTCTACCTCAACTCAAAAAAAAGTGATGTTCACAATTTGTGGCGAAATGGGCTTTCAAATGTAATAGGTTTGGACATATTCCAATCTTTAACAGATTTGGTTCGCTTTGTGGATGGCAAAGACGAATAAAGGTCCACTCCAATTTTTTTTTTTTATTGGATCCACTCCAATTCAAACAGAGAGCATTGCTGATGATGTAACTCAATTAATATAATCAAAGCAAGATCTTATTAAAAAAAAAAAATGAAGCAAGTGGGTGACACGAGACATTCCATAAGATTCAACATTGTTCCTCCTCTCCATTGCGCAGTAGCATTACAATCTAGATTCAGCAACAAACAAACAAACAAAAAACTCAATCTAGATATTCCTGTTTTTCATGAGGTGTGCAAAAATGTGTACAAAAAAATTGTGCATAAATTTTCTTCATAATAATAAACTAATAATATTACCTTACTTCGTGCCATCTTACACGATCTCACCACATGGTATGTTGTTTGACTTAGAAAAAATAATAGCAATTTCACCAAAACAGGAATCTATAACAAATAAAAAAGAAGAAGGTTATCTTAGCGTAGGTATTGGGTTCATATCATTCACAACTTTTAAATAAAGTAATTCTACAATAGCTATGTGGGTACGGTATTTCTAATAAATAAAATCCCATATTAATAATACTATTGTCACATATGATGGTACCTACCTCACATATGATAGTATCTATTATCACATTGCTTGGTACCCTAAATTTTATTTATTATTTAAATTTAATATATATTAAAAACAGATAGTACCAACATTATATATGATGGTACTTATATCATATTTTATGGTACTAATTGAGTGGGTACCATAGAATCGTTCTCTAATTATGCACAAAGTTAAACTCCAAATTATGTCATAACATCACATTAATCATTTTTGACATAGCAGCAATGATTTAAACTTTTAACTCAATCTAGATTCAGCAACAAACAAACAAACAAAAGACACTCAACCTAGATATTCCCGTTTTTCATGAGATGTGCAAAAATGTGTACACAAAAATTGTGCATAAATTTTATTCGTAATAATAAATTAATAATACTGCCTTACTATGTGCCATCTTACAAGATCTCACCACATGTTATGTTGTTTGACTTAGAAAAAATAATAACAATTTCACCATACATGAATCTATAACAAATAAAAAAAAAGGTTATCTTAGCGTAGGTATTGGGTTCATATCATTCACAAGTTTTAAATAATACAATCGTTCTAAAATCATGCACAAAGTTAAACTCTAAATTATGTCATAACATCACATTAATCATTTTTGACATTGCAGCAATGATTTGAACTTTAATTAGCTAGGCTGGTATCCCATTTTTCCTTCTTTTTTTGGGGGATTAAATTAGGTTAGTTTCTCTACTAAAATGATTTTATAACATCTTTTAGCTGTCACTATTAAATCACAGCCCAACGTTTGACCTTGCACCCTCCTAATGCCTCCCACGTCTCTTCCATGTGGTTGCACCCTCCACTATTTTTCTCTCTCTCACTCCAAAACAGCTTCCATAGAAAGTTTTAAGTCAAAGAAATCAGACCCCAGATTGAGCAAAAGATTTACAAATTGCATAGAGTTCTTTGCTCTTCATAGTCGTGACATTTTTAGTCAGGTATACTCTTTCTCTTCGTTCAAATCATGTATGTCTCAAACCTATGTTAATTGATTTCTTTTATCATACCCTTTAACACTTTTTATTTTTATTTTAAAGTTTTAGATTGAAGATTGAAGATCATCAATTATAGGAGGTTTAGAGCTAGCAAGGTGGGATATGTTCATTGTTTATACCCAGAAAAGGATCAGTAAATAGGAAAGCTTGAATTTTGGTATCAAAATTGAAATAATCTACCAAAATAAAAGCGGGGATCACATAGAGAAATGGAGAAGCGAGATTCAACATGCCTTGCAATGGTAGTAATTTTGTTGGTGTTTAAGTTTTATTTATTCCCGGTATCCAGAAATGTTACTCATTCAACCAAGACTATTATTCAAGGTATGCATTACAAACCCTTTTATATTCTCTTCATTTGTTGTGTTTGTGTGTGTGAGAGACACGCTTCCTAGTTTGTTAAGAAGGGAAAATGGAGAATGAAATGAAAGAAAAGAATTTTTAAAAAAATATTTTTTTCATTCCCTCATATGAGAGTTTAAAATGTGACCTGTACCATTCATTTTTTTTATCGTGCAAAAATAACATTGTCTTAATCATTTTTTTGAATTTTTTTAATAAATACAATTGAATCTGAACCTATGATGTATACTCCAATATGATTAATCTTTATCTATTAAACCAAGATACTAATGAGTTTCTTTTAATGTATGTAGGATTCGATCTCAAATCCAAAATTCTTTATTCGACGATATAAATTTTTACTAATTGAGTTAACTAGAACATGCTCCATATATTCAAATTGAAGATCAACTATCAACTATTGGAGCTCTAAAAGCAGCAAGGTGGTGTGTGTTCATTCTTTATACCAAAAAAATATGAATAAACAGGAGAGCTTGAATTAGAGAGTATAACTCGGTTCTTGGTATCAAGATTCAACAAGGCTTGCAATAGTGATATGAAGAAGAGAGACTCAACATGTCTCTCAATCTTTGTGATTTTCTTGGTGTTTCAGCTTTATCTATGGCCCATCTTGAGAATGAATGTGACTTATTCAACCAAGATTAGTCAAGGTATGCATTGCAAAATCATTTTATATTCTCTTAATTTATTTATTTATTTATAAATTCGATAAGATTTGAAACTTATAACGTCTCCTTCATTATGAGAATATAAAATTTAAATATGCTATCTCAATCTCAATCTGCTTATGACCTAAACTTTCATCGGCCCACATCAACAATAACTAGACCATTTTTTATGGAAAATAAATTTGTAAGATTTTTTTTTTGGGGGTGGGGGGGTGATTTAGAAATCCCTATTAAATTAGTATCTTATACTTCTCTTCCATATTAAGCCAATGCTATTGCTACATTTTGTTCTCACATTGAAACTTATCAAGACATAGCTGCCTTATACTAAATAAATTTTATTTTATTTTTTATTTTTGTTCTTTCAAACAAAAAATCCAACAAATTGGTTCTTATTTGTATCCTAATCTCCACACGCATTATGCGCATATTTAGATTTTTTATTTTATTTTATTAATAACAATTATAATTTATAACATTTTAAGTTGTAATTGCAAATAGTTCAAGTTTAAATGTGAAACGTAAGACCTAATTTTATAAAATTTGAAATTTTTTCTTCTAATGTTTTAACCTTTTTTATTCAATCCTTTATTTTGAAAATGTTGTTGTTTCATTAGAGTGTGTGTAGGGTTGCTAGTGGGAGTAGAATTTGATGGGCAATTTTAAAAAATTTAATTTACGTTTGTGTTCTTAATTTGTCTTATTGTACAATATTTTCAATTAGATCATATAATTATTTTTTAAAATTATAGAAAAGTGGGGTACTAATTTTTTTATTCCAGTTATATACATATAGATAAAGCAATGACAAACCAAAAAAAAAACAACATCTTAAAGAGCAAATTACTTGGTAGCTGAACAATCATTAATCTGAGTAGTTTTTTTGTTAGGCTAAGGTCTATGCAATGAATTTGATTGACAATTTGAAACAACCTTGTAGTTCCAAGCTTATTTTTGGGGTTTTTTTTTTTTTTTTTGGGGTCAAATTCTATGGTTGCAGATAGCAGACACTTGGTAGCCAAACCAATTAGCAAGCAAGAAGCAAAAGAAATCAACTGTGATCGTTCTCACAAATATTATGACATTTGTACAATCAATAGCCCAACTGTACTAGACCCTAAAAGCTCAACTTTCTATCTAATGGACCCCATAAACTCAACCCCACAAAAACCCATGGTGGAAAAAGTCCGGCCCTATCCACGCAAATTTGAGACTCACACAATGTCTCGAATCAAAGAGGTCACCCTCATTTCAGGCCCACCAAGCCCAAAATGTGAAATCCAACACAAGGTCCCGGCCATAGTATTCAGTGCGGGCGGGCTTACTGGGAACATCTTCCATGATTTCAATGATGGCTTAATCCCTGTCTTCATCACCGCCAATTCGATCTTCCCTAATCAAGACTTTGTACTTATGGTATCAAAGGCTCGTGATTGGTGGGTCAACAGGTACAAAGAAATATTACGTACTCTTACTAAATACCCTATTATAAACTTCGATAATGATACTGCTATTCATTGTTTCTCTTCTATCAGTGTGGGTATAATATCACACGATTTGGTCACTATAGACCCTAAATTAATACCAAATTCAAAAACATTCACACATTTCCATGCCTTAATTGAGAAAGCCTATGACCAAAACCAAAACCAAAACCAAAACAAACCCTCCAAATATAACCCTTCAAGACCAATTCTCGTGTTGATTACTCGTAATGGTGGTGTTGGTCGTGTACTCTTGAACCAAAATGAAGTAATATTCGAAGCCAAAAAAATTGGTTTTAATGTGATTATTTTCGAGCCAACACCTAAAATCCCTTTGCACAAAGCTTATGAATTAATACATTCGACACATGCAATGATTGGGGTACATGGTGCAGCACTAACACATACATTGTTTCTCCGGCCTGGCTCGGTGTTTATGCAAGTGGTGCCACTTGGGACTGAATGGGCAGCCGAGGTGTGTTATGAAAGAATTGCTAGGAATGTGGGGTCAAAGTACATGGAGTATAAGATCAAAGCTGAGGAGAGCAGCTTGATAGAGAAGTATAACAAGGATGACATAGTGATAAGAGACCCTGTTGCTTTTAGAGGATCGGATTGGTCTAAGATGAACATATATTTGAAGGAACAAAATGTTACCTTGGATTTGGTTAGGCTTAGGAGGTACTTGTTGGAAATGTACATGCAAGCCAAGAAATTCATGGACAATGAGGGATAGTGATGATGGTCCTGGATATTGAAATGAAACAAGATGCTTCATAATTGATGATATATATGTCTCAGTTGCCTAGAAAGTTTTGTTGTGAATATTTCAATTGTAAGAAGAGATGCAAATAGTGATATTCACAATTTGCGGCCAAATGGGCTTTCAAATGTAATATGTTTGGACATATTCCAATCTCTAACAGATTTGGTTCGCTTTGTGGATGGCAAAGATGAATAAAGGTCCACTCCAATTTTTTTTTTTAGTGGATCCACACCAATTCAAACAGAGAACATTGCTGATGATGTAACTCAATTAATATAATCAAAGCAAGATCTTATTAAAAAAAAAAAAATGAAGCAAGTGGGTGACACGAGACATTCCATAAGATTCAACATTGTTCCTCCTCTCCATTGCGCAGTAGCATTACAATCTAGATTCAGCAACAAACAAACAAAAAAAACTCAATCTAGATATTCCTGGTTTTCATGAGATGTGCAAAAATGTGTACAAAAAAATTGTGCATAAATTTTCTTCATAATAATAAACTAATAATACTGCCTTACTACGTGTCATCTTACACGATCTCACCATATGGTATGTTGTTTGACTTAGAAAAAATAATAACAATTTCACCAAAATAGGAATCTATAACAAAAAGAAAAAAGAAAAAAAGAAAAAGAAGAAGAAGAAGGTTATGTTAGCGTACGTATTGGGTTCATATCATTCACAACTTTTAAATAAAGTAATTCTACAATACCTATGTGAGTACGGTACTTTTAATCAATAAAATCTCACATTAATGGTACCAATATTACACATGATGGTACCTACCTTACATATGATAGTACCTACTATCACATTGTTTGGCACCCTAAATTTTATTTATTATTTAAATTTAATATATATAAAAAATAGATAGTACCAACATCACATTGGATAGTACCAACATTACATATGATGGTACTTATATCACATTTTATGGTACCGATTGAGTGAGTACCATAGAATCATTCTCTAATTATGCACAAAGTTCAACTCCAAATTATGTCATAACATCACATTAATCATTTTTGACATAGCAGCAATGATTTGAACTTTTAACTCAATCTAGATTCAGCAACCAAAAAAAACTCAACCTAGATATTCCTGTTTTTCATGAGGTGTGCAAAAATGTGAACACAAAAATTGTGCATAATTTTTCTTCATAATAATAAATTAATAATACTGCCTTACTACGTGTCATCTTACACGATATATATGTTATGTTGTTTGACTTAGAAAAAATAATAACAATTTCACCAAACAAGAATCTATAACAAATAAAAAAAAGGCTAAAATACACTGTTGGTCCTTAAAGTTTACATATTGAGCATTTTTGGTCCCTGAAGTTTGAAATGAGTGCTATTAGTCCTTAGAATTTCAAAAATGAGCGTTATTGATCCTTTCATCCAAGTCCGTTAGTTTAATTGCCTGCTTGGCTAACGAAATGATGATGTCACATTTTATTAATGATGTGGCGCAATATTTTTTATTTAAAAATTACACATAATCAAAATAGCATGAGCTAACTCGGATAAATTCATAACCCATAAAACTGACCCACCTCAATAGAGCCCGCCTAAACCCATAAATCCTTAAATCAGTTTTCTTATTCCCCAACCCAAAAATCTCCAAACCAGAGATTAAAACTCTCAATGTTTCTTATCTTGTACTTGACATGTAATTAAGTCCTTTGTTGATAAGGTCTTATTAAGTAGTCCTATGCAGCATCATCTTTGAAGCTTCACGTCTATTGGACCATTAATCAAAATCTCCAGAATCTCTCTCTCTCTCTCTCTCTCTCTAAACTTCAACATCATTTGAATTTTCGTTTGAAAGGAACAAAGGCTTCGTTTAATTAAATGCAAACTACAACAGAAAAGCCATAGAGATATTTTATTCGCCTGTAGTGAATGTTAAAAAAATGGAAGATGGTGATGATGATGGCGATGGCGGCGATCTAATTAAGCAGTCATATGCAGCAGCATCTTTAAAGCTTCACGTCTATTAGACTATTAATCAAAATCTCCAAAATATCTCTCTCTCTTTCTAAACTTCAACATCATTTGAATTTTCATTTGAAAGGAACAAAGGCTTCATTTAATTAAATGCAAACTACAACAGGAAAGCCATAGAGATATTTTATTCGCTTGTAGTGAATGTTAGAAAGATGGAAGATGGTGATGGTGATGGTGATGGCGGTGGTCTAATTAAGCAGTCCTATGCAACATCATCTTTGAAGCTTCACGTCTATTGGACCATTAATCAAAATCTCCAAAATATCTCTCTCTCTCTCTAAACTTCAACATCATTTGAATTTTCTTTTGAAAGAAACAAAGGCTTCATTTAATTAAATGCAAACTACAACAAGAAAGCCATAAAGATATTTTATTCGCTTGTAGTGAATGTTAGAAAGATGGAAGATGGTGATGGTGATGGCAATGGCGATGGCGATGGCGGCGGTGGTGGAGATGGCTTAGGCGTTATTAGTGGCAGCACTCATGGTTGTTCGTGAGTTTCAATCTTGCATTTGGAGATCTTCTAGGCTTGGGGAAAATAACAGTAAACTGATTCGGGGATTTATGGATTCAAGCGGGACTGTAGGCATCTGGGTTATGAATTAATCCAGGTTAGCTTATGCGTATTTTGATTATGTGTAATTTTTATTTAAAAAATATTGTGCCACATCATTAAAAAAATGTTATATCATTCTTCTGTTAGGCACATAGATAATTAAACTAACAGACTTTGATAGAAGGATTAATAATGCTCATTTTTGAAACTTTAGGGACTAATTGCCCTCATTTCAAACTTCAGGGACCAAAAGCGCTCAACGTGTAAACTTTAAGAACTAATAGTGTATTTTAGCCTAAAAAAAAGGTTATCTAGGTATTGGGTTCATATCATTCACAAGTTCTAAATAATACAATCATTCTAAAATTATGCACAAAGTTAAACTCTAAATTATGTCCTAACATCACATTAATCATTTTTGACATAGCAGCAATGATTTGAACTTTAATTAGCTAGGCTGGTATCCCTTTTTTCCTTCTTTTTTTGGGGGGGTAAATTAGGCTAGTTGCTCTACTAAAATGATTTTATAACATCTTTTAGCTGTCTCTATTAAATCACAGCCCAACGTGTGACCTTTCACCCTCCTAATGCCTCCCACGTCTCTACCATGTGGTTGCACCCTCCACTATTTTTCTATCTCTCTCACTCCAAAACAGCTTCCATAGAAAGTTTTAAGTCAAAGAAATCAGACCCCAGATTGAGCAAAAGATTTACAAATTGCATAGAGTTCTTTGCTCTTCATAGTCGTGACATTTTTAGTCAGGTACACTCTTTCTCTTCGTTCAAATCATGTATGTCTCAAACCTATGTTAATTGATTTCTTTTATCATACCCTTTAACACTTTTTATTTTCATTTTAAAGTTTTAGATTGAAGATTGAAGATCATCAATTATAGGAGGTTTAGAGCTAGCAAGGTGGGATATGTTCATTGTTTATACCCAGAAAAGGATGAGTAAATAGGAAAGCTTGAATCTTGGTATCAAAATTGAAATAATCTACCAAAAAAAGGCGTGGATCACATAGAGAAATGAAGAAGCGAGATTCAACATGCCTTGCAATGGTAGTACTTTTGTTGGTGTTTAACTTTTATTTATTCCCGGTATCCAGAAATGTTACTCATTCAACCAAGACTATTATTCAAGGTATGCATTACAAAACCCTTTTATATTCTCTTCATTTGTTGAGCTTGTGTGTGTGAGAGAGAGACACGCTTACAAGTTTGTTAAGAAGGGAAAATGGAGAATGAAATGAAAGAAAAGAAGTTTTTAAAAAATATTTTTTCATTCCCTCATATAGTCATCTGAGAGTTTAAAATGTGACTTGTTCCATTCATTTTTTTCGTTTGCTCATTTTCTAATCCATCTAAATTTGGGAGGAAATTGATAAATTAGAATATATTTTAATAAATTTTTACTGAATTCACCATAGAAACCTTTTTCATCTTAAACTACTATGTCCTATTTTTTATTAAAGAAATGACATTTTCATTCATTTTTATTCAACTCCCAAACAATGTTAATTTCTATTCAATTCCTTTTTCTTTTAAATATCCAAATAAGAGAGAGCTTAATATTTGATTTCTTTCCTTTCCATTCCATTACTTGCTATAGTCTATGCTATAAATTTATGAGTTTGATTCACAAATTGAAATAACCTACACAATTCTAAACTTATTTTTGGTACTTTTTTTATTGTTGCAGATAAAAAGATAATGAGACTCAAATCAATTAGCAAGACGGAAACACTTCCTTTGTCACCCCAGCAATCCAATCCAACAAAAGAAATCATTTGTGATCGTATTCACAATTTTTACGACATTTGTTCAATCAATGGCCCAACAGTCTTAGACCCCACCAAGTCAACATTCTTTCTAATGAACCCCACCTCCTCAACCCCACAAAAGCCCATGGTAGAAAAAGTCCGCCCCTATCCACGCAAATGGGAGAGTTTCACAATGCCTCAAATCAAAGAGGTCACCCTCATCTCAGGCCCATTAGGCCCAAAATGTAAAATTCAACACAAGGCCCCGGCCCTAGTATTCAGTGCGGGCGGGTACACGGGGAACTTCTTCCACGACTTCAATGATGGCTTCATCCCCCTCTTCATCACCATCAATTCAATCTTTCCCGATCAAGACATCATATTTGTGATTTCGAAATCCCGTGATTGGTGGCTCAGCAGGTATATAGAAATATTACGTACATTTAGTAAACACCCTATTATAAACTTGGACAATGATACTTCCACTCATTGTTTTCCTTCTGTCAATGTGGGCATGATATCACACGGCTTTATGACTATAGATCCTAAATTAACACCAAATTCAATCACATTCACACATTTTCGTGCCTTCCTAGACAAAGCCTATGGCCAAAACCAAAACCATCCCTCTAAATTGAACCCTTCGAAATCTAGGCCACTTCTAGTGTTGGTAAGTCGTAGTGGTGATGTTGGTCGTGTACTCTTGAACCAAAATGATCTAAAATTTGAAGTTGAAAAAATTGGTTTTAATGTGATTATCTTCGAGCCAACACCTATGACCCCTTTGAAGGAAGCTTATGCATTAATAAATTCGAGCCACGCAATGATTGGAATACATGGTGCAGCACTAACACATTCATTGTTTCTCCGGCCTGGCTCGGTGTTTGTGCAAGTGGTGCCACTTGGGAATGAATGGGTGGCACAAGTTTGCTTTGAAAAATCAGCTAGGGATATGGGGCTAGAGTACATGGAGTATAGGATAAAAGCAGAGGAGAGCAGCTTGATAGAGAAGTACAACAAGGATGACTTAAAGATAAAAGACCCGGTTGCTTTTCGAGGAAAGAATTGGTCCCCTGTGGTTATGAGCATGTATTTGAAGGAACAAAATGTAAAGTTGGATTTGGTTAGGTTTAGGGTGTACTTGAAGAAAGTGTATAAGAAGGCCAAGAAATTCATGGACAAGGAGGGATAGTGATGATGGTCCTGAATATTGAAAGGACACTACATGATGTAATACCTATTTTTGTATTTGTCGATTTAGTTTTTATAACTTATTTATTTTACACAAAGAAAATAAAAAATAAAAATAAAAACCTTTGAGAGAGGCATAACGCATTTGTTTAAACATTGAACGCTGAGCAAATATATTATGCCGAGCCAAATTTTAACAACAAATTAATTAGAGTAACATGGTTAGGGATTTGGAGCATGATTGACATGTTATTTAACTTATATAGCATTTTGAACCAAAAAACAAATAAATATGTCCAATATGACTTCAAAACGGGGATTTGAAAATGTGTGATAGACTATCCCCTTATTTTTTAAGGTAAGCTATTGGGATTTTAAGAACTTCACATTTGGAGAGTATGTGATTCAGTAAGAACTTTAAAGGATTTTGTTCATTTGCAAAGACTCAACACAAGCACATCAGCCATGTTTTGTCACATAATTCTATTAATTTTAGGGAAAATTATTCCAGTATTCCCAAAATGGAATAAATATGTATTCCTTACTCTCATATGAATAATGGACCTCACTAGAAATTTAAATAGTACGACCCACCATTCATATGAGAGACGGAAACATGCAAGAGGACTGGATAATTACTCTGATTTTAGACCTAACTCCCTAATATGTAACTTACCTTTATATAAGGAAACTCTTTATATAAGGAAACCCTTTAAATTTCGCATCCTACAATTTTTATGACAAGCAAATAAATGGACTAAGATACTTCTTTGAAGTTCCTCACTGTATTTTATAATTCATTCGGTAGTGCTATATTTTTATAAGCTCATGGGGGTTTAGAGGCCAGGCCACTCACGTTCAAGTAAGCATATCGATCCCTTTCCTAAATTCACTTAATTTAGTTCTATTTTTTTTCTTTCTATGTTCCTAATCAATGATTTTATTTTCCGTTCTCGTCCTCATTCTTTTACATTAGTGTTTTCCTTGAATTTGCACTCAAGATTGTTTTCTATGAATTGAACTTAACCAGTGGACCATGGTTGTCACTAGAAAGCCTGGTCATTTTGGCAAAGTTGACCATCCACAGAGGCAACCTAAGCTTATGTACTAATTAATCTAAGGTTTAGTTTGTTGGGTAAAACTTAGATAGAGTTCTTTAGGTTAAGTACATTAGGTTTCTAGTTGAATTCAAATAAATTGAATTTAAAAATTCTTAAAAAAGATAACATTGTTTGTGTTTTATTAATTGGTTAATGCAATCATGTGTTTGAATTCATTTGGGAAACCTAATGTACCTAACCTAAGGAACTTTACCTAAGTTTTACCCTAAGTTGCTACAGTCCTACGATTACATTTCCTTACATTACATATGTTAATCATCCAAATCAGATTTTAGTTCCTAAATTCTTCTTCTTTTCTCTCATTCTAATTTCTAAGTCCCGTTTTTATCGTTTGTAATTAAGTCTTATAAGAATACATATATTTAAATTAATCAAAACGGACAATTCTAATTAGATTTATTAGTTATTTTGAAGCAAGAATAGATTTTCTTTCTTTCCAATTTTTTTAAATTTGTAGGATCCTGCAAATTTTAGAAGCAAGAACAATAATTATTTTAGCAACAAAATGATTTATTATTATTATTATTATTTATTTTACTAACATGAGTTAGTTTTTCTTGCCTTATTTTTCTCAGGTGAATGTTCAATGCCAAACTTAACACACAGACCAAGTCAAAATTGTCACTGTTCAGACCTTTTTTCATCAACATATTAATTAAACTTGCAAGTAATGATGAAAAAAGGTTTAGCAATTGCAACATGTTTGTCGTTGTTTGTTTTTATCTATGTCCACCTCAGTCTCACATCTATAACGAGTTTGGCAATCTTTCAAGGTAATATCATATATGCCCTCTTAAAGGTCATATTCCTTTTCTTACACTTGTATAATTCAAATTATCTAATTCTATGTCAAACCACCAAATATGTGACATGTATTAATACGGCAAAAAATAACTCCATAAAAAAATAGTGATGCAGCCTTCTGATTTAGTGTTCCTAGGGAAGGTGTGGTGAATTCCATACCTAATGCTAATTCTCATTCAAAGTTAAAAGCCTTCATTCTGAATTTTATGATTATGTGTTTATAAGATCATCAAGTTCAATTAAGAGAACCTAGATACAGTTGTTTTAAACATATAGGCAATTGTTATAGTTTTTTTCTTGACATTAATCAATTAGATTATCATATTTGTGTGTGTAAATTAATTTATCATATATACTCGTAACAGAGGCAGAACTACATAGAGCCTTGAATGACTCATGCCCCCCTCCCAAACTTTTTAAAAATTAAAATTTCATATTTATATTTACTCAAAATTTTATGTAGATGACCATCCCCCCAAAACTTTTCATACTTATTATATGAACTTTTTTTAAATTAATTAAATTTTCGTTATATTTTTATATTTGTTATTACTTTAGCTCCTGCATTCTTAAAATTGTAGTTTTCATCCTTGCTCATAAAGAATTTTTATGGAACACACTAATAATTTATGTTACAATCACATGTATGTATAACTCAATATATATATATATATATGTGTGTGTGTGTTATGATGTTATCATATATCCTCACAAATATATTTCTTCTCTCTCTTTTTTTTCTTTCAATTTACAGAATTATATCACTTTAGAGCCGTATTTGCACGAGGAATACAACCTATACACTTACAATCGGCTGGACCAATCACCTGCAACCGTTCTCATGATCTTTACGATTTGTGTTCAATCAATGGTCCCACACTGTTAGAGCCAATTACTTATACTCTCTATGCAATGGACCCCAACTCCAATCAACAATCTGAATGGTTGAAAATTCGTCCATACCCTCGTAAAACGGACAAAAGAGCAATGTCCAATGTCAAAGAGTTGACCCTCACCTCAGCTCCACATAGTACTCAATGTGAAGTCACACATAATAGTCCAGCCTTGGTATTCAGTGCGGCCGGGTACACTGGGAACTTCTTCCATGATTTCAATGATGGTTTTATTCCCCTCTTCATCACCATCAATTCTCTCTTCTTCAATCAAGATGTCATCCTTGTGATCTCCGAGTGCCACGGTGGATGGCCCTACAAGTACGCCGAGCTTCTCTCTCATTTCAGTCACCATCCGATCATCAACATCGCGAAAGAGACTGCCACTCATTGCTTCCCATCAGCGATCGTAGGGTTAATATCGCACGGGTCCATGATTGTGGATCCCACATTATTAAAACCCCACCCAAAATCACTACTTGATTTTCGTATTTTTCTAGAAAATACATATAAAAAAGGTGATGATGTCCTAAGTGATAGGCCAAAACTAGTATTAGTAAGTCGAAAAGGCAATGTTGGTCGTGTGATTTTAAACCAACAAGAAGTTATAAAGGCAGCTGAGGAAATTGGGTTTGATGTAAATGTTTTTGAGCCAACAAACACATCTTTGTCTGAGGCATTTAAGATAATTGATTCTAGCCATGCAATGTTGGGGGTCCATGGGGCAGGGCTAACACATTTGTTGTTCCTTAGGCCAGGGGCAATGTTAATGCAAGTGGTGCCAATTGGAACGGAATGGGCTTCGGATTCATGTTATAAGGTGCCAGCCTTGAATTTGGGATTGGAGTACATGGAGTACAAGATTGAAGAAAAAGAAAGCAGCTTAGCTGAAGAATATGGGCCTAATGACTTGGTGCTAAAGAACCCAATTGCTTTTGTTGGTGGAAATTATACTAATATGAGGGTATACTTGAGGACCCAAAATGTGAAGCTTGATATTGTGAGGTTTAAGAGATACTTGAGGAAGGTGTACAAGAAAGCCAAGAAATTCATGGACATGGAATATTAACTTTTTTTTCCTTCCTTCCTTTCCTTTTTTGATAAGAAAGTTTGGTACATAAAAAATAAAAATTTTGCATTGATGATAACATTCTATCCCAACTAACAAAAGAGTCCTTGTTGCACTATAACAATTTTGAAATTATAGAGCGAATTTTACTCTAATTTGAAACTCTATTAATATTTGGATTAAACTCTATCATTATTAAAAGCTTGAGATAATTTAATAGAAACTTCATTATTTATTTAAAAGTATTTTAATCAACTACCATTATATTAGTTCAATAAAAAATTCGATCTTACAAGATGATAGGCTTTTGTCATATAATTTAAGTTAATTTTCTTTTATTTATTATATTTTATTCAAAATTATAATATTAAAAGTTTGAATCAATTAAAAAAATGTTTATCACTTATTGTAATCACCTTCCTTTTTTTACACAATGATAAGCTTTTGTCATATGATTTAAAATAATTTTTCTTTTATTTTATAAATTATCTTATTGTTCATATGAATTTAAATCAATCCGTAAATCACACGAGTATGCAACTGGTAATTGCATTGATTTTAAACCTAACCCCCAACATCACTGGGGTTTTTGTATGGAAACTCTTTAAATTCCGTATCCACAATTTTAATAAAATATGACAAGTAAGAGTCCGATGCAACTTTTAAGGATATTCATTGTACTTTAAAGTTTTATAAAGCCCACATAGTGTCAAAATAAATATTTAGAATTCCTTGATGTTGAGCTGCATAGTTTTATGAGCTATCATAGTTTTGATTTTGAGGCCATCCACGTTCAAGGTAAGCTGATCGATCCCTTTCTTATTTCTTCCTTTAATTTGTCCTCTATTCTCTTAATCAATGTTTCCCTTTTACATATAATTTTTGCTTGTGTTAATCATCCATATCATTTTTTGTTTCCTGAATTACTTCTTTAATTTCTCTCTTTCTCAGTCCCATTCTTATTGTTCAAATCGAAAAAGACAATTTTAGATATTTTGAAGCATGATTTTTTTTTTTTTTTTCACTTATTTTGTAGGATCCTTAATTATTTGTTATGATAGTAAAATTAAAAATAATTTTTAATGGGTAAAACTTAGGTACAGTTCTTTAGGTTAGATACATTAGGTTCCTTAATTGAATTCAAATATATAATTGCATTGAATTTAAATATTATTGGAAAAAATAACATTGTTTGTGTTTCATTGGTTAATGCAACCATGTGTTTGAATTCAATTGAAGAACTTAAAGTACCAAATCTAAGGAACTGTACCTAATTTTTACCCATTTTTAATTAGCTATTATTTTACTAACATGAGTTTGTTTTTTCTGCCTTTCTGGCCTAATATTTTTCAGGTGAATCCAGTACGAAAGTTGAGACAAAAACCAAGTCAAAATTTTCAGAGTTGCTAACCTTTTTGCATCCACGTATCAATTAACTAATTAAGTTAAGAAGCTTCTTATATGCAATTGCAAGTAATGAAGAAAAGAGGTTTAACAACTGCAACATGTTTGTCGCTGTTTTTGTTAATCTATATCCAACTCCGTCCCACATATGTAACAAACCTGACAATCTTACAAGGTATATGTGTGTTTTCTTAAATTTTAAATTTTGTTAGGTAAATTATATTGACACTCCAAAATATAGCGAAGTTATATTCGTTATATTTGATATTCAAGAAATGATACTAGTCCTCCTCCAAATAATCAAAATAATTTACACTCTGTCCCGAAATGATTAATATTAACATTCTATTTCCAAAATAATTCAAAAAAGAAAGTGGAGACAATGGAGTGTAATTTTGTCATATCTTGAGAGTGTCAATATAATTTACCCAATTTTTTTTTAATGAATATAAATCTCAAATTTCATATATATACATTGACGTATAGGCTTGCATAACTCAAAAACTCAAAATCTAATTCTTCATACATATTATTGTGCATAACATGACATATATTGCCATATTAATACATGTCATGTATTGGCTTCCACACCAATGAACCCTCCAAAGCCTACATAATAATAGTCTTGAGTTTTACTTATATGATTTCTAAATTTTATTTCTAATACTTCGATGATTTTGTGTTCTCAGATAGTCAAGCCCAATTAAGAGAAACTAGAGGTACACAGCTACGCACATTGTTTTAAACTTACAGTTAATAACTTAATATTATAAGTTTTTCTTGACATTAATCAGAAACACTAGGAAAATTGTGAAACTTATGAAAAATTTGCAATTAATCAGTTATGGTTTTTTTTTTTTTTTCCTGGTAAGTTAAGTACTTAAGTTGTCATATCTATCTATACTATATGTAAAATCAAAGCTTTTTGATTTTTGGTTGACCTTATAATATTGCGCCACATAAGCTTTTGAAGTTCTCACAATTTTACACCTCATTATTTTAATATATTCTTTCTAATTGAATTTAAATTTTATTCTATAATTAAACATTCTACTAGAATCTCGACACTTCATATTTTCTTTAATAGAAAGAATATATTGTTCCATATATATAAACGCAATCATAATAATTGTCTAATACCATAATATATTCTATATATAAACACAATAATAATAAATGTTTTTTAATAAATATCACGATTATCAATCTTTATCTTTAGACAAAAAATAAAGAGAAAAAAAAAATCTCATAAAAATACTATATGTCTACCATTAGAATTTTGATACATCATATTTTCTTTAATATAAGAATATATTATTCCATATATAAAACACAATCATAATTAATGTTGAATACTAAAATATATTCCATATATAAACACAATGTAAATATCTTTTAATAATAATCATAATTATCAATTTTCATCAAGATTTTTAGAGTTTTTTTTTTTTTTTTTTTTTTTCTTATGTATTTCATTTAATTTTGTTGCTGGCAATGAAGAAAGATGGATGGATTTGTTATAATGAAACCATGTGAGCTTGAAATGAGTTATGAAAATTATTTAGGTTTGATCATATAATCATGTGTCCATGTATTTATTTGTCCTTCTTCTTATTTTAAGTATCTTTTATTTTATTTTTGGATGGAAACATGATCCATATGGTAAATATAAACATGAATCGTGTTTTATAAAAATTGGACTATATTCAACTTATGCCAAAAGAAAAATTATATTATATTAAATTTTAATTATCCTATGGTAAATACTTTCTTAATTATTTTTTTAAACCAAAAAGTAGAATCTATCCTAAATCTAATTCGTAAAGTCTCTTTATCGATCTTGCCTACAACATTTTGAACTACAAAAAAAAAAAAAAAAAAAATCAAAAAAGAGTAAAAGGAATCAAAATTAATTTAGATTTTATTTTCAATAATTTTCCTGTGCATCGCACAGGTTTGCGACTAGTATATATATATAATAAGATTCTAAAAAATTATATATAATAAATAAGGGAAAAAAAAAAAAAAAAGCTTGTCAGCATGTTTGACATCAATATATCGAATTAATAATGACATTCGATCATTACTTACTTTTTTTATTTTATTTTTTTGACGAAAAGAAAACAAGACTTTTTTTTTTTTTTTTTTTTTTTTTTTTTTTTTTATGGAAAGACAGTAATTATTGCAATTTCCAAAAATGAATTTTAAGTCAGTTGACTTTAGATAAATTTGTACAAATCCCAAACTCATTATGGATTGAACCCTAAATCTCTTTTATGAATCCAAAAAAACAAAATACTAAATTATTGCATATATATTCATCACATTGATAAACAATTCTCTTCCTTACAAATATATTTCTTTATTTTTTTTCTTTCAATTTGCAGGACTGAGTCACATGAAAGTCGAATCTACTACGTGCAATCAATTACCTGTGCAATTAGAACCAGTAGTTGGACCAATCACTTGCAATCGTTCTAATTATCGTTATGATTTATGCTCGATCAACGGTCCCACACTCTTGGAACCAAATAGTTCTACTCTCTATGCAATGGACCCCACTGAACAACCCATATGCTTGAAAACCCGTCCTTACCCTCGTAAAATGGACAGAATTGCAATGGCAGTGGTCAGTGAGTTGACCCTCACCTCAGCTCCACACAATACTCAATGTGGAATCACACACAAGAGTCCAGCTTTGGTATTCAGTGCGGGTGGGTACACTGGGAACTTCTTCCATGAATTCAATGAAAACTTTATTCCCCTCTTCATCACCATCCATTCTCTCTTATATAACCAGGATGTCATCCTTGTGATCATTGATTCCCATGATGAATGGTCCCAAAAGTATGTCGACCTTCTTTCTCACTTCAGTCGCCATCCGATCATCGACATCAAGAAAGAGACCATCAGTCATTGCTTCCCGTCAGCGATTGTAGGGCTAATATCACACGGACCCATGATTGTCGATCCCACATTAATACCCCTTCCAAAATCACTCGAATACTTTCATATTTTCCTAGAAAATACATTTGAAAAGGATGATGTTAGTCCACAACTAACAGTTTCACGTATTTCCAATGAAGACATTCATAATTCAAATTCTACTTCCTCAACTATCGAATTATTAAGAACAAGTGTTAGGCCACGACTTGTGTTAATAAGTCGAGTAGGTAATGTTGGTCGTGTAATTCTAAACCAACAAGAAGTTATAAAGGCAGCTGAGGAAGTGGGGTTTGATGTAATTGTCTTTGAGCCAACAAACATATCTTTGGCCGAGGCATTTAAGATAATTCACCCTTGCCATGCAATGTTGGGGGTGCATGGGGCAGGACTAACACATTTGTTGTTTCTTAGGCCCGGGACAGTGTTGATACAGGTGGTGCCAATTGGAGCAAATTGGGTTTCGGATACATATTTCAAGACTCCAGCCAAGGAATTGGAATTGGCGTACATGGAGTACAAGATTAAAGAAGAAGAAAGCAGCTTAGCACAAAAATATGGGACTAACGACTTGGTGCTAAAGGACCCCAAATCTTTTGTTAGTGGATGGAGTAATATGATGATATACTTGAAGTCCCAAAATGTGAAGCTTGATATGGAGAGGTTTAAGATATACTTGAGGAAGGCATACAGGAAGGCCAGGAGATTCATGGCAACGGATGATTAGCTTAAAAAAGAAAGAAGAAGCTTTTTTTTTGGTTAACTTATTTTGGTTATTTTTCATCCATTGTATAAACACAAAGCTAATAGAATGATTGATTAAAACAATTATCAAAGTTCAAAGGTCTATAATTTCAAATTAAAAGGGCATCGGGGTCTATCTGAGACCCAAACTTCAAAAGGTGTTTTGAAATTTTTATTTTTTATTTCTAACTCTTTTCACAATTTCGTAATACCTCTTTGAGAGAGTTTGTTTAAACATAGAACTATAAAATCTAGTTTATTAAAGACACTATTACAACGTCGATCAATTAAAAATAAATCCCTAACAACCTCAACTTATCCAAACAAAGACGGATGCAACACATAACTTGATGAATTAATATTAACCAAACCAATATTAATTTCACATAAAGAATCAATAGTTCTGATGTAAAATTTATCAAAAAGTGATGTAATGATTGGATTAAATGTTGCAATGCCATCAATAATTCAAGGTTAAATTACATGTATGGTTTTCAATCTTTGACTTTTGTTTCAAATGTATCATTATACCTCAAAAAATTTCACTTTAGTCCCGATACACTAAAAAATTGTTTAAAAAATGTCATTATCCTAATCATACAAAGCCCTAACTAGTCTAGTCTAAATGTGTATGTAACAATGTGAGAGCTCAAATTCCCACCCTGTGGTTGCCCTGCGAGGGGGGTTGCCCAAGCCCAAGGGCTTGCCAGGCTTACCCCGGGGCCGGCTCTGAATATATGTATATCCAAAAATATGACTGCACACTAAGTGTTTGTTTGTGGCAGGTCAGCGTACCAGAGTCTTTTAGGGTGGTAGGGTTTTAGGGGGGTTTTAACGTTTGAGGGGGTTTGGACTGAGCTAGGGACTGGGCTAGGACATATGGGCTGGACATATGGGCTACAAGAGATCGGCACATATGTCCAGCCCATATGTCCAAAAATATATATATATCCAAAAATATGACTGCACACTAAGTGTTTGTTTGTCGCAGGTCATAATATATATATATATCCAAAAATATGACTGCACACTAAGTGTTTGTTTCTAGCAGGTTAGTTTTTCGCTTTCGTTCAATCTCCTTATAGTGAATATACGATTGAATGCCTTTATAAACAGTAGAAGCAACATCCCAAAATAGTGACATCCGTGCCATCCCAGCGCCGCGATTTTGAGAGTTCTAGTTAGAATTGGAATTGGAGTTTTAGGGTGGTAGGGTTTTAGGGGGGTTTTAACGTTTGAGGGGGTTTGGACTGAGCTAGGGATTGGGCTAACCTTTTTGCATCCACGTATCAATTAACTAATTAAGTTAAGAAGCTTCTTATATGCAATTGCAAGTAATGAAGAAAAGAGGTTTAACAACTGCAACATGTTTGTCGCTATTTTTGTTAATCTATATCCAACTCCGTCCCACATATGTAACAAACCTGACAATCTTACAAGGTATATGTGTGTTTTCTTAAATTTTAAATTTTGTTAGGTAAATTATATTGACACTCCAAAATATAGCGAAGTTATATTCGTTATATTTGATATTCAAGAAATGATACTAGTCCTCCTCCAAATAATCAAAATAATTTACACTCTGTCCCGAAATGATTAATATTAACATTCTATTTCCAAAATAATTCAAAAAAGAAAGTGGAGACAATGGAGTGTAATTTTGTCATATCTTGAGAGTGTCAATATAATTTACCCAATTTTTTTTTAATGAATATAAATCTCAAATTTCATATATATACATTGACGTATAGGCTTGCATAACTCAAAAACTCAAAATCTAATTCTTCATACATATTATTGTGCATAACATGACATATATTGCCATATTAATACATGTCATGTATTGGCTTCCACACCAATGAACCCTCCAAAGCCTACATAATAATAGTCTTGAGTTTTACTTATATGATTTCTAAATTTTATTTCTAATACTTCGATGATTTTGTGTTCTCAGATAGTCAAGCCCAATTAAGAGAAACTAGAGGTACACAGCTACGCACATTGTTTTAAACTTACAGTTAATAACTTAATATTATAAGTTTTTCTTGACATTAATCAGAAACACTAGGAAAATTGTGAAACTTATGAAAAATTTGCAATTAATCAGTTATGGTTTTTTTTTTTTTTTCCTGGTAAGTTAAGTACTTAAGTTGTCATATCTATCTATACTATGACTGCACAATAAGCGTTTGTTTGTGGCAGGTTAGAATATATATATATATCCAAAAATATGACTGCACACTAAGTGTTTGTTTCTGGCAGGTCAGTTTTTCGCTTTCGTTCAATCTCCTTATATAACATCCTAATTCATAAAAAATAATCGTGCATGAGAAAGAAACAAAGAAATACCATTGCTGCGATTTTGAGAGTTCTTGGAATTGGAGTTTTAGGTGGTAGGGTTTTAGGGGGTTTGGACTGGGCTGGACATATGGGTTGGGGGTTTTAATTTGAGGGGGTTTGGACTGGGCTAGGGACTGCGTGATCACTCCAATTCGATCCGCCCCCCAGCTGGGAGGCATCTACCTCATCCCGATCACAAGGCTAGGGACAGGGCTAGGACATATGGCTACAAGCGATCGGCACATATGTCCAGCCCATATGTCCAAATATATATATATATATCCAAAAATATGACTGCACACTAAGTGTTTGTTTGTGGCAGGTCATAATATATATATATATCCAAAAATATGACTGCACACTAAGTGTTTGTTTCTAGCAGGTTAGTTTTTCGCTTTCGTTCAATCTCCTTATAGTGAATATACGATTGAATGCCTTTATAAACAGTAGAAGCAACATCCCAAAATAGTGACATCCGTGCCATCCCAGCGCCGCGATTTTGAGAGTTCTAGTTAGAATTGGAATTGGAGTTTTAGGGTGGTAGGGTTTTAGGGGGGTTTTAACGTTTGAGGGGGTTTGGACTGAGCTAGGGACTGGGCTAGGGACAGGGCTAGGACATATGGGCTGGACATATGGGCTACAAGCGATCGGCACATATGTCCAGCCCATATGTCCAAAAATATATATATATCCAAAAATATGACTGCACAATAAGCGTTTGTTTGTGGCAGGTTAGAATATATATATATATATATATATATATATATATATATATATATATATATATATATCCAAAAATATGACTGCACACTAAGTGTTTGTTTCTGGCAGGTCAGTTTTTCGCTTTCGTTCAATCTCCTTATATAACATCCTAATTCATAAAAAATAATCGTGCATGAGAAAGAAACAGAGAAATACCATTGCTGCGATTTTGAGAGTTCTTGGAATTGGAGTTTTAGGTGGTAGGGTTTTAGGGGGTTTGGACTGGGCTGGACATATGGGTTGGGGGTTTTAATTTGAGGGGGTTTGGACTGGGCTGGACTGGGCTAGGGACTGCGCGATCACTCCAATTCGATCCGCCCCCCGGCTGGGAGGCATCTACCCCATCCCGATCACAAGGCTAGGGACAGGGCTAGGACAAGTTGATAAAAATAAGAAAATGGCTAGAATATATCTAATGTTGTTGTGACTTGTCACACTGGAATAAAATATACTAGTTAATTAAGATAATATGTTGAAGCATCCATAATGACTCCCACTACACAAACAATTGGTGATGTAAGTGAAGAAACCCCCAAGGCATTTGCAATAGATTGGTCCAGTAGTAATAATGAGCTAATCTGAATGTAACTTATTAAATTAAACAAAATGCATTTGATGTTTTGGAAAAAATGATTAGACGTAGATATTGCAATAAAGTTTTGGGAAAGCATGGAGGTGTTTGATTATTATGAAGCAGACCAATGCAACTTCCTTGAGGGATGCAAACATAAAATATATATATATATATTGATTCCCCAGAAACCGAATATGTGACAAGTTTGAGAAAGAAACAAGATGAAGTTTTATAAAATTAAATATGTTGTTGGGTAATAAAATTGATAAAAGCATCGAAAGCAGCCTGAGAAGTGGGTGGAAAGCCATTCTCAAATTCCTAGTGAAACGAATGCATATCTACCCTGTAAATTATATGAGGAAAGAAAAAAATTCACAATGTAAATGCTATCAGAAATTTTCTTTACCAATCACCATGCAAATAATATGATTTTCTAAAGCAGTCATCATTTCAGCTAAAGTGATACAATAACAATGATCATCAATGAAGGCCCTGGTCTCTGTTAATCTTAACCTCAACATCAATGTCATGCAACTCTCTCTCTCTTACACACGCACACACATATTCATGCAACAAAAACAAAATACTGAACAAATTTCCAAAGCACGGATGAGATAATGGGCATGATTCAAAATCGACATTTCAGTCTCATTGTTCCATCGATCACAACAACCGGAAGGTCAATTAAAGATGTCAATTTAGATGCGAAATGGCAGTGTAATTGACACAAATGATTTAAAAGGCAAGGAAAAGTAGAAACAGAGAAATACCTGCCGCGATTGATTTTGAGAGTTCTTGAAATACCAGTGGTCGCATTCTTGGAATTGGGGTTTTAGGTGGTAGGGGTTTAGGGTTTTAGGGGGTTTGGACTGGGCTGGGCTGGACATATGGGCTGGGGGTTTTAATTTGAGGGGGTTTGACTGGGCTGGACTGGGCAGGTAAAGAGTATGAGGAGGCCTGCTAAGGAGAGCCTTCAGGAATCTGAGTCCTGTATCCACCAAGAACATTACTTCCGGCCCGGCCAAACAGAATTCCTTGAGTTGAGTAAAGGACGCAGAGTTCCTTCCTTGTGAGTGAAGATCCTGGGCCATCTGATTTAGAGAATTTTTTTCCATCTGGTCTATTAAGCGAGGATGTATGTACACCCCCCCCGGCTGGCAGTTTTTTAGTTCTGCTTCGACCTGTTCTCTCTTAATATCAAGAAAAGACATAAAATAGTCTCTAGCACTAGCATGTTCGCGCGACCCCGGGATCAACTCGCCTTGTGAAAGACCATAAAAAAGAAGATAACACTCTCGTTTGCGCTCTCGGATCTGGAGATCCCTATTTTAAAAATCGAGGATCTAAAGTTGCGAAGAAAGTCGAGCTGCTCTAATCGAGCTGTGAAATCGGCGTGGTGAGGTATTGGAAGTGTTCAGTGAATATAGAGAAAGACACTAAAAAAGAGCACCGTGCTATACTGGCAGAGCTTCAGCAAAACGAGGTAGGTAGCTTTCGCTAATGAGAGATGGGTTTGGGGATTAGGTCTCCTGGATTCACAAGAAAGGGAAAGCAGGCTGAGGCTTCTGACTAAACTTAACGCAAACCCTAGCACCTCCAAAAGTAAAATCATCAGAGGATGCATTATAAATGGCGCATCACCCACTTTTATTGGCTAACGCGTGAGTGTGGGGCCCATTAGCTGTACCTCCAAAGATCTAACAAAGATCTAATTAGTTTGATCTCAGCCGTCCATTTAATCCAACGGTTTCAAAGATTAACAGCTCACCAAAAGTTAAAAAGACGAGTTTACCCTTAAAAATTCAAAACCCCTCTCACTCTCTCTCTCCTCCCCACTTCTTCAGTTTCTCTCAAAACTCCTCTCTTTCTCTCTCTCTCTCTCTTCCTCTCATCCATCCCTGAAGCTTGTAAGCCGGCAAAATCGTTCCCCCTTCGCCGGTGCCGAAGAGATCGGGTTCTCACCTCGTCGGAAATCCCCCAAACCCGACGGTAATTTTTTCTCTTGCTCCCTCACTCTTTCTCTCACCTCACCGGCTCACTCGATCGTCACCTCCCTCATCTCACCGGTACTTCGGGGCCCATCTTCGCATGCCGGCACCGCTGTGCCCCTATCTCCGCTGCACCGCCCGATTTCAGTCCCCCTCGCAGCCACCGGCCGCCTCCGTGACAACCTCCCTCAAAGAATTCACAGACAAGGTTTTTTGAAGGGAGAAGAGGTACGTATAGTTTCTGATACTTGTTTTTGAAGTGTTAATCTTGTAGGGAAATTACAAAATTGAATGTTAGGGTTTATGACTGTTCTGTTTTGGGGAATTTTAATGATAACATTGCTGTGTGTGTGTGTGTTTTGAGATTGAAATTCGTGTTGAGGTTGTTGTTGATGACTGAGGATTGTCAAAAATGCTTGTTATATTCTCTAAATTTTGTTGAATTCGAATTCTGGTTATTGTTATGACTGTTCTGTTTTTGATGGGATCTCTCACTTTTGTGTTGAGCCACGAACCTCAAGATTGAGCCTTTATGGAGTTTCTGTAGCCTAGCTTATAGGTAGAAGCATACACATTTTTCTTTATTGCCCAATGTAAGGCATCGAAGTATAGAGATCGAGTAGTAATGCTTTGAAGTTTATCTAAAATTGACTGACTTCTGTAAGATGGAGCAGATTTACTTATTTACTTCTTTTTTCGTAAGTGTTAGTTAGAGCATATATGTTGGGTACTAGTTAGAGATTGAGGTGAATTTTGATTTAGTGTTCATGCTTGCTGTTTGAGACACCCTTCAGCACATGGCTTGTTGTTATTTATGATCTTTAAGTTTTGATCTAGATTCTGACTTTTTTTCCCCATTTGCCTGGATGTCAGGTTTTTGAGTTGTTTTAAGAAGAACTGAGAGAGCATGGGTCGAGGAGTTAGCAGCGGTGGAGGACAGAGTTCATTGGGCTATCTGTTTGGTAGTGGAGAGGCTCCTGCGCCTGCCAAAAGTAATGCTGAAGCTGCTCCAAAAGAAAATGTTCCTGAGCAGCAACATCAACAACCGGTTGGCTGGACAGACATCTTGCTCGATTTGAAGTTTCATTTGTAATACCTGAGTACTTGTACCAACGAAAATTTATGGAAAAACACATCTAATAGTGAACATATAATCTGAGTTTTTTTTTATTAGTGAGGCAGACCCTAACCTGATGTGTAGTATAACAGGCTTAAACTTTCTGCAAAAAGTCATGCAAATGCACCATTTTGAAAGAGATCAATATACATACCATGACTGCTTTAAACAGCCTAATAGCTGCCACAGCAGCTTCTTTGTCAATTTTGATGATTTTTGAAGACTTGGAACTCCACAACAAGCGTGCAATTAGGCAAGCCTAACCCCCTTAACGGAATCCTTTGTTTTTATGGAGTTGACAAGTAAATGAATTGGATTACCAATTTAAGGATTAAAACTTCCAAGTTCCAACGGAACAATTTGTTAAAACTGATTGCCCCATTGTTGATATTGATACTGTTAACAGAAATTTGAACAATGCTTCGTGGTTCACAGACATTGAGTTATAAGACTGTCCATACGATGTGCAAACAACAATAAAAAAAAAAATAATAAGAACTGCATGAAAATCCATTGCCAATATAAAGTAATTTAAATGGCAATATTTGACTGTTTTTGCATTGAAATTTGAAAGCTCCTTTGGAAACATCATATACAAAGAGAAAGCTCAATGCCTCCACACTTCATCACTTCCAGTATACAGCGGTAACACGTCATAAGTTGATTGCAAAATGCAAGCAGTAGAGTGCAAAGTAATGCAATGTAGTGCCAGTCAGATTCCCCAAAAGCAGTGAAGTAACCAGAGAGAGAATTAAGGTATGCAGTATGTGCTTCTTACACTAGGACACCTAGACAGGCTTTGTGGAAGGTACAAATTCAGAAGCCAAGATGTATGTAACCACTCTCGCAGATAAACATATGCTCATAAGGTTCAAAATACCACTATGTCTCCAGCCAAGTGCAATCACACTCAATCCAAACTTCCATTATCAGAGCCTGATGCATACTCAAAAAGTAGTCAACGGGTTTTGGTAAAATGTGTGTGTGTGAAAGGATTCAGTGGGAGAGGAAGCAGAAATAGACATAAAAATGTGTACTCAAAACACAGTAAGAAACAATTGTGCATTAATGTAACTTTGTGCTTGATAGTAACTGAGCTTTGTAACAAATGTTTAAGCATATGAAATAGGGAACTCCTGAATGAATTATCCAAACAAACCAATATATTACATAACATGACCCAGCAAGTTTACATTGTTTATAAAAAACATGACAGCACTGCCTCGTCCAAATTACAAGTTCCACAAAAATCAATACACAATACTTTCATTTTGCAGATATGCAGGCATATATCAGTTACCACCACCACCGGCAGGTCCGCCACCAAAAAGATAGCCCAGAGAAGATCCACCACCAGGGGCAGAATGGACCTTAGTAGAGGGCCGATCCTGCATCCAGGAAGAAAAAAATATCAATCTTTATCCTTTTTTTTGGTAAGTTCTTATGTTAACTTATTTACCTATTTATGGAGTGATCAATTTATATCCATTTTTCACTGGGCATATCTTTATCAATCCCAAAGAAACATACTTAGAATGTGGTAGAAAAACAATTAAATCAATAATGAGCGTCAAGAAAAATAGCTTAATTGTAACATTAATAATATTCAGTTACCTACTACATAAGCCACACACTAGATAGTTCATATCACATACCTTCTATCAACTCCATAATATCAGCAAAAAACTTAACAAAAATGGTAAGGATATCTACTTTTGCAAAACTACGTCCATAAACATGATGTTCAATACTTGCTAAAAGAAAACATCATCTTGAACCTAAAGTAATTATTACAGCTCATAAGATGAAATTCTTTAAATCTATATCCTAATAACAACTTGCCAATTTTTTTCATGGGTACGGAGTATTCATGCTGCAAATGACATAACTCATAAATATAATCAACCTTCATGAAAACAAAGATAAATCAGAGAAAAACAAAATCCTTCAAGTATGATTCACTGTATGATACACAAGCTGAGACTATATATACATATTGGAAAATGAAATATCATGTGCTCTTCCAATTTACTATGGATACCAGCAGGAATCTGCTTGGTAACATCTACTGGTTCAGAAGCAGCAGGAGCAGGTTTGGAGGCAGGCACATTATTCACAGCCTGCACTTCTTTTGGAGCAGCTTCAGCATTACTTTTGGCTGGCGCAGGAGCCTCTCCACTACCAAACAGATAGCCCAATGAACTCTGTCTTGGTAACAAGCATTTTTGACAATCCTCAGTCATCAACAACAACCTCAACACGAATTTCAATCTCAAAACACACACACACAGCAATGTTATCAATAAAATTCCCCAAAACAGAACAGTCATAAACCCTAACATTCAATTTTGTAATTTCCCTACAAGATTAACACTTCAAAAACAAGTATCAGAAACTATACGTACCACTTCTCCCTTCAAAAACCTTGTCTGTGAATTCTTTGAGGGAGGTTGTCACGGAGGCGGCCGGTGGCTGCGAGGGGGACTGAAATCGGGCGGTGCAGCGGAGATAGGGGCACAGCGGTGCCGGCATGCGAAGATGGGCCCCGAAGTACCGGTGAGATGAGGGAGGTGACGATCGAGTGAGCCGGTGAGGTGAGAGAAAGAGTGAGGGAGCAAGAGAAAAAACTACAGTCGGGTTTGGGGGATTTCCGACGAGGTGAGAACCCGATCTCTTCGGCACCGGCGAGAGGGGAACGATTTTGCCGGCTTACAAGCTTCAGGGATGGATGAGAGAGAGAGAGAGAGGAGTTTTGAGAGAAACTGAAGAAGTGGGGAGGGGAGAGAGAGTGAGAGGGGTTTTGAATTTTTTGGTACTGACTGGCTCATTCGAGTGAGAGTCTTGTCCCACATTGACCAAGTATTCTTGGGTTGTGCAATTAATAAGCCATGGGCAATCCTCATCTCTCAAGGCGTCTTTTGAGATTGAGTTAGGCCCATTGGACTTTAACATGGTATCAGAGCCACCCCTTGGGTGTTGGGCAGACTTCCCCCCTATTGTTTGTCCACGTGTTGATGATCATGCCACACGTGAGGGGGCATATTAAAGTGAGAGTTTTGTCCCACATTGACCAAGTATTCTTGGGTTGTGCAATTAATAAGCCATGAGCAATCCTCATCTCTCAAGGCGTCTTTTGAGACGCGCGCGTTTTGAAATTTTTAAGGGTAAACTTGTCTTTTTAACTTTTGGTGAGCTGTCAATCTTTGAAACCATTGGATTAAATGGAACGGCTGAGATCAAACTAATTGCAGCCCTGCAATTAGTTTTGGTATTGCCTGCGATATGGATCCGGGTGGGAGGTCTGTTGTCCCAATGGCAAGTCGGTGGAGACCCCCAGATCAAGTATCCTATAAGCTAAATATGGCTTTTATGTGGATTCGTGCTTGAGCTTGTTGGGGGTGGGATCTCTTGTTCGAGACGCTGATGGTTCTGTGTTGGCTGCCATGTCTCAGAAAATGGTCTCCTGTGGTGATAAGTTACAACTTCAAGCTACAGTAGTATTATTAGCTGTAAAGTTTGCTTTTGAAGTGGGTTTTCGAAGTCTTGAGGTTGATTTGTCTTTTAGTGAGCTGTACCATTTATTGCAGTCTGAGGGCCCTTGTTTGGCGTCTATAGGAACTCTAGTTGATGATATTTTGCTGTTTAGGAACTCCTGTAATAGCTTCAACTAATTGGTAATTTCTCTATTCACTGTTTATACGAACAAAAATATGTCTTGCTTCTTCACTTTCAGCTACCAAAGCTATCCTATTGTCAACTCTGACAATTTCTGGAGCTAATTTCAGAAGGGTGTCTTTTTTATAATTCCATTTCTCCATCTGGGTTTCTCTGTGATTCATTGATTTTCATATGATGGGGTTTCTGTGATTACTCAATAGCAATAGAAAAATGGGCATTTGGGTTTTCATTTCATGCTTTGGTTTGTGTGGAAATTGATTTTTACTCATTGGTTGGGGTTTGGTGTTCACTGTTTGCATCTCTGCACAATTGTTTTGGATGGTGGAGACAATTGCTGCAGTGGCTCTTAAAGAATGAAACTTTTTGAGTTTTGGGTATTGAATTTTTAAATTAAGATTGAAAATCGAGCTTTTTTGTGTTAGTTTTTATCTGGGATGGAATTAATAAGGCAAGCTTTTTAGGCAAGTTGGTTTTCATTAGTGAATTTCATTAAAGTATGCACATTGATCGTGCTTGGGAAAAAGTAAACTCGATTTAGATTAGATAGTTCTAACACGCTTTGTTGAGTGCTGGTTTAATTTTCTTAAGTCTTCAAACAGAAAAAACTACATCTTGGAAGTTTTCTTCTTCATTTTTTCTCTCATTTTCAACTAAATGGAGAAAAAATGTTGTTAGTTATCGACGGGTCAGATTTGATTGTTTCTCCATCGAAGTGATCGTTTTTGGGGCTTTAACTTACTCCCAACTCTCCATTTTTCCTTACCTTGAGCCAGATGTAAGGAAATATGATATTGAATTGAACAATTGATTTGAGTATCTTATAGAACACTTCTAATTTTCAGGTTTTACTTCAGGAATGTGGAAAGAAGAGGAATGGTGTCAGTACCAATGGCTTTGATTGCATATACACTCAATTACCAGCTTGCAGAAGCAAGATTGTAGTTGTGACACAGTGGCATTTGGATACAGTCTGATTTGTTACTGATGCGGAATCCCTGGATCAAAATATTTGATTGTGAAACAAAGCAGGAGAAAGTAAAATCTGATGGAAGAATCACAGCTTCTTTATGGTCCTCCTAATCTTCCTGAATCTGCATCTTCTCATAGTAGTGAGCGATTTAATTCAGATGGGAATGGGAGTCGTGCATCTAGTCGTACAGCAGGCCTGAAGAAGAGAGGCCACGGAAGTCGTTCTTGGATAAAAATTGATAAAAATGGAAACTCAAAGACTTTGGAGCTCGACAAGGCTACTATAATGAGACATTGTTCTTTGCCTGCCAGAGATCTCTGACTTTTGGACCCTTTGTTCATTTATCCTTCTAGAATATTAAGACGGGAGAAGGCTATTGTGGTTAGTCTTGAACAGATCAGGTGTATAATCACAGCTGACGAGGTTATCCTGATGAATTCCTTGGATGGATGTGTTGTTCAGTACAAGTCAGAATTGCGCAAGCGCCTTGAGATACACAAATATCTAGCTGGTAAGAAAAGCATACGAAGCTAAATTGTTTACTAATCTGAACTGAATACTTGCTTCATCCTTCAGTACCCCCATGCTAAGTTCTTGCTAAAGTGGGTGCTGATGCTATGCTAAGGTGGTTTTTGAACTCTTCAATTTTACAAAGTTAATATGTTGCATAAATTCTTACTATGTGTACCAATTTGATTCAGAGGATCTGCCTTTCGAATTTAGGGCACTGGAGCTGGCTTTGGAACTAATATGCTTGTCTCTAGATGCTCAGGTATGCAATACACCACGACCTTTATGGTAATTACTTCATCTTCATTGAAGATAGACCTTGAATATGCCTTTTGCTCACAAAAATATGGAGGTGGAATTCTTCTCATACTTTTTAAAGCCCTCATGCTACTTACTGAACAATTATGGACATCCTTGATAAGAAAAGAATTTTTTTTTATGGTGTCAGATTTGCTCTAAATGTGTGATTTCAGAAGGATATCTTGTTGGGAAATTCCTTTTTTGTTTTTGTTTTTCCCCACTATTTTGACTCACCAGGGTGATTCCTCCAAAACTGATAAATGTGCTAGTTGCCACATTGTGTTGGAACACAAATGAGTCACAAGATTGGGTCGGCTTGTATATTTCTTTTCCACTCCATCTGATAGTCCATTATAGTTTATACTACCTGAAGAGAGTGGAACCAGTCTGTCCCAGCTCATTTCAGACTTGGTCTTGGAATGGGCTTGGGCTGTGATCAGTCTTGGCTCCCTCTCAGTTGATATGATTGATTTGACACACTAAGAACCCTGAGCACAAGGGCTTCATCTCTCTAACTGTTGTAAATAGCAAGTGCCCTTATGAAATATAAGCTAAAAGTCCGGGTATGCAACGTAGACTAACACATCCTTTCTTGGCATCAGCATAGGCTTTTGAAATTAAACTAGTATGTGATGAGGCTCTGCATACACAAGAATCTTGCTTACTCCATTTAAGTTGGAAGTTTGGTTTGCAATTTTCCATCTGATTGAACTCAGAATAAATTTTGTTATGCTTTTAGTATTAAAAAAACTTAATGTTGAACTTATATTTGCCAACCTTGTGAATTCTCTAACTATGTATTTCATGCATGTGGGAGAGAATGCCTTGATTGGATATGGCAGCTCTCTGTTTCATTTTTCCACATTTCTTTAAATACTTATTATCCACATTTCTTTAAATACTCAACTCAAAAAAGCCGCAATCTCAATTACTTAGAGCCTACATGGATTCTTCTCCACCATCAGATTCCCTTTTGATCCATACCCTCCATTAACTCCTTGTCAATCATATCCATGTTTCTTAACATGAAAACTTATATTAGAAAAGGGAAAGAGAGAGAGAGAGTCTAATATGGGTAATATATGGACAGAATTGCTTCCAATGTCTCAAGCTTAGTATTTCGCGTGCATTTTTGTAAGATTGGTGGGCTTGGTACAACTAGGGTTTTATTAGAAGGTATTAAGTGGGGTAAGAATAGATAATATAAATTGTGTTTGAATGTAATCTACATTTATGTGTGTTACGTGAGTATGAAGGGCTGCCTGATTAATTGAAGCATGAAATATTATTGTTAGCTCAAACCCCTCACATTAAGAAGTTTCTGGATTTGATAGGTAAATGAACTGGAAATGGAGATGTATCCTGTGCTAGATGAACTAACATCTGTTAGCACCTTTAATCTAGAACGCGTGCGTAGACTGAAAGGTCACCTCCTTGCCTTGATTCAGCGAGTTCAGAAGGTAAATATCTCAAATTTAGTCTTTTTTGGAAAACTCTAAGCTTCTCATGCCCTATGATAACTTCAATTTCCAGGTCCGAGATGAAATAGAGCATCTCATGGATGATGATGATGACATGGCTGAGATGTATCTGACTGAGAAGAAACAAAGGTCAGAGTCGTATGCAAGTGATGTTTGTATACAAACTCATACCTCAGGTGGAGCCCAAGAGGTTTCAAAATCTGCTCCTGTTTCACCTGTGGGGTCCTCCATCAGTGGACCCCAGAAATTACAAAGGGCTTTTAGCAGTATCTTGAGTTCTAGCAAACATGGAAGCTTAATGAGTTCGTCAGATGGCGGGGAAAACATCGAACAACTGGAAATGTTGCTTGAGGCATACTTTATTGTCATTGACAATAGTCTTAGCATGTTGTCATCAGTGAGTGATTTCCTCTAAAACATATATTTGACCTTTCATTTTTATTTTATGTTCAGAAAAATATAGCATTTATGATTTAAATAGACTACCTTTTGAAAATCACTAAGGTAGTTTTATTACCTTATGTCTTATGATTAGCTTTGCCATTTTGCCAGTCACATATATTCAACCAAGCAGCCTGGGTATAAAATGCTTATTATTAAGGCCAAAGCCAAAAATAGACTTGATGCATAAAATTTAAGAGGTGTGAGAGAGTCATTAGTAACCTAGAAGATTGCCGCTTCATCGTGCAGACACTGATATCAAAAGCTTTATTTCTTTTATTGGTGATGCAGCTCAAAGAATACATTGATGATACTGAAGATTTGATCAATATTAAACTGGTAAGTCATGATTAAAACTTCCAAATTTTGTGTAGCCTTTTCCTCCCTTTCTTTTGAATTGCTAAACATTTATACTAAAGTTCCTTGCTTTACACACTGTACTTAAATAGGGCAATGTTCAGAACCAGCTGATACAGTTTCAGTTGCTTCTCACGGCGGCAACCTTTGTGGCTACAATATTCACTTTTGTCACAGCGGTATTTGGAATGAACTTTGCAGACTCGATTTTTGACTATCCATCTGCATTCAATTGGGTTCTGGTTATTACTGGGAGTGCATGTGGGTTTTTGTACTTCTCTTTCCTATATTGTTTAAGGCACAGGAAAGTCTTTCCATTGTAAAGTGATGAATAATTCTTTTGATTCTCCATGTGATTTCAATGAGTAGTGTCATTGAAGATATCTGTCAAGCTAAGGTCAGGTTCAAAGCATTTCTTTTTTAAGGTGGATAGATCTTCAGGGGAAGCAGCTCTTCTGGAATTGCATTCAGGAAGGAAAAATGAATTCAATGGCAAATTGCCAATCCAAATGTACCTGATATTAACCTGAGTGCCATTGGAAAATCTTGATTGCACTGTTCAGGACATCAGCATCTTTATTCACTCATGAAAGAATTAGACAAGATAAAGATATATAGAAATATATATTTTTTGTAATTGAAGATGTGTTAACACTTTTAACTCCGAAAATCAAAAGTTATTTTTCTCCTTTTCGTATGCAATCTTCAATCAATCATATCAATCTCTGAATATGTATTGAGTCAAAAAATTTCAGTGATATCCATATATAATAGAACTATTTAGACCATGTTTTGCTAAATAATAGCCTCTAAAAACATATTTGGGAAAATAACCTCTTCCAAAACTCGTGGGAAAATAACCTCTTGACGAATTTTAGGGGATCCATATTTTACAAAGAAACAAAGGGGGGTTTGTATATTTTTCCCTAATGATTATGAATCATATAATTTAAAAAATAGAATATGAAGTTCAAACTTCAAAGCATTAACCCACGTCTTACATCTAAAGCTCATTAGAATAAGAATCCTAGCAGGAAACCAGAGAAAGTACTCAGCATGAATTACATAAATAGGTTTGGCCTTGATGCCTTATATGTGGTCTTGAGCTTCCTACTGGGTGGTCGAACTTTCTTGAAAACCAGAGGGAACTTAATTTTGGAGTTATGGAACTGCCTAGTGCTCTCCCTCTTGCAAAGTTTAGCTGGTATGGTGGCTGTTTTGATGATTTGGATGCACAGGAACCTCACTCTGTGACAAGAAGCCATCTCAGTGTACATTTGTTCCACACCACCATTTATTAATCTTTGTAGGATTCTTCTAAAAAATCTGCAGTATAAATGAAGAAAAAAAATGTACAATGAGATTATTTGTTAAAACAAATAGAACCACCAGAGGGTATTAATCTTTGCAGTGGGATTCTATAACCTAAAAAATTCATGCAGACCACCATAGTCATGAGTGTTGCTAAAAATTAATCAAAAATATGTAAAAAGCCAGTCCAACCCAATTAAATTGATCTATATACTCTAACTAGACTTAGGGGCAAGTGGGATCTATAACCCAAATTGCAAATTAGACCCCGGCCATAGTCATAGTGTTGCTAAAAATCGTATCTATAAAAAAACTGGCCGAAATTTCCAACTCTTTCTCCCTTTGAATTAAATTGATAAAATTATACTCTAATAGACTTAACAATGCTAAAATCTGCAAACCTTTGGCCATAAGGGTGTTAATCGTTGGAAACTGGCCGAAATTTGCTCTTTCTCCCTTTGAATTAGATTGAACACATTACATACCTATGTATAACCTTTGTATAGCAGTTGAACCAATAGCTTTGGGCAATAAATATATAGACACACACATACATATGAAAATAGAAATAGTTGTGAATGAAGCAGTTGAACCTCCAAAGCAATAGCTTCAAAATACATCAGTAATGTTAGATGAAGAATAGAAATAGATGTGGGAAACACAACCTCAAAGCAATAGTAAAACGGAAACAAGATTTTCCAATAACCATGATGAGCAACAGTATAGCTTAGAGTACTCAGTTAAAAATTATGCTTTCTTGAACATTTGATGTATCAAAACAATAGCACTCTAGCAAAATTCTTTTGAAAATGCAATGAAGCATGTGAATGTGTAACTCCAAAACTCAAAGCTAAAAGCAAAGAATGATAGCTTACATATTCTATCTAAGTCTCTATTTGTCAAGGATAAACATCAAACACCACAATTCAAGATTATCACAGTTAGAGATAAAGATGATAAGAAGCAGCCAAGTTCAAATCCATCTGATTTATCTCAAGAGTAGTTTAGATAAGGTTGAACATCTGTTGATATAGTTGAGTTCAACTCAACCATTTCAAGCATCAAATTTCCCATAAAAACCAAAAATAAAAACTCTAAGTAACTAAACACATTTTGATAATATTTTGAAGCATTGATAATGAAAAATTAGGGATTTTTACCTAGAGGAACTCCTCGGCATAAGCAAGGCTATTTGGGCCTTGAGATGGTCTTTCAACCCAGACCCGAATCCCAAACTCGGATTGCGAAACCCCTAATCTGCCTCTGCAGGTGACGATCGGCGGCAACGCAGTGAGTTGGTGAGGTAAGAGAAAGAGTGAGGGAGAGAGAGAGAGTAAACACCGTCGGGTTTGGGGGTTTTCCGACGAGGTGAAAGGCTGGTCTCTTCGGCACCGACGGGGGGGGGCGATTTTCAGGCGTACTACAGAACCTGTGCGATGAGAGAGGTGAGGTGAGAGAAAGAGTGAGGCAGTGAAGGATAGAGAGAGAATGAGAGAGTACCTGAAAACTTAGAGCTTTCCGATGAGGTGAGGGCCGTTCGCCACCGGAGAGGGGGTGCCATTTGCCGGCGTACCAGCGTCGTCGGTGAGAGAGAGAAAGGAGTTTTGGGCATAATCTCAGAGACTTGGGAGGGGGGAGAGAGAGAGAGAGAGAGAGGAATTTGAAATTTTTTTTAAATGGTTGGATGGTTTCACGCGGGGTGCTGAAATAGTTTAAAGGGTAAAGTTGTATTTTTACTGTTTGGTGAGCTGTCAAGGGCTAGAGTGGTTGGATTAATTGGACGGCTTGGATTAAATGAATTGTAGGGCTGCAATTGGTTTTGGTTTTGCCTCCCATCCCCTCGAGACCATATCAGCTGCAATCTCCTAACCTGCAATGTCTACAATGTTATCTAAGTGTCCCAATTAGAACACAGCACCTCAATTAAAAAAGCCAACTTAGCTCCAACTCACCAAATCATTAACAGAACCAAACAAAGTTTCTAACTCTTCGTTAACTCTTCTCCCTCTCTTCTTTGTGTCACCGCCGACCTCTTCTCTCTCTATCTATCTCTCTGTTTTTTGTGTAATGAAGAACACGCCGACGTAGATCTATACCGTCTTTGATTCGGACGAAGTCAAATCGATCCACCGATCCGAGTCCCAGGGTCTCAACGACCTTCAATTCCTTTTCTTCAGTCAAAACGTCTGTCTCTCGCTCGGTATCGAGAGCTCAATCCCTCCACCAAGCTCTATCCGAGCCCCCAAAATCCATGTAAAATTCTTCTTCTTTTTCATGGAATTTTTTGAACAAAACAAAACCCCTAAATCAGCACACACAAAAAAATGCCCAGCAACAGTTTGTGCTTTTTATCATGCAATTGCTTAATTGGGTCCACAAATTTCAGAGGAAATGATATATGGAACTTAAGAGAACAATTTCTAAAAGCTTTATCCGTTAAAGTTTAAAGCTTTGCATGTGGAACTGAAGGGACACCTGAGGAGCTTTGAAACCCATAAACTCAATAGCCTAGAACTTGATTTTCATGGGTTTTTTTTCTTTTTTTTCTTTTTTTCAAGTATGAAGTTATTATGTTGTTGGTGGTGGTGATGGCCAATAAGGAATACCAGCAAGTAGTGTTTTCGGTTGTTGATGGTGATGGGCAGTAAAGGTATGGTTTAAGATTATTTTTTGTTGTTGTAGGAATAGAACAATAAATCTAACACAATTTTTCACAATTTTTTTTAGATGAAGAGAGAGAGAGAGAGAGAGAGAGGGACTTGGAGAAATCAAAGACGGTATAGATCTACGTCGGCGTGTTCTTCATTACACAGAAAACAGAGAGATAGATAGAGAGAGAAGAGGTCGGCGGTGACGCAAAGAAGAGAGAGAGAAGAGTTAACAGAGAGTTAGAAACTTTGTTTGGTTCTGTTAATGATTTGTTGAGTTGGAGCTGAGTTGGCTTTTTTAATTGAGGTGCTGTGTTCTAATTGGGACACTTAGATAACATTGTAGACATTGCAGGTTAGGACATTGCAGCTGAAATGATCCCCTCATTCAAGTAATCATTGCCTCTTGCCTTTGCACCTTTGCCCTTTGCCTCCTAGGGGGCTTGAGTTTCCTCAAATTCCTTATCTATGAACTTTTTCTTTTTCCCTTAATATTCCCTTGGAACTTGGCTAGGGTGGGTTGAAATTAGGGTTTTTAGTCCATTTGTGTACTCCAATGAACCTCTAGAACATAAATTCATGTTTCTGCAATTCTAGAGTTTGTCCTGTAATTCCATTTCTTAAGAAAACGTATTTATTTATTTATAAAAGATACAACAACAATAATAGTCATTACAAATGATGGTTTTGAGATTTTGATAGTGATCGTATATATAGGGGTTTCAGTGTAGCCTTCAGAGTAAAACCCATCAATTCTCTTTGGACTTAATTATGTGGTTTTGTGGTTGTCATCGGAAAGCAAAGCTTGGACACCGGAATTGATGGGTTTCAGGTTCACAATTTAAGGGGGGCGGCATTGGGTTTCTCATGGGTTAGGTTTTTTCTTCTTCTTCTTCTTCTTTTTTATTTTTTATTTTTTTAATTTTAATGATTTTGTTAAATAATGATGACATGTTAATTTAGTATTTTAATTGCTGATGTGGTATATTACCACATCAATGTCATGTCCATTTGTAAGTAAATAGTAGAAAAATTGATTGTATCTCTAGCATTACTCTTAGTTCAAAATAACTCAAAAAAGAAAAAAAATTCCACAAAACAATCATAATAAAAAACAATCATCATACCATATGTTTAAAATTGTATCGCATCTATTAAAAATAATCCACCTCAACAGAAAATGATATCAAATAGTGTATAGTCTTATATTTTTAAATTAGACCTGCCATGTTAAAGGATGGGATTAAACAAAACACATCCTTCCTATCGTTTTCTTTCAAAAAAAAACAAACATATCCTTCTTTTTTGGTATACACTTAAGAAAGGAAAGAACACTCTTTTCCATTGAGTTTCAATCGTTCAATTTGCCTTTAATTTCTACAGATTCTCAATATCTAAATGACCACGTTAACTACTAAGATTGTCTTTGATGTTGACATTTTAACACTATATTAATTGCCCAGCCTGGAAGAACAAAATGTTAAAATTAGGATTACAGTTGCCAACTCCTGAACTAGTGGTATCCTAGACAAAACGTTCAAAAGTTATCTTAAAACAAATTTCTTTGATTGTTAATTATTTATAAACTCATACGCAAATAAGCCACAATGTAATTTTGAGGTTATTATTGCATGTTTGCACCGTGGTACCAATTAATTTTATATATTTTTTGAGTGATTTGAATCCTAGATGTTTTCATTGAAAACACCAATAAATATTATTTAACTTAATTATAAATCATTAGCAATAAAAAGGTTACCATGTTAAAAAAAAAAAATCAGTAGTATATGTGACTTGGCCATTTGATGCTGTAGTCAGCGGACCAACAGTTCTAATTACTCTTTTGTTCCTTCTGACTGGGGAGTTTAGCTTTAACAATTATGTTTCAGTAATATGCTTATAGTACACGGTTGGCATCTTAACGATGTAAAGTTTTAGAATTGATGGCTCACCAGCAATATTCAATTGATAAAGCCAAAATGCATTTTTTATTATCTGTTTTTGCAGTAAGTATTTAATGACAATATTATTGATATGAGAACAGAATGTAGCAATAGCATTGGCTTAATGTGGAAGAGATGTATAAGATACTATTTTAATAGGGATTGCCATATCATCCCAAAAAAAAAAAAAATTCTTACAAATTCATTCTCCATAAAAAATGGTCTAGTTGTTGTTGATGTGGGCCAATGAAAGTTTAGGTCATAAGCAAATTGAGATTGAGACAGTATATTTAAATTATATATTATCATTGTAAAGTAGATATTATAAGTTTCAAATCTTATCTTATCTATAAAAAAAGATTTTTTATATAAATATATATATATAAATAAATAAATAAATAAGAGAATATAAAATGATTTTGCAATGCATACCTTGACTAATCTTGGTTGAATAAGTCACATTCATTCTCAAGATGGGCCATAGATAAAGCTGAAACACCAAGAAAATCACAAAGATTGAGAGGCATGTTGAGTCTCTCTTCTTCATATCGCTATTCCAAGCCTTTTTGAATCTTGATACCAAGAACCGAGTTATACTCTCTGATTCAAGCTCTCCTGTTTATTCATATTTTTTTGGTGTAAAGAATGAACACACACCACCTTGCTGCTTTTAAAGCTCCTATAGTTGATTGTTGATCTTCAATCTGAATATATGGAGCATGTTCTAGTTAACTCAATTGGTAAAAAATTATATTGTCGAATAAAAAATTTTAGATTTGAGATTGAATCCTGCATACATTAAAAGAAATTCATTAGTATCTTAGTTTAATGGATAAAGAATAATCATATTGGAGTATGCATCATAAGTTCAGATTTTATTAAAAAAAAAAATCTAAATAAGTTAAAAAAAAATCAAAGAAATAATTAGGACATCGTTATTTCTGTACCTATTTATGATATTTCAGATCCACTCAAAAATTAGTATGCAAATATCATTTCCCAATAATTAAAGATATCAGACAATATAGATTAGAGGCATGATTAGACTGAGAGAAAAGTTGTACCAGACTGAAAATATCCAAATGTGAAGAGCAAAGAATAACTCTATGCAATTGTTAAATCTTTTGCTCAATCAGGGGTCTGATTTCTTGACAAAAACGTTCTATATGGATTTTGGGATGTGGTTAAATAGAGACAGCCAAAATTACATTCGAAATGCATTTAAGTAAAGAAACCACACCTACCCAATCAAAGCTCTATGATGAATCATCGTTTTTTGAAACGTCTAAAATGATTTTTCATTTATGTGGTGTAATGAAGATCATGCTGGTTAGGATTGATCCTTTATGCTGTCAGCAGCCTCTCATTTTTTAATTAATGCTTCCACTTTATAGAAAGTAATGAGATTTTAATATTAAAATAATACAAAAACAGTTTTTAAGAGTATTTTAATCTTTTCATTTATTATTATAATATTAAATTTTGTTATCCCGTTTGCATTATTAATCTTAACCGTAATTTAATAGTAATTTTAGTCTTTCATTTAAATAATCCTTAATGCTCCTTAATCATTGCCCTAAGGGCACTGGTTAACAAAATCCTTATTACATTTATCACAACATATCATTTCAATAATGAGAATAAATTCAATAAGAATGCGGTGTAAAAGACTATATTTACACCGTCAAATAAAAGTCTGCCACATCAGATATTTTAAAATTATACAATAGACATGAATACTCAGGATGATATCTCATAATAATACAAAATTTATTTAAAAACAAAAACTATCACCTGAAAATTACTCCGCCGAAATGTCAATGGAGACTGAAATAAAAAACTAAACCGCTGGAGTTGTCCTCCAGTTTAAAGAAAAATGTTTAGAATGCTGATGGTGAGCCAAAAAATTATTCTTCTTCCTCAAACTTCTTCCAAGTTTCATTTTTTTTTTTTATGGGTCTCTCTCTTTTTCTCTCTCACGCTAGAAGTGGCAAGAAATCAAACCCATTTCGTATAGTTATTGTTTCTTGTAGTGTTGGTTACTATTGATGATTTTGCTTAACGTAGTTGGAGTTTGGTCTAAAGTGGGGATTTTGATGCTATGTTGCTGGATTGTGTGCCTAATTTCCATGAATTGGTTCTTAATGGTGGGACTATGGACACACGAGTGATTTGTTTGGTGACAGTGGCAACATGTGGCTCAAATGGTGGGAGAAGATCTCAGGGAATAGCTCTAAGATCCACATGTTCTCAAAGCTCTCGGCCGCCCACGCAATTGCGCCAGATTGGAGGAAGACCCAGCGGCTTATTCCAGTTTCATTGGCTTCTTGGCGGAGTAATTTTCAGGCGTTATTAGTTTTTGTTTTTAAATAAATATTCGGATTATTTTGGGTTTTAATGAGATTATTATCCTATGTATTAGTATCTATTGGTGTCTATCTTCTTATTTAAAAAAATCTGATGTGGCAATGTTTTATTAGACGGTGTAAATATAGTCTTTTACACCGAATCCTTATTGAATTTATTCTCTTCAATAATTGGTTATCATGTTAAATTTTTATTACAATTTTCAAAATCTTAAACCGAAGGAACACATTTATGATAAAACAATCGGTTTTGAACACTTTCTACAAGGTTGGTGAGTTAAAGCCCACTGCTTTCTGTTTATTCATTTGTTTCTGTAGTTACTGCCTAAATATAAGAGAGTAAATGAGGAAAATGTTCCTTCTATGGTAGGTTCTATAAGGTGTCATAAGAGGTGGTGCATCACTGGCTGCCTGAACACAAGTTTTTTTTTTTTTTTTGAAAATATGATAGAAATTCTAATCTAAACTCACACACACGTATATCACAGGGATTGAACCCACACCCTCATAGAATGAGGTTTTTTGGGGAGAGGATTACCACTGGACCAAATACCCAAGTGGCCTGAACACAAGTTAGGATTGGTGTACTTTGCAATGGGTAATTTTTATCTATCTAGGAAGAAGGTTGAGTACCAAATGTATAGAGATTTCAGAAGATGAAGACCGTTATAGCCTAGGCAAAAGCTGCTCACCTAACTATTTCAAAGTCAATGTATTAGGCCTAAATTCCTAATATTGCCAAAACTTCAAATGAGATGCACTGAATGTGATTCAATTGCTTTAGAGCACCACAAAACATTTTTTGATGACTATTGATAATATTGTCAGTAAATCTAGGATTCTTTTGAAATCCCTCTCTACATGGACTATTAATCATACATTCAGAGAAGCTAATTTTGTTACTCAAAATATTGCCAAATGGGATTTTTTCTTTGCCTAATAAGATGAGAAATATCCACATCTCATCCATTTTGTTTAATATTAATTGTTTTTCCTTATTTGGC